>BNST01000755.1:0-100153 GCA_019650275.1 Xylocarpus granatum
AAGCTCTTGCTTGTGGTTTAACAGGGAAGAGATTCTTGAAACCTGGAAATAATTGAGCTAACTAAATTATAATTATTTGCCTATTTTAATTATTTTTTGTGGAAATTTCATGTATTACAACTCAATTTGGAGTTTTTCTGTTATCTACATGAGAAAATAAGCTGAGAGGTATTATTCTTTTTGATGTTGGTTTTAAATTGTAAGCCATTGATTTAGGGGCTACTTTTCACATATTAATTTGCAACTATGTAACATATTTGATGTTTACATTTTCTGTTTCAGATTGAGTTGTCATCATTTTAAAAATATATTGCCCATTATCAATTGTCCAAAGTATTAATTTTAGTTATATTTTTAACTCACACAACATCGGAAACAACCTTTACATCCATACATTATATTTTAAGACTACATGATTTGAAATCACACAGTGTTACAACAACCATAAAAAAAAAATTATAATGAAAACACTTATAATGTCAATTATTTGCATTATACAGTCAAATTATTTCGTACAAGTGTCTCCTGATTCACATCCAAGTTGCTAACTAGTTACATCATCTCTTCCTCATAAAAAATTTGGTGAAATCGGGATACTCAAATATAATTTTTTCAGTAAAAAATACACTCGACAAGTGTTATTAATAATAATAAAATTTTAAAAAACAATTAAAATAACAAAATATTTTAGACTAGTACGTGTAATGACTGATTTTTAATATATCCTTCCTTTGATGTGTTTTGAAATTAACATAACTAGGTTTTAAAAG
This sequence comes from Xylocarpus granatum, assembly GCA_019650275.1. Lineage (NCBI taxonomy): Eukaryota > Viridiplantae > Streptophyta > Magnoliopsida > Sapindales > Meliaceae > Xylocarpus > Xylocarpus granatum. The sequence continues at coordinate 771 of BNST01000755.1, forward strand.
TTTTCTTTTATATATAACTTTTTAATATCTAATTTAATTTATTTAATATATTTTTATTTAATATTATAAAATCTAATATACATAAAATTAAAATTACTTATTTAGAATAGAAATACAAAAGATTTAATTCAAGAAATAAAATGTATATTGCAACTTACAACATGTATCAAATAGGATCATTATGAGATATTTAGCTTGCTTGCATACGAATATTTGCGTACATCCTCATCGAAACTCTGTCTTCCATTAGTAATTGTGAAATGCAGTTCAATTTGTAAATTTTATTTTAAAAAGACAAAAAACTGATATCTTTAGTTTTGGTAATTTAATTATTTTGTTATGTCTATCCAAGCCAATGAAATGTTATGATATTATCATATTCAAATTAATAATTTATTGTGATTTAAATTTTGGCTCCTAGATGTTAAAAAAAAAAATAACGTTTAAAGTACTTTTTGTTAATTTTTAAAAATTTAGGAAACAAAAATATTCGAAAAATGAGTTCTAAATTATATGGTAAGATATTATTTTAATTTGGGGTTGCTTTATTTTACTATTTTATTAGTAAACTACAGCGATAAAACCATAATATCTTACTGTGATTAAGTTCATCCTGTCACTACCAAATGCACCTGATGCTTCTGCCATGTCCGTGGGCATGATCCGGTCGCTCCCGGAAGTTCATCCTGAGCACTGCCAAACGCATCTGCCGCCTCTGCGAGCCCATAGGGATTTTTCTGTTGCTCCCAGAAGTTCGTCCCGCGCACTGCCGAATGCACCGGCGCCTCTGCCATGCCCGTGGGGATGTTTCGTCGCTCCCAGAAGTTTCATCCCAAGCACTGCAGTATGTGTCCAATGCCTCTGCCAAGCCCACGGGCATTTTATGGTTGCTTCCTGAAGTTTGTCCCGAGCACTGCCAAACGCATCCTATGCCTCTGCCGAGCCAGCAGGGATTTTATGGTCGCTCCTGGAGGTTTGCCCCAAGCACTGCCAAAAGCATTCGATGCCTCTGCTGAGCCCATGGGGATTTTATGGTCGCTACCAAAAGTTCGTCCTGGGCACTGCCCAATGCGCCGATACCTCTGCCGAGCCAACGGGGATGTTCTGGTCAGTCTCCTAGAAGTTCATGTCAAGCACTGTCAAACACGCCTGCCTCCTCAGCTGTGCCAGCGCGGATCTTACGGTCGCTCCCAGAAGTTCATCCCTATGCACTGACTAACTGCCCGATGCCTCTGCCGAGCCCGTGGGGATGTTCCGGTAGCTCCCAGAAGCTCGTCCCAAGCACTGCTGAATGCGCGTGACACATCTGCCGCACCCACGGGGATGCTCCGGTCGCTCTTGGAAGTTCGTCATGGGCACTGCCCAACATGCCCAAAGCCTCTGCTGAGTCTGCAGAGATTTTCCAGTCACTCCCGAAAGTTCGTCCTGCACACTGCCCAACACACCCTGCAGCCTCTGCCATGCCTGGAAGGATGTTCCAGTCACTCCGAGATGTTTGTCCCAGGCAGTGCCAAACGCGCCCGACATTTCTGTCGTGCTCGCGGGGATGTTCAGGTCGCTCCTGGAAGTTCATACCGTGCACTGCCAAAAATGTCCAATGCTGCTGCCGTGCCCACGGGAATGTTTTGGTCACTCCCAGAAGTTCATCCTGCACACTGCCGAATGCGCCCGACGGCTCTGCCACACCCGCGGGGATGTTCTGGTAGCCTCGAGAATTCGTCCCGCATACTGCCGAATGTGCCCTACAGCTCACTGCGCCTCGCAGGGATGTTCTGGTTGCTCCCAGAAGTTTATCACATGCACTACTGAATGCATCTGATGGCGCTACCATGCCCGCGGGGATGTTCTGGTCGCTCCAAGAAGTTCGTCCCGCTAACTGCCGAACACACTAGACACCTATGCCACGCCCGCAGGGATGTTCTACTCACTCCCGGAAGTTCATCATGAGCACTGCCGAACGCATCTGACACCTCTGTTGAGCCTGCAGGATTTTTTGATCACTCCTGAAAGTTCATCCCGTGCACTGCCGAACGCGCCGACATCTCTACCGCATTCAGGGATGTTTCTGTCACTCCTAGAAGTTCATCCCGTGCAGTGCCCAATGCGCCTGAGGCCTCTGCCATGCCTGCGAGGATGTTCCGGTCACTCCTAGAAGTTCATCCGTCGCATTGCCGAGCGTGTCCGATGTTACTGCCGCGGCCGCAGAGATTTTCTCATTGCTCCTGGAAGTTCATACCGCACACTAACAAATGTACCCAACACATCTGGTGTGCTCACGTGATGTTCTGGTTGCTCCCAGAAGTTCATCCTGTGCACTGCCAAACGCAGCCGATGCTGCTGTCACGCTCTCGGGGATGTTCTGGTCACTCCGGGTGTTCATACCGCGCACTGGCCAATGAGTCTGAAGCCTCTGCCACGCCCATGGGGATGTTCCAGTCGCTCCTGGAAGTTTGTCCCATGCACTGCTGAATGCACCCGACACCACTGTCATGCCTGCAGGGATGTTCCAGTTGCTCCTGGAGGTTCGTCCCGCGGACTGCCCAATGTGCCCAAAGCATCTGCCACGCCTGCAGGGATCTTCTGGTCTCTCCCAGAAGTTTGTCTTGCACACGGATGAACGTGTCCGACGCCGCTGCCGTGCCCAAGGCAATGTTCCGGTTGCTCCAGAAGTTCATCCTAAGCACTGCCAAACACATATGATGCCTCTGCCGAGCCTGCCCGGGATGTTCTTCTCCATGCTGCCGAATTGTTGAGGACCTTAGGAGGCAAAGGGAGCATGAGCGAATGCTGCGAGGCACCAAGCAGCAAGAGAGGCAGAAACAGGCCAAAATATGCGTGCAACAAGCATGCACGCAGAATGCAGTGAAGCACAGCCAGGTTCTGACTCTGTCCTAACTGACTGCAGAAATCCAAGCCAAGAAGAACATCAGCATTGGCAGGACACCCATGATGCAATCTGAGCAGGAGAAGGACATGGACGGCATGAAGAACTCCAGCAGCAGCAGGACATCATGACAGGGTTTGACTTCAACAAGATGATCACGTCAAAGAGTCTTGGAATGGAGGACACGCCATAATGGAAGTCCTAATCCTAGAAGGAAATGGCAAGATGAAGGTCAGCAGCTGTAGGAGAGGAGATAAGATAAGGACAGAAAGATTTAGTTAAAGTAGGAATTCTAGTCTAGGTAAAAATTCAAGAAAGACCAAGAATCCTAGTAGGATTAGGAAACAGTGGGATAAGGTCTATCTTGATAAAGTTTTAGTTGACTTAGAAAACCTTGTTGACTTAGGAAAATATATCCTAAGTGGATAAGGAACCTAAGTACTAGTTGAATTAGGATAAGGCTGTCTAAATACTATAAATACAGCCCATTATTTGTGAGCAGAACATATGCTCCGAATTTTGTATATTTCTCATTCATTAATCAAGAATCAAAGGTTAGCATTCTTGCTTCCATTCTTGTTTATATTTTGGTTATCTTTTAAGAGTTGTCTTGAGATAACTTGGGCTTAAGAAAAGGTTAAGAGTTGTCTTCCTTGCTTAAGAGCTTAGGTTGAAGTCAAGAGTTGTCTTCTTCAACCAAGGCAAGTTGTGATAGGTTTAAGAGTTGTCTTGCCTATCCAACATATCCTTTATACATTAGTTAATCCTAAAGGACAGCTTAGGGGACGAAAAATCTAAGAAAAGAACTCAAGAATCAAATGGGATAGCAAGTTAGGAAGGTTTTTAGTAGGCATGCTGACCCCTAAGGTGTAGAAAAGTTGGGAAAAAAATTGGAACCCCAACACGAATGCCACCAATGCCGCTGCCGCACCCGCTGGGATGTTTCCGGTCGCTCCCGGAACGTTTGTTCCACACACAACCCAATGCACCCAAAGCCTCTGCCACACCCACAGGGATGTTCTGGTTGCTCCCAGAAGTTCATCCTGCACACTGCCGAACGCACCCGATGCCTCTGCTGCACCCACAGGGATGTTCTTGTTGTTCCTGGATGTTCATCCCATGCACTGGTAAATGCATCCAACACCGCTGCCGCACTCTCTGGGATGTTCCGGTCGCTCACGGAAGTTCATCCCGAGCACTGCCAAATGCGTCCAACACATCTGACGAGCTCGTGGAGATTTTGCGGTTGCCCCTTAAAGTTCGTCCCATGCACTGCCCAATGCACCTGAAGCTTCTGCTACCCCAGCGGTCTTGTTCTTGCTGCTACCAGAAGCTCGTCTTGTGCATGGCCAAATGCACCTGACGCGTCTGCCGCGCTTGCGGGAACATTTCAGTTGCTCCTGGAAGTTCATCCTGCGCACTGGCCCAACAGGCCCGAAGCCTCTACTGTAGCTGTGGGGATGTTCTAGTCGCTCCTAGAAGTTCATCCCGCCACTGTTGAATGCTGCTCGACGCCTCTGCCATGCCCACAGGGTGTTCTAGTCGCTCCCTGGAAGTTCGTCCCACTCACTGCCCAACGCGCTCGCAGCCTCTGCCATGCCAGCAGATATGTTCCAGTCATACCCAGAAATTTGTCTCGTGCACTGCCCAACATGCCCAACGCCTCTGCCATGCCCGCGGAGATGTTCCAGTCACTCCCAAAAAGTTCATCCCGCGCACTGCCCAATGCACCCGATGCTTCTGCCGTGCCCGCGGGAATGTTCCAGTTGCTCTCAGAAGTTCATCCCATGCACTGCTGAACTTGCCTAATGCATCAGCCGCATCCATGGAAATGTTCCGGTCGCTCCTAGAAGTTCATCCTGCGCACTGCCGAATGCACCTGACACCTCTGTTGCACCCACAGGGATGCTCATTTGCACATGGAAGTTCATCCTGCACACTTCCGAATGTGCCCGACGCCTTTGCCAGGCCTGCAGGGAATGTTCTGGTCACTCCCGGAAGTTGATCCCATGCACTGCCGAATGTGCTGGATGCCGCTGCCGCACCCGATGGGATGTTCTGGTTGCTCCCCGAAGTTCGTCCTGCACACTGCCGAATGCTTCCGACGCAGCTACCACACCCGTGGGGATGTCCCGGTCACTCCTGGAAGTTCATCCTGTGCACTGCCCAACGAGCCCAAAGCCTCTTCCATGCCTGCGGGGATGTCCTGCAGGGATGTCCCGGTCTATCCTGAAAGTTCATCCCATGCACTGCCAAACATATCCGATGCTGCTGCCATGCCCATGGGGATGTTCGGGTCACTCCCGGAAGTTCGTCCCACTGCTGCCAAACGCGTCTCATGCCTCTCCCGAGCCCATGGGGATTTTCCAGTCGATCCCAGAAGTTCGTCCCATGCACTGCTGAATGCACGCAATGCCACTGCTGCGCCTGCGATGATGTTCTGGTCGCTCCTGGAAGTTCGTCCCGTGCACTGCCAAACATGCATGATGCCTCTTTTGCGCCTGCAGGGACATTCTGTTTGCTCCTGGAAGTTCGCCACACACACCACCCAACTGCGCGAAGCCTCTGCTCGCGCCTGGGGGGATGTTCCGATAGCTCCGGGAAGTTCATCCCGCGCACTGCCCAACTGCCCAACACTTCTTCCACTCCCACGTGGATGTTCCAGTCAATCTTGGAAGTTCGTCCCGCACACTGCCAGATGCGACTGACACTGCTGCCACACCCACGATGATGTTGTGGTCACTTCCCAAAGTTCATCGCGCGCACTGCTGAATGCACCCAGTGCCTCTGCTGTGCCTGTGGGGATGTTCCGGTCACTCTTTGAAGTTCATCCCGCACACTGCCCAATGCACCCAAAGCCTCTAGCACACCTGCAGGGATGTTCCAGTTGCTCTTGGAAGTTCATCCCAAAACTGCCGAATGTGTCCGACACCTCCGCTGAGCCCTCGATGATTTTCCGGTTGCTCCCAGAAGTTCATCCAGTGCACTGCCGAATGCCACTACCACGCCTGCGGGGATGTTCTGGTCACTCTGGGAAGTTTGTCCCACACACTGTTGAATGCACCCGACGCTGCTGCCGTGCCCATGGGGATGTTCTGGTCACTTCCCAGAAGTTAGTGCCATGCACTGCCGAGTGCACTTGAAGCCTTTGCCATGCCTGCAGGGATGTTCCGGTCACTCCTGGAAGTTCGTCCAACAAACTGCTGAACGTTTGCTATGCTGCTGCTGTGCCCGTGGGGATGTTCCGGTCGCTCCCGGAAATTCATCCCGCTCACTGCCAAATGCGCTCGAAGCCTCTGCCACACCTGTGGGAATGTTCTGGTCACTCCCGGAAGTTCTTCTTGTGCACTGCCAATCATGCCCAACGCCGCTGCCACGCCCGCAGAGATTTTCCAGTCGCTCCCAGAAGTTCGTCCCATGCACTGCCAAATGAATTCGAAGCCACTACTGCACCCACGGAGATGTTCTGGTCGCTCCCGGAAGTTCATCCCGTGCATTGCCAAATGCACCTGAAGCCTCTGCTGCGTTTCCGGAGATGTTCTGGTAGCTCCTAGAAGTTCGTCCTGCACATAGCACGCTGCTGAATGCACCCTATCTCTCTGCCGAGCCCGCGAGGATGTTCCGTTGTTCCTGGAAGTTCATCCTGTGCACTGCCGAATGTGTCCGACACGCTGCTGCCCGCGGGGTTGTTCAGGTCGCTCTCCAAAGTTCATCCCATGCACTGCAGAATGTGCCTGACGCCTCTGCCATGCCAGGGTAAATGCTCCGGTCGCTCTTGGAAGTTTGTCTCATGCATTGCCAAATGCAACCTACACCTATGCCACAGCCGAAGGTATGTTCCGTTCACTCCCGGAAGTTCATCTTGCACATTGCAAAATGCGCCTGACACCTCTGCCACGCTCTCGGGGATGTCTCAGTCACTACCAGAAGTTTATCCCATGCACTTTGCAACATGCCCAAAGCTTCTGCCGTGTTGCAGAGATGTTCTGCTCGCTTCCAGAAATTCGTCCTTTGCACTGCCCAACGCGTCCGAGGGGATGCTCCTGTCGCTCCAGAAGTTTGTCCCATACACTGCTGAACGTGCCTGCAGGATGTTCCGGTCACTCCTGGAAGTTCATCCCGAGCACAGCCGAACGTGCCCGACACCTCTGCCACGCCTACAGAGATTTTCTGGTTGTCCCCGGTAGTTCATCCCATGCACTGCCGAACATGCCCCATGCTGCTTTTGCTCCCGTGGGGATGTTCTGATCGCTGTGAAAAGTTTGTACTGCACACTTCTGAACATGACCAATGCCTCTGCCGCACCAGCGGGGATGTTTTGGTCGCTCCTAGAAGTTTGTCCCGTGCACTGCCGAACACGCCCGACACCACTTACGCTCCCACAGGGATGTACCACGCGTTGCTGAATGCGACTGATGCCTCCACCACACCCATGTAGATGTTTCAGTTGCTAGCGGAAGTTCGCCCCCTACACTGCCCAATGTGCCCGAAGCCTCTTCCGTGCCTGCAGGATGTTCTGGTCACTACAGGAAGTTCATCTTACACACTGCTGAATGCATCTCATGCCACTATGCCCGTGGGAATGTTTCCGGTCAGTCACAGAAATTCGTTCCATGCACTGCAGGGTGCACCCCACGGGATGTTCTGGTTGTACCCCAAAATTCATTCCGTGCACTGCCCAACATGCCGGAAGCCTCTACTGTGCCTGCGGGGATGTTCTGATTGCTCCCAGACATTCATCCCATGCACTGCCGAATGCACTCAATGTCTCTGCTCTGCCTGCAGGGATGTTCTGGTCACTTTCGAAAGTTCATCCTGAGCACTGCTGAACGTGTACAACGCCTTTGCCAAGCCCACGGGGATTTTGTGGTCACTCCTGGAAGTTTGTCCCGCATACTGCAGAACATGGCCCATGCCACTGCTGCGCCCACAGCGATGCTCTGGTCATCCCAGAAGTTCAACCCGTGCACTGCCGAACGCACCTCTGGTCACTCCTGGAAGTTTGTCCCGTGCACTGTCGAATGCACCTGTCGCCTCTACCTCACCCTCAGGGATGTTGCAGCCACTTCTGGAAGTTTGTTCAGTGCAGAGGCTTCTGGCACATTGGGCAGTGCAGGAAATGAACTTCTGGGCGCAACTAGAACATCCACGCAGGTGCGGTAGCAGTGTCAGGCGCATTCAGCAGTGCACGGGGCAAACCTTCAGAAGCGACTGGAAAATCCCCATGGGCTCAGTACAGGCTTCGGACGCATTCAGCAGGGCTCGGAATAAACTTCTGGGAGCAAGTGGAACGTCCATGGGGGCAAAGTATAGGTGTCGGGCACGGCAGAGGCATCGAGTGCATTCATCAGTGCATGGGATGAACGTCTGAGGGCTACCACAACATCCCCATGGGCGCAGCAGAGGCTTCAGTTGCATTGGGCAGTGCACAGGACAAACTACCGAAGCAACTGGAACATCACTGCAGGCACGATAGTGGCATCCTGCACATTGGGCAGTGAGCAGGACAAACTTCCGGGAGTGATCGGAACATCCACGTGGGTGTGGCAGAGGCATCAGGGGCATTCTGCAGTGCTCGAGATGAACTTCCATGAGCGACCAGAATATCCCGATGGGAGCAGCAGAGGTGTCTGCCCATTTGGCAGCGCGCGAGACGAACTTCTGGGAGTGACCAGAACATCCCTGCAGGCAAAGAAGTGGTGTTGGGTGCATTTATCAGTACACAGGACGAACACCGTGAGCGACTGAAAAATCTCCACTGGTTCAGCAGAGGCATCGAAGGAGTTTGGCAGTGCTTAGGACAAACTTCCAGGAGCGACTGGAACAAACATGCAGCCTGGTAAACGCACCAGACACGTTCGGCAGTGCATGGGGCGAACTACCAAGAGCGACTGGAACATCACCATGGGCGCGGCAGCGGCGTTGGGCATGTTTGGCAGTGCTAGGGATGAATTTCCGAGAGCGACAATAAAATCCCCATGAGCTAAGTGGAGGCATCAGGTTCATTCAATAGTCCATGGGATGAACTTCCAGGAGCGACCTAAATATCCCGCGGGCTCAGCAAAGGCATCAGATGCATTTAGCAGTGGAACATCTCCGTGGGCGCAACAGAGGCATCTGTCGCATTTGGCAGTGTGTCCGACGAACTTCTAGGAGCGATCAGAATATCCCCGTGGGTAGAGCAGAGGCTTTGGGCATGTTAGGCAGTGTACAGGATGAACTTTCAGAAGCTGCAAGAAAATCCCCGCGGGCTTGGCAGATGCATCAAATGCATTTGGCAGAGCTCAGGATGAACTTCTAGGAGCAATCAAAACATCCCCGCTGGCGCGGCAGAGGATTCAAACGTGTTGGGCAGTGCACAGGATGAACTTCTCTGAGTGACTGGAACATCCACACGGGCATGGCATAGGCGTTGGGTGTATTAGGCAGTGTGCAGGACAAACTTGCAGGAGTGACCGGAGCACACCTGCGGCTGTGCCAGCAATGTTGGTTGTGTTCAGCAGTGCATGGGACGAACTTGCGGGAGTGACCGAAACCTCCTTGCAGCTGTGGCAGCAGCGTTGGTTGCATTCAGCAGTGCTTGGGACGAACTTCTGAAAGCGTCTTGAACATCCCCATGGTGAGGCAGCAGTGTTGGGCACATTCGGCAGTGCATGGGATGAACTTCTGGGAGCAACCAGAACAACCCGGCAGACACAGCAACAGCATTGGGTGTGTTCAGCAGTGCACAGGACAAACTTCTGGGAGCAACTAAAAAATCCTTGTGGACTCGACAGAGGTGTTGGATGCATTTGGTAGTGCTTGGGATGAGCTTCTGGGAGCGATCAGAATATCCCCGCAGGTGCAGCGGCAGTGTTGGACACATTCAGCTGTGCATGGAATGAACTTCCAGGTGCAACTAGAACATTCCTGTGGGCACAGCAGTGGCATCGGGCATGTTTGGCAGTGCACATGAGGAACTTTGAGGAGTGACCGGAACATCCCCATGGGCGTGGTAGAGGCTTGGGCATGTTGGGCAGTGCAGCAGATGAACTTCCCCACAGGTGAGGCAGCAGCATTGGGCACGTATGTGTTAGGGTCTCAATTTTTTTTTCCTAACTTTTCTACACCTTAGGGGTCAGCATGCCTACTAAAAACCTTCCTAACTTTCTGTCCCATTTGATTCTTGAGTTTTTTTCTTGGATTTTTGTCCCCTAAGCTGTCCTTCAGGATTAACTAATGTATAAAGGATATGTTGGATAGGCAAGACAACTCTTAAACCTATCACAACTTGCCTTGGCTGAAGAAGACAACTCTTGACTTCAACCTAAGCTCTTAAGCAAGGAAGACAACTCTTCACCTTGTCTTAAGCCCAAGTTATCTCAAGAAAACTCTTAAAAGATAACCGAAAATCCAAACAAGAATGGAAGCAAGAATGCTAACCTTGATTCTTGGTTAATGAATGACAAATATACAAAATTCGGAGCATATGTTTCTGCTTACAAATAATGGGCTGTATTTATAGTATTAGACAGCCTTATCCTAATTCAACTAGTACTTAGGTTCCTTATCCACTTAGGATATGTTTTCCTAAGTCAACAAGCTTTTCTAAGTCAACTAAAACATTATCAAGATAGACCTTATCTCACTGTTTCCTAGTCCTATGAGGATTCTTGGTCTTTCTTGAATTCCTACTTAGACTAGAATTCCTACTTTGATTAAGTCTTTTTGTCCTTATCTTATCTCCTCTCCTACAGCTGCTGACCTTCATCCTTCCATTTCCTTCTAGGATTAGGACTTACCTTATGGTGTGTCCTTCCATTCCAAGACTTCTCCTTGACGTGAATCATCTTGCTGAAGTCAAACCTGCCATCCATGTCCTTCTCCTGCTCAGATTGCTTCATCGTGTCCAATGCTGGTGTTCTTCTTGGTTTGGATTTCTGCAGTCAGTTAGGACAGAGTCAGAAATTGGCCGTCCATTATCAAGATGAATGCAAACTTGTTGCGCACACATTCTGCCCTGTTGCTGCCTCTCTTGCTTCTTGGCGCCTCGCATGCATTCGCTCACACTCCCTTTGCCTTCTAAGGTTCTCAACAGTTCAGCAGTGTACAGTACAAACTTCTAGGAGTGACTAGAACATCCCAGTGGATGCAGCAGTGGTGCCTGAAGTTTTTGTCCATGCTCATGATGAACTTTCGGGAGCAACCGGAACATCCCCAAGGGTGCAGTAGAGGTCTCCGGCGTGTTCGCAAGTGCACTAGAGGAACTTCCGGGAGCAATCAAAACATCACCACGGGTGTGGTAGAGGTGTCTGGCACATTCAGTAGTGTTCGGAACAAACTTTCGGGAGCAACCAGAATGTCCCTGCACGTGTGATAGAGGTTTTGGGTACGTTTTGCAGTTCACGGAACGAGCTTCTGGGAGCAGCCAGAACATCAACACACACACGGTATCGGCATTAGACATGTTCAGCAATGCACCGGGAACACTTCTAGGAGAGACCCAAAAATCCCCGTAGGTGCAGCAGCAATGTCAGGCACTGCCCCATGCACCTGAAGCCTCTGCCATGCCCCCGGGGATATTCCAGTTGCTCTCAGAAGTTCATCCTGCACACTGTCCAATGCCCCTGAATCCTCTGCCACACCCACGGGGATGTTCCGGTTGCTCCCAAAAGTTTGTCCCAAGCACTGTTGAACGTGCCCAATGCTGCTGCCATGCCCATGGTGATGTTTTGGTTGCTTTTGGAAGTTCGTCCTGCACACTGCCGAGTTGTTAGGGTGATCATGGTACTTCTCACTGAAAGCACCAATTTGTTGGGGTCTCAATTTCTTGTCCCAACTTTTCTATGCCTTAGGGTTAGCACAACTTCTAAAACCTCTCCTAACTTGCTGTTCCGTTTGATCCATGAGTTCTTTTATTTGATTCATGTCCCCTAAGCTGTCCTTCGGGATTATTTAATGATAAAAGAATATGTTGGATGGGCAAGACAACTCTTAAACCTATCACAACTTGCCTTGGTTGAAGAAGACAACTCTTGACTTCAACCTAAGCTCTTAATCAAGGAAGACAACTCTTTACCTTCTCTTAAGCTGAAGTTATTTCAAGACAACTCTTAAAAGATAATCAAAATATAAACAAGAATATAAACAAATTCGGAGCATATGTTCATGCTATGTTCGAGCTACACTGCTGGGCTGGATGCATGCCATGTCCAAGCTTGTTGCACGCATGTTCTGGCCCGTAGCTGCCTCACTTGCTGCTTGGCACCTCTCTTGCATCCTCCTATGCTGCTCACACTCTCTTGGCCTCCTAAGGTCCTCAACAGTTCAGTAGTGCATTGGATGAACTTTTGGGAGCAACTAGAACATTCCTGCAGGCACGGCAATGGTGTCATGCACGTTTGGCAGTGCCCGAGACAAACTTCTGGAAGAGACCAGAAACTCCCCTTTGATGCAGCAGGGGCTTTTGGTGCATTGGGTGGTGCATGGTACAAACTTCCAAGAGGGACTGGAACATCCCCACAGGCATGGCAGGGATGTCAGGCACATTCGGCAGTGTGTGGGACAAACTTCCGAGAGCTAGAGGAACATCCCCCAAGGTGCAGCAGAGGCTTCTGGCACTTTCTAGAGCAGCCACAACATCCCTGCAGGAGCAGCAGCAGCGTTGTACACGTTTGGCAGTGCGTGGGATGAACTTTTGTGAGCAACCAGAACTTTCCTGCATGCATGGCAGAGGCTTCAGGCACATTGGTAAGTGCACAAGATGAACTTCCGAGAGTGACCGGAACATCCCCACGGACGTGGCAGTCATCAGGTGCATTTGGCAGTTTGCATGACAAACTTTTAGGAGTGATCAAAAGATCCCCGCGGACACAGCGGCGGCATCAAACACGTTCAACAGTGCACGGGATGAACTTCCGGGCGTGACCAGAACATCACCACGGGCACTGCTGAGGCTTCAAGCATGTTGGGCAGTGCGCGGCTTGAACTTCGTGGAGCAACCGGAACATCCCCATGGGTGCGGCAGAGGCTTCGGGTGATTAGGGCATTGCACAGGATGAACTTCTGGGAGCAACCAAAACATCCCCACGGGTACAGTAGAGGCTTTAGGCATGTTCGCCACTGTGCGGGATGAACTTGAGATAGCAACCAAAAAATTCCTGTAGGCTTGGCAGAGGCATCAGAAGCGTTGGGCAGTGCTCGGGACGAATTTCTGGGAGTGACCGGAATATCCCCGCACGCACAGCAGAGGCATCGGGTGCATTCGTGTTGAGAACCTAACTATGCAGGAAATGCAATGGGCAGAAAATAAGGACCTTTGCAAGCAAGAGGAGGGTGAGAAAATGTGTGCGAGGCCTGAATGTACGCGCAACAAGCCTGCACGTGGCAAGCAGTAAAGGATGGCCAGGTTCTGACTCAATCATAAATCCAAGTCAAGAAGAAAACCAGCATTGGCAGGACACGCATGAAGCAATCCGAGCAGGAGAAGGAGATTGATGGTCTGAAGAACTCCAGCAGCAGTAGGACGTCATGGCAGGTTTGACTTCAGCAAGATGTCCACATCAAGGAGAAATCTTGGAAGGGAAGGACACACCATAATGGAAGTTCTAATACTAGAAGGAAATGGCAAGAAGAAGTTCAGCAGCTGTAGGAGAGAAGATAAGATAAGGACAGAAAGACTTAGTCAAAATAGGAATTATAGTCTAAGTAGGAATTCAAGAAAGACCAAGAATCCTAGTAGGATTAGGAAACAATGGGATAAGGTCTATCTTGATAATCTTTTAGTTGACTTAGAAAAGCTTGTTGACTTAGGAAAACATATCCTAAGTAGATAAGGAACCTAAGTACTAGTTCTATTAGGATAAGGCTGTCTTAGGACTATAAATACAGCTCTTTATTTGTGAAGAGAATATATGCTTCAAATTTGTATATTGTCATTCATTAATCAAGAATCAAGGTTAGCATTCTTACTTCTATTCTTGTTTATATTTCGGTTATCTTTTAAAAGTTTTCTTGAGATAACTTGGGCTTAAGACAAGGTTAAGAGTTGTCTTCTTGCTTAAGAGCATAGGTTGAAGTTAAGAGTCGTCTTTTTCAACCAAGGAAAGTTGTGATAGGTTTAAGGGTTGTCTTGCCTATCTAACATATCCTTATATATATATTAGTTAGCACAAAGGACAGCTTAGGGGACGTAAATATAAGAAAAGAACTTAAGAATCAAGCGGGATGGCAAGTTAGGAAGGATTTCAGTAGGCCTGCTGACCCTTAAAGTGTGTAAACATTGGGGAAATAAATTGGGACTCTAACAAATTGGTGCTTTCCTTGAAAGGTGGCATGATCATCCCAACAAATTAGTGCCATAATTGAGACATCAGCACAAACACCAGTCAATTGCAAGGCATCATGGTTACCATGTCATCTAGGCAGCATTCACCTTCACCACAACAGCGAACTAACGAGGACTTTCAAAGAATTCTGACCTTAGAGAGGAGCCGAAGCTTACTCGACATCCAGGTAAGTGATATCAAACATCAATTATCTTTTATCATCCATTCTCTTGAGCAATTGAAGAGAGACACACCACAAGTGGCTGGAACACAAGTCAAAACTGAGAAAGCTAGAAGCAGCATACTGCGACAGCAACCTAGAAGGCTGCATTCAGAGATCTCATGGCACCATGAGCAGGAGAAAGATTCTAACCATGAGAAACTTCCCTCTCAAGAAAGGGGGAGAGTGCGCTTGAGTCTAGGGAGCAGTAGGGAGGTGCCTTTGAATTTGCACCAGCCCCATGACCCCTATGATGAATGCAGCAACGATGAGGTCTTGGATCGAAGGCCAACAGTATGGCAGCCAAGGAGAATGCAGAGTTGTCATGGGGCAGAACGTTGGTGGACAAATAAGAGAGAGGAATGGCAGCACTATGACAGCCCAAGCCACTACACCCAACCAAAGGTAAAAATCAAATTCCCTACCTTTGATAAAGGAGATCCAACTGAATGGATCTCCAAAGCTGAATTCTACTTTGAGAAAGAAGTTGTAGAAGGGGTGAAAGGGTTGATTTTGCATCCTATCACCTATGTGGGAAAGCCAACCAATGGTGGTGTTGGCTTAAGGCCACCTATGGCTGAGAAGGTAGAAGGATTGGCTGGACAAGGTTCACACAAGAATTGATGGACAGATTCAGCCCCTCCAGCATCACCAATATTTGCTCTAAGTTTGATGGGAATCAAGTCTTTCCTTCATCAAATTCTAAGAGTGCTGCACCAGTTGAGAACTTGGAATACTCATCTCCGCCTCCCGAGATGCCAATTAGGAGAACAATTGAAGACGTTTCATCACCAACAATTTCAATTGATGACAGTGAAGGTAAAAAATTGCACACAAAAGATGCGTATGCATGTCCAAGTGAAGGCAATACTAAGGACACAAGTGCTCAAGGACAAGACTTTGTGTGTCCAAATGCGAACATAAAGATGCAGATGTCTTGTGAAGAGTTAAACATCACATCTGTCAAATGTCCTGATTCATCTATTTAGGTTTATGCTGCTACTTCTACATCTTCTTTAGCCCTACCAAGAGTGGAAGAAAGCAAATTAAAGTGGATGTAGAATTATATGGATTTTCATATGGATTACAAGTGCATGCTTCTACAAATTATCCACTAGAAAATACTCCAACAAGGACTGTGTGGGACCAATTTGCCTTGTTAGCTAAACCTGCATTAGAAGACAAAGTTCCTAATCACATCCAAATTGAAGGACTTGCTGATCTTTCACAGACAGCTTCACAAGCTGCAAGAGATCAGACCTTTAGAACATTCATTGTTCAAACTGCAGCAGAAAATATACATAACATGCAACAAGTTTTGCAAGGCACAAATATTGATCAAACACCATCATCTGCATCTGTTTTAGATTTTCAATTCCCTGGACAGAATGATAATTATCCGTGTTACAGCTTGAACATTGAAGATCTAAACATTCCCTGCAACATTAAGGATTTCTCTAGCACTCAAAAAATTAGCAAAGGGGATGTAGTGGTGATGCAGGAAGATCAAGAAAGCCGTATGGACAATGAGGAGGAAGCAGAGGCAGAACACTTCCCTGATCATGTGGAAGAAAGTGAAATCAACATGCATGTAGTAGGGGCAACCACCAAGCCTACTGCAATAAGGTTCTTCGCAACCATAAACGACAAGAATGTTCTGGTGTTGATTGATAGTGGAGCCACCCACAACTTCATCAACACAAAACTGGCCAAAACACTCCAGCGATGTCCGAAAAGGGTTGCACCCTTTGAGGTAAGAGTGGCAAGCGGACAGAAGCTCAAGTGTGTGCAAGTTATCAAGGCAGTAGCTATGCAGATTCAAGGAGTCAAGATGGAGGCAGAATTGCATGTGTTAGCCTTGGCAAGCCTTGATGTGGTTTTAGGCAACGCTTGGCTTAAAACCATAAGCAAGAGAATGTTCGACTACAAATCCATGGCCATGCACTTCCAATGGAAGGGAAAGGACTGCACGTGGAAGGCATCCACCACTAATGCAGTGCATCATTGTGAGGTAAGTACCCTTGAATGACTATATAGAAAAAGGGCACAATGTTTTGCGGTTCTCTTGGCTACAAAGGAGGAAAACACAGCTGAATATCATGAAGGGCAGAACACGCACGAAAACATACCATCAGCAGTAAGGAACCTACTAGAGCAGTTTGAAGATGTCTTAGGAGAGCCAAAAGGGCTACCACTCACAAGACATTATGACCGTGCCATCCCATTAATTGCCAAGACCAAGGTGATTAATGTAGCACCTTACCGGTATGTACACTTCCAAAAGAACGAGATTGAAAGACAAGTGGAAGAGATGCTACAGCAAGGTATTATCCAACATAGCACATCTCCATTTTCTTCTCCCATTCTACTGGTTAGAAAGAAAGACGAAACTTGGAGATTTTGCACTGATTACCGGGCACTCAACCAAGCAACTGTCAAGGATCATTTTCTGATCCCAACAATTGATGATATGTTGGATGAGTTACATGGAGCAAAACTGTTCACCAAGCTGGATCACAATGCCAGATATCATCAAATACACATGAAAGAAGAGGATGTGCAGACAGCATTTCGGACTCATAGTGGACACTAGGAGTACCTAGTCATGCCCTTTGGACTATGCAATGCACCCTTCACCTTTCAAGCAGCCATGAATGACATCTTCAAACCCTATTTGCATAAGTTTGTATTAGTTTTCTTTGATGGCATTTTGGTCTATTCCAAGAACCATGATGGTCATATAGAACACTTAGCAAAAGTGCTAGAGGTGTTAAGAAGAAATCACTTCGTTATCAAGCCTTCCACAACCAGCAGGTATATGTACCAAACATACCAAGACTAAGAGGAAAGATCTTGAATCACTTCCATAACTCACAGGAAGGAGGCCATTCAGGATGGTTCTATACTTACATGCGGATCAAGCTATTCTTTTGGTGGGAAGGACTTAAGGCTAAGATCAAAAAGCTAGTTTGAGAATGTAATGTTTGCCAATGGATAAAACCAGAAGATGGCAAGACCAAAGGATTGCTACAACCTTTGCCATTTCCCATACAAGCTTGGAAACACTATAATCACATCCAGCAGCAGTTTTCAAACTTCTACCTTGAGGAAGAGATGAGTCTTCAAGAAAGGAGGATTGTTGAGAACCTAAGTATGTAGGAAATGCAATGGGCAGAAAATGGGGACCTTTGGAGGTAAAGGGAGCGTGAGAGAATGTGCATGAGGTGCCAAGCAGCAAGAGAGGCAGAAACAGGCCAGAATGTGCACGCAACAAGCCTGCACGCAGCATGCAGTGAAGCACGGCCAGGTTCTGACTCAGTCCTAACTAACTGCAGAAATCCAAGCCAAGAAGAAAACCAGCATTGGCAGGACACGCATGAAGCAATCCAAGCAGGAGAAGGAGATTGACGGCATGAAGAACTCCAGCAGCAGCAGGATGTCATGGCAGGTTTGACTTCAGCAAGATGTTCACGTCAAGGAGGAATCTTGGAATGGAAGGACATGCCATAATGGAAGTTCTAATCCAAGAAGGAAACGGCAAGAAGAAGTTCAGCAGCTGTAGGAGAGAAGATAAGATAAGGACAGAAAAGACTTAGTCAAAATAGGAATTCTAGTCTAAGTAGGAATTCAAGAAAGACCAAGAATCCTAGTAGGATTAGGAAACAATGGGATAAGGTCTATCTTGATAATGTTTTAGTTGACTTAGAAAAGCTTGTTGACTTAGGAAAACATATCCTAAGTGGATAAGGAACCTAAGTACTAGTTGAATTAGGATAAGGCTGTCTTAGGACTATAAATACAGCCCATTATTTGTGAGGAGGACATATGCTTTGAATTTGTATATTGTCATTCATTAATCAAGAATCAAGGTTAGCATTCTTGCTTCTATTCTTGTTTATATTTCAGTTATCTTTTAAGAGTTGTCTTGAGATAACTTGGGCTTAAGACAAGGTTAAGAGTTGTCTTCTTGCTTAAGAGCTTAGGTTGAAGTAGATTGTCTTCCTTGCTTAAGAGCTTAGGTTGAAGTTAAGAGTTGTCTTCTTCAACCAAGGCAAGTTGTGATAGGTTTAAGAGTTTTCTTGCCTATCCAACATATCCTTATATATATTAGTTAACCCGAAGGATAGCTTAGGGGACGTAAATATAAGAAAAGAACTCAAGAATCAAATGGAATGGCAAGTTAGGGAAGGATTTTAGTAGGCATGCTGACCCCTAATGTGTATAAAAGTTGGGAAAAAAAATCAGGACCCCAACAATTCAGCAGCGGGTACATTCCCATGGCTGCAGTAGAGGCTTCGGGTGCATTCGGCAGTGTACAGGATGAACTTCCATGAGTGCTTTGGGTGCATTTGGCAGTGCACAGTACAAACTGTTAATTCACCATGGTCTCGGCAGAGGCATTGGACATGTTCGGCAGTGCTCTGGGATGAACTTCCGAGAACATCCCCACAGGTGTGGCAGAGGTGTCAGGCACGTTTGGCCGTGTGCAGGATGAACTTCCAGGGGCAAGGAGAACATCCCCACGGGCTTGGAAGAGGCGTCTGAAACATTCGGCAGTTCTCAGGATGAACTTCCAGCAGTGGCTGGAACATTCCTCCAGGCACGGCAGTGCCATTGGGCGCTCTCAGCAATGCGAGGGACAAAACTTCTAGGAGCAACCAGAACATCCCCTTGGGCCCAGCAGAGGCTTCGGGCGTGTTAGGCAATGTGCAGGACAAACTTCCAGGAGCAACCGAAACATCCCAGCTGGCAGTTGTGGCACGTTTGTCAGTACTCGTGACGAACTTCTGGGAGCGACCAGAGCATCCCTGTGGTCGCATCACAGGCTTTCGGTCTTGTTCAGCAGTGTGCAGGATGAACTTCAGGGAGCGACCGAAAAATCCCCACTGGGCTTGGCAAGGTGTCGGACGTGTTGGGCAGTGCTTGGGACAAACTTCTGGGAGTGACCAGAATATCCTCGCGTGCATGGCTGAGGTGTCAGGTGCATATGGCAGTGCACAGTACAAACTTCCGGGAGCGGCCAGTACATCCCCATGGGTGCACAGCAGAGGCTTTGGGCATGTTTGGCAGTGTGCAGGATGAACAACCGGGAGAGACTAGAACATCCCTGTGGGTGCGGAAGTAGCGTTGGACTCCTTTGGCAGTGCATGCTATGAAATTCTGGGAGCGACCGGAAATTCCCTTCAGGCTCAGCAGAGGCACCAGACGTGTTTGACAGTGCACAGGATGAACTTCTGGGATCGACTGAATATCCCCACAGGCTCGGCAGAGGCACTGGACGCGTTTAGCAGTGTGGGCATGGCAGTGGAGTCGGACACATTGGGCAGTGCACAGAACAAACTTCCAGGATGACCGGAACATCCCAACAGGCGTGGGAGAGGCTTCATGGACATTGGGCAGTGCATGGAACAAGCTTCCAGGAGCGACCCGAACATCCCCGTGGGCTCAGCAGCACTGTCGGGCGCATTCGGCAGTGCACGGATGAACTTCTAGGAGTGAATGGAAATTTCCTGCAGGCTCGCCAGAGGTGTAGGATGCATTCGGTAGTGCTTAGGATGAAGTTCTGGGAGCAACGGGAACATCCCGGTGCGTGGTAGAGGCATCGGGCACGTTTGGCAGTGTGTGGGATAAACTTTCATGAGTAACTGGAACATCCCCACTGGTGCAGTAGAGGCTTCGGGTGCATTGGGCAGTGCACGGGCGAACTTTCGGGAGTGACCGGAACATCCCGCAGAGGCTTCAGGTTCATTCAGCAAGTGCACGGTACAATCTTCTGGAAGTGACTGCAAAATCCCTGCAGGCTCGGCAGATGTGTCGGATGCATTTGGCAGTGCTTGGGATGAACTTCTGGAAGGGACCAGAACATCCCCGTGGGCATGGCAGCACTGTTGGGCTGCTTGGCAATGCCACGGGACAAAATTTCTGGGAGCGACTGGAACATCCCTGCAGGCGTGGCAGAGGCTTTGGGTATGTTGTGCAGTGCATGGTATGAACTTCTGGGAGTGACAGGAACATCCCTGTGGGGCAGGCAGCAGGCTTCAGGTTCATTTGCCAGTGCACAGTACAATCTTCCGGAAGTGACTGCAAAATCCCCTGAGGCTCGGCAGATGTGTCGGACGCATTTGGCAATGCTGGGAATGAACTTCCGGGAGGGACCAAAACATCCCCCGCGGGCGCGGCTGTGCTGTTGGGTGCGCTCGGCAATGTCAGGGACAAAATTTTAGGAGCGACTGGAACATCCCTGCAGGCATGGCAGAGGCTCTGGGTATGTTGTGCAGTGCATGGTATGAACTTCTAGGTATGACTGAAACATCCCAGCAGGCATGATAGAGGCATTGGATGCATTTGGCAGTGCTTGGGATGAACTTTTGGGAGTGACCAGAACATCCCCGCGGGCACAGCATAGGCTTCGGGCGCATTCATCAGTGTGCAGGACGAACTTCAGGGAACGACTGGAAAATTCCCACGGGCTTGGATGAGGCATCAGACACATTGGGCAGTGCTCAGGAAGAAGTTCTGGGAGCGACCGGAATATCTCATGCACACGGCAGAGGTGTCGGGCACATTCAGCAGCACGCGGTATGAACTTCTGGGAGAGACCAAAAAATCCCTGCAGGCTCAGTAGAGGCTTCATGCGTGTTCAGCAGTGTGTGGGACAAACTTCCAGAAGTGACCAAACATCCCCGCGACGTGGCAGCAGCATTGGACACGTTCAGCAATATGCGGGGCAAACTTCCGAGAGCAACCAGAACATGCCTGCAGGGTGCAGCAGCAGTGTTGGACATGTTTGGCAGTGCGCGGGACGAACTTCCGAGATCGACCGGAACATCCCCGCGGGATCGGCTTCTGGCACATTTGGCAGTGGGCAGCACCAACTTCCCGGAGCGGCCGGAACATCCCTGCAGGCACGGAGCAGTGTCAGACACATTCGGCAGTGCACTGGACAAACTACCTGGAGCGACCGCAACATCCCCACGGGCACAGCAATGGCTTCGGACGCATTCAGCAGTGTGCGGTACTAACTTCTGGGAGCGACCGGAACATCCCCATGGGTACAGGACGAACATCCTGGAGTGACCGGAACATCCCCTGCAGGTGTGGTAGTGGCATTTGGCAGTGTGCTGGACGAACTTCTGGGAGCAACCGGAAAATCACTGCAGGCTTGGCAGAGGCATCGGACACATTTGGCAGTGCTCAGGGATGAACTTCTAGGAGCGACCGGTACATCCCCGCGGGCGTGTCAGAGTCTTCGGGCGCATTGGGCAATGCACAGGATGAACTTCCAAGAGCGACTGGAACATCTCTGCAGGCGTAGCAGAGGCGTCAGGTGTGTTTGGCAGTGCACGCGATGAACTTCGGGGAGCGACTGCAACATCCCTGCGGGTGCAGCAGCAGTTTCAGGTGCATCCGGCATTGTGCAGGACGAACTTCCTGAGATGGACCGAAACATCCCCGCTGGCGTGGCAGAAGCATTGGGCGCATTTGGCAGTGTGCGGGACGAAGTTCCAGGAGCTACCGGAACATCCCCCCAGGCGCAGCAGAGGCTTCCATTGGGCATTGCACGTGATGAACTTCTGGGAGTGAACAGAATGTCACCACGGGCGCAACAGAGGCATCGTGCATGTTCGGCTGTGTGCAGGAGAACTTCCAGGAGCTACCAAAACATCTCCCCAGGCGTGAAAGAGGCCTCCGGCATGTTGGGCAGTGTGCGGGATGAACTTTTGGGAACAGCTGGATCATCCCTGCAGGCACGGCAGTGGCGTTTTGGCAGTGCACAGGATGAACTTTTGGGAGTGACCTAAAAATCCCTGCAGGCTTGGCAGAGGCACCGGATTCATTCAGAAGCGCTTGGGATGAACTTCTGGAAGCGACCGGAACATCCCCACGGGCGTGACAATGCTGTCGGGTGCATCTAGCAGTGTGCGGGACAAACTTCCAGGAGCGACCGGAACATCCCCACGGTGCAGTAGAGGCGTCAGGCACGTTGGGCAGTACACGAGATAAACTTCTGGAGTGACCAGAATATCCCACTGGCACAGAAGAGGTGTCAAGTGCGTTCGTGTTGGGGTCCTGATTTTTTACCCAACTTTTCTACACCTTAGGGGTCAGCACACCTACTGGAATCCTTCCTAACTTGCTGTCCCTGTTTGATTCTTGAGTTCTTTTCTTATTTTATATCCCCTAAGCTGTCCTTCAGGTTAACTAATATATATAAAGATATGTTGGATAGGCAAGACAACTCTTAAACCTATCACAACTTGCCTTGGTTGAAGAAGACAACTCTTAACTTCAACCTTAGCTCTTAAGCAAGGAAGACAACTCTTAACCTTAACTTAAGCCCAAGTTATCTCAAGACAACTCTTAAAAGATAACCGAAATATAAACAAGAATGTGAGCAAGAATGCTTACCTTTGATTCTTGATTAATGAATGAGAAAATAACAAAATTCGTAGCTTATGTCTCCTCACAAATAATGGGCTGTATTTATAGTCCTAAGACAGCCTTATCCTAATTTAACTAGTACTTAGGTTCCTTATCCACTTAGGATATGTTTTCCTAAGTCAACAAGCTTTTCTAAGTCAAATAAAACATTATCAAGATAGACCTTATCCTTTGTGTCCTAATCCTACTAGGATTCTTGGTCTTTCTTGAATTCCTACTTAGACTAGAATTCCTACTTTATCTTGTTTTCTACAGCAGCTGGACTTCCTCTTGACTTATCCTTCTAGGACTAGGACTCTCAATAAGTATCCTTCTGCCCTTAGAATTCTTCTTGTCGCAACTATCCTATTGCTACTGGAATTCATCATGCGTGTCTCTGCTGCTGCTGGAATTCTCCTTGGTTTTCATTTCCGCCATTGATTAGGACTGAGTCAGAACCTGGCCATGCTTCATTGCTTGCTGCGTGCATGCTGCTTGTGCGCACTTGCTGGTTGGTTTCTGCCTCTCTTGCTGCCTGGCGCCTTGCGCGCATTCTCTCATGCTCCCTTTGCCTCCTAAGGTCCTTAACAGTTCGGAAGTGTGCGGGACAAACTTCTGGGAGCGGCCAAAAACATTCCCGTGGGTGCAGCAGTGGCATCGGACACATTCAACAGTGTGTGGGATGAATTCCGGGAGCAACCGGAGCATCCCTGCAGGTACAGCAGCGGCATCAGGTGCATTGGTCAGTGCACAGAACAAACTTCCCTGAGTGACCGAAATCATCCTATGCCGCTCTTGTCCCCTTGTTGCCTTGGCAGTGCACTGTGTGCGGGACAAACTTCTGAGAGTGACCGGAACATCCATGCAGGCAAGGCAGTGGCTTGGGACACGTTGGGCAGTGCTCGGGACGAACTTCCAGGATGATCGGAACATCCCCACGGGCGTGCCAGAGGCTTTGGGCGTGTTGGGCAGTGCATGGGATAAACTTTCAGGAGCGACCAGAACATCCCCTGGGCATGGCAGAGGCATTGGGATCGGCGCATCGGCAGTGTGCACTGCAAACATCCAGGAGCGACTGGAACTTTCCCCCTGGTGCAGTGGAGGCTTCAGTGCATTGGGCAGTGCATGGCACGAACTTTCGGGAGTGACCAGAACATCCCCGTGGGCGCGTAAGAGGCATTGGCATGTTTGGCAGTGTGCGGGTATGAACTTCTGGGAGCAACCAGAACTTCCCCGCAGCCACGTAGAGGCTTCGGGTGCGTTGGGCAGTGCACGGGATGAACTTCTGGGAGTGACCAGAACATCTCCACGGGCATGGAAGAGGCATCAGGCACGTTCACCAGTGCACGGTATGAACTTTCGGGAGACCGAAACATCGACATGGCACGCAGAGCTTCATGCATGGGAAGTGCCTGAAAACTTCTAGGAGCAACCAGAACATCCCTGCATGCATGGCAGCGGTGTAGGGCACCTTGGGCAGTGCGGGGAATGAACTTCCGGGAGTGACCGCAGCATCACCGCGGGCACAGTAGAGAAGTCGGGTGTGTCTGGCAGTGCATGGGATGAACTTCTGGGAGCAGCCAGAACATCCCCACAGCACGGTAGAGGTGTCGGGCTCGATTTGGCATTGCATGGGGTAAACTTCCGGGAGCGACCGGAACATCCCAGCGGGCACAGCTATGGCGTCGGGCACATTGAGCAGTGCATGGGACGAACTTTGGAGAGCGACCGGAACATCCCCCGGGGCACAGCAGCGGTGTTAGGCACGTTTGGCAGTGCATGGGACGAACTTCTTGGAGCAACCGGAACTTCCCCGCAGGCACGGCAGAGGCTTCAAGCATGTTGGGTAGTGCACAGGACAAACTTCTGGAAGTGACCGGAACATGCCCTGGGTGCGGTAGAGGCTTCCAGCATGTTGGCAGTGTGCGGGATGAACTTCAGGGAGCGCCCGGAAAATTCCCCACGGGCTCGGCAGATGCATCGGACACATTCAGCAGAGATCGGGATGAACTTCCAGGAGCGACTAGAACATCCCTAGAGCGTGGCAAAGGCATTGGAAGCGTTCGGCAGTGCTCGGGATGAACTTCCAGGAGCAACCAGAACATTCCCCCAGGCATGCCAGGGGCTACGGCCATGTTGGGCCATGCACAGGATGAACTTCCGGGATTGACCAGAGCATGCTCAGGAGCACAACAGAGGCTTCGGGTCTGTTTGGCAGTGGACGGGATGAATTTTGGGGAGTGGCCAGAACATCCCCTGCAGGCACAGTAGAGGTGTCGGGCTCATTTGGCGGTGTGCGGGATGAACTTCTGGGAGTGACTGGAACATCCTATCAGGCGCATGTGGGTCAGGCTCATTTGGCAGTGCACAGGATGAACTTCTGGGAGTGACTGAAACATCCCTCCAGGCACCATAGAGGCATTGGGCACAGCAGAGGCTTGGGCACATTTGGCAGTGCACGGGGAAAAAACTTCCTGGAGTGACCAGTACATCCCCTCGGGCGAGTCTGAAGCTGGGCAGTGCGCAGGATGAACTTCCAGAAGCAACAGGAACATCTCTGCAGGTATGGCAAAGTCTTTGGGCACATTGGGCACTACACAGGATGAACTTCTGGTAGTGACCAAAACATCCCTTGAGGGCGCAGCAGAGTCATCGGACACATTCAGCAGTCCGTGGGGCGAACTTCCAGGAGCGACCAGGATGTCCCTACCGGTGCAGCAAAGGTGATGGGCGCATTTGACAGTGCAGGGGATGAGCTTCCAAGAGTGACTAAAACATCTCGTGGTCGCAGCAGCGGCGTGGGACGTGCTCTGTAGTGCAAGAGATGAACTCCCAGGAGTGACCGCAAAATCTACGTGAGCTCGGTAGAGGCATTGGACATATTTGGCAGTGCTCAGGATGAACTTCTGCACGAGACCGGATCATCCCTACAGGCGTGGCATCGGAATTGGGTTTGGCAGCGCACAGGATGAACTATCGGGAGGAACCAGAACATCCGCTGGTGCAGTAAAGGCATCAGCTGAGTTTGGCATTGAACGGGATGAACTTTTGGGAGTCACCGGAATATCCCTGCAGGTGCGGCAGCGACGTTGAACACATTCAGTAGTCTGCAGGATGAACTTCTGAGAATGACAGGAACATCCCTGCAGATGTGGCAGAGGCTTTGGGCACATTGGTCAGTATGCGGTACGAACTTCCAGGACCAACCGGACCATCCCCATAGGTGCAGTGAAGGCTATGATGATATCCAGCAATGGTTCCCTAATTTCCACCTTGAGAACAAGGTGAGTCTTTGAGAAAGGGGGATTGTTGAGGACCTTAGGAGGAAAAGGGAGCGTGAGCAGCATAGGAGGATGCAAGAGAGGCGCCAAGCAGCAAGAGAGGCAGCTACTGGGCAGAACATATGTGCAAAGCTTGCATCCTCCTATGCTGCTCATGCTCCCTTTTCCTCCTAATTGACCAAGGACATCCAAGCCAAGAAGGACTCCAGCATCAGCAGGATACCATGTGTGCAATTCGAGCAGGAGAAGGATGTGTACGACATGAAGAACTCCAGTAGCAGCAGGACATCATGAAGGGTTTAGCTTCAACAAGTTGTTCACGTCAAGAAGAAGTCTTGGGACAGAAGGACACACCATAAGGAAGTCCTAATCTTAGAAGGAAACAACAAGATAAAGACCAGCAGCTGTAGGAGATAAGATAAGGATAAAGAAGTTTAGTCAAAATAGGATTAGTCAATCAAGAAGACCAAGAATCCTAGTAGAATTAGGAAACATTTGGATAAGGTCTATCTTGATAAGATTCTAGTTGTCTTAGGAAACCTTGTTGACTTAGGAAAACTTGTCCTAAGTGGATAAAGAACTTAAGTACTAGTTAAATTAGGAAAAGGCTGTCCAATACTATAAATACAGCCCATTATTTGTTAGCATGGACATATGCTCCGAATTTGTCAGCTTTTATTCATTAATCAAGAATCAAGCTTTGACATTCTTGCTTATATTCTTGTTTATATTTTAGTTATCTTTTAAGAGTTGTCTTGAGATAACTTGGGCTTAAGACAAGGTGAAGAGTTGTCTTCCTTGCTTAAGAGCTTAGGTTGAAGTCAAGAGTTGTCTTCTTCAACCAAGGCAAGTTGTGATAGGTTTAAGAGTTGTCTTTTCTATCCAATGTATCCTTTTATCATTAGTTAATCCTGAGGGACAGCTCTCAAATGGGACAGCAAGTTAGGGGAAGTTTTAGAAGTCGTGCTAACCCCTAAGGTGTAGAAAAGTTAGGACAAAAAATCGGGACCCAACAGTGCGGCAGTGTGAGGGAAGAACTTCCGGGAACGACCGGAATATCCATGTGGGTGTGACAGAGGTGTCGGCTGCGTTTAGCAGTGTACAAGATGAACTTCTGGGAGCAACCAGAACATCTTGTGGGTGCAGCAGAGGCTTCGGGCACATTAAGCAGTATGTGGGATGAACTTAGGAGACTGACCTGAGCATCCCCACTGGCACGGTAGCGGCATTGGAAATGTTTGGCAGTGTGCAGGACAAACTTCTAGGGGTGACCAGAGCATCCCCAAAGGCACGGCTGAGGCATCAAACACATTCAAAAGTGCTCGAGAAAAACTCCTAGAAGCGACCAGAACATCCCTGAGGGCATGGCAGAGGCTTAGGGTGCGTTGGGCAGTGCATGGGACGAACTTCTTGGAGCCACTGGAACATGCCTACAGGTGTGGCAGAGTCATTGGTTGTGCTCGGCAGTCCATGGGGTAAACTTCTGAGATCGACCGGAACATCCCCACAGGCACCTTAGAGGGCAATGAGCAGAACGAAGTTCCAAGAGCGACCGGAAGATCCCCACAAGCATGGTAGAGGCATCAGGCGCGTTCAGCAGTGCTCAGGAAAAACTTTTAGGAGCGATTGGAACATCCTTGTTGGTGCAGCAGATGCATTAGGCACGTTCGGTAGTTCACGGTATGAACTTGCAGGAGTGACCGGAACATCCCAGCGGGTGTGCCAGCAGCATTGGACACGTTGGGCAGTGTACAGGGTGAACTTCCTGCAGCCACAAAAAAATCCCAGTGGGCCTGGCAGGGATTTGGATGCATTTGGCAGTGCACGGGATGAACTTCCAGGAGTGAACAGAACATCCCTGCAGGCACGGGAGAGAGGTCAGGTACGTTTGTCAGTGCACAAGACAAACTTGCAGGAGCGACCCCTACATTGTCACAGGCGTGGCAGCAGTGTGGGACACGTTCGGCATAGCATGGGATGAGCTTTCGGGAGCATCTGGAACATACCAGCGGGTGCAGCAGAGGCTCCGGGCATGTCAGGTAGTGCATGGTTTGAACTTCCAGGAGCGACTAAAACATCCCTGTGGGCCTAGCAGAGGTGTCGGGCACATTCAGTAATGCACAGGACAAACTTCCAGGAGCAACCAGAATATTCTCGTAGGTGCAGCAGTGGTATCGGGCATGTTCTGCAGTGCTCAGGACGAACTTCTGGGATTGATCGGATCATCCTTGCGGGCACGGCAGAGGCTTCGGGCATGTTTGGGAGTGCATGGGATGAACTTCCAGGAGCGACCAGAACATCTCCGCTAGTGTGGTAGAGGCTTTGAGTGCATTAGGCAGTGTACGGCACGAACATGTGGGAGTGACCAGAAAAACCCAATGGGGTTGGCAGGGATGTCAGATGAGTTGGCAGTGCTTGGGACAAACTTCTGGTAGCTACCAGGAAATTCCCAAGGGCGCGGCAAAGGCTTCGTGCGTGTTAAGCAGTACACGGGACAAACTTCCAGGAGCAGCCAAAACATCCTGAAGGCACGGCAGAGACGTCGGGCACATTTGGCAGTGTACTGGATAAACTTCCAGAAGCGACCAGAAAATCCCCGCGGGCGCAACAGCGGCTTCGGCTGCATTTTGTAGTGCACAGGACAAACTTCCAGGAGTGGTCAGAACATCTCTGTGGGCACGGCAGATGCTTCAGGCACATTTGGCAGTGTGCAAGATGAACTTCCGGAAGCAACCAGAACATCCCCTAGGCGCAGCAGTGGAGTCAGGCACGTTCGGCAGTGTGCAGGATGAACATCCAGGAGAGAATAGAACATCCCCTTGGGCACGGTAGAGGCGTCGGACACATTCAGCAGGTTAGGCAGTATGCGGGACGAACTTCCAGGAGCCACCGGAACATCACCAAGGGCGCAGCAGCAGTGTCATTCGTGTTAGGGAGTATGCGGGACGAACTTCCAGGAGTCACCGGAACATCACTACGGGTGCGGCGGCGGCATTGAACATGCTCAGCAGTGTGCCGGACAAACTTCCAGGAGTGACCAGAACATCCCCATGACACTACAGAGGCTTCGAGGGGGGGACTGGCAGTGCACGGGACTAACTTCCAAGGGTGACCAGATCATGCTTGCAGGCGCGGCTGAGGCGTTGGCCACTTTCGGAAGTGCGAGGAATGAACTTCCAGGAGCAACCAGAATATCCCCGTGGACATGGCAAAGGCTATGGACAGGTTGGGCATTGCATGGGACAAACTTCCGGGAGTGACCAGAACCAGAACATGCCTGCAAACATGGCTGAGGCATTGCACACGTTCAGCAGTGCGTGGGATGAACTTCTGGGAGTGACCGAAACATCCCCGCTGGTGCAGCAGAGGGTTTGCCTGTGCTGGTCAGTGGGCAGGACGAACTTTCGAGAGCGACCAGAACAACCCCGCCTGCATGGCAGAGGTGTTGGGCTCATTCACCAGTGTGCAGGATGAAAATCCGGGAGTGACTGGAATATCCTGATGGGTGCAGCAGCGGCGTCAGGTGCGCACGGCAGTGCTCAGGATGAACTACCGGGAGTGACTAGAACATCTCCGCAGGTATGGCAGAGGTGTTGGGTCTATTCAGCACTGCACAGGACGATCTTCCAGGAGTCACCTGAACATCCTCACAGATGCAGCAGCAGAGGCTTCGAGTGCATTGAACAGTGCACGGGACGAACTTCTGGGAGTGACCAGAACATCCCCAAGGATGTGGCTGAGGTGTTGGCCATGATCTGCTGGGTGCAGGGCGAACTTACTGGAGCAACTAGAACATCCCAGTGGGCACAGTAGAGGCTTCAGGTGCGTTCACCAGTGCACAGAACAAAATTCCAGGAGCGACCAGAACATTGCAACGGGTGCGGCAGAGGCATCGGGCACGTTCGGCAGCGCATGGGACAAACTTCTTGGAGCAACCTGAACATCCCCTGGGCATGGCAGCGGCTTTGGACGCGTTCAGCAATGCATGCGACAAACTACCAGGAGTGACCAGAACATCCCTGCAGGGCCAGCGGAAGCTTTGGTTGCATTAGGCAGTGCATGGTACAAACTACCAGCACCGACGAGAACATCCCCGCAGGCAGGAAGCTTTTGTTGCGTTAGGAAGTGCATGGTTTGAACTTCTTGGTGGGATCGAAACATCCCTACAGGTGTGGCTAGGGCATCGGGCGCATTCACTAGTGCGCGGGAGGACTTTCTAGGAGAGACCGGAACATCCCTGTGCCGTGTGGCAGAGGCGTCTGGCGCATACATGTTCAGGACCTTAGGAGGAAAAGGGAGCGCGAGCGAATGCACACGAGGTGCCAAGCAGCAAGAGAGGCAGAAACAGGCCAGAATGTTCATGCAGCAAGCCTGCACTCAGCATCCAGTGAAGCACGGCCAGGTTCTGACTCAGTCCTAATTGACTGTAGAAATCAAGGCAAGAAGAAACCAGCATTGGCAGGACACACATGAAGCAATCTGAGCATGAAAAGGACATGGTCAGCATAAAGAACTCCAGCAGCAGCAAGACGTCATGGCAGGTTTGACTTCAGCAAGATGCTCACGTCAAGGAGAAGTCTTGGAATGGAAGGACATGCCATAATGGAAGTCCTAATCCTAGAAGGAAATGGCAAGATGAAGGTCAGCAGCTGTAGGAGAGGAGATAAGATAAGGACAGAAAGGATTTAGTCAAAGTAGGAATTCTAGTCTAAGTAGAAATTCAAGAAAGACCAAGAATCCTAGTAGGATTAGGAAACATTTGGGATAAGGTCTATCTTGATAATGTTTTAGTTGTCTTAGAAAACCTTGTTGACTTAGGAAAACATATCCTAAGTGGATAAGGAACCTAAGTACTAGTTGAATTAGGATAAGGCTGTCTAATACTATAAATACAGCCCATTATTTGTGAGAGAAAGGATATGCTCCGAATTTGTATTCTTTTCATTCATTAATCAAGAATCAAGGTTAGCATTCTTGCTTCTATTCTTGTTTATATTTTGGTTATCTTTTAAGAGTTGTCTTGAGATAACTTGGGCTTAAGACAAGGTGAAGAGTTGTCTTCCTTGCTTAAGAGCTTAGGTTGAAGTTAAGAGTTGTCTTCTTCAACAAGGCAAGTTGTGATAGGTTTAAGAGTTGTCTTGCCTATCCAACATATCCTTCATATATTAGTTAATCCCAAAAGACAGCTTAGGGGATGAAAATCCAAGGAAAGATCTCAAGAATCAAATGGGACAGCCAGTTAGGAAGGTTTTTAGTAGGCGTGCTGACCCCTAAGTCGTAGAAAAGTTGGGGAAAAAAATCAGGATGCCAACAATTCGGCAATGCGTGGGACAAGCTTTCAATAATGACCAAAAAATCCCCGCAGGCTCAGAAGATGCGTTGGGCATAATCAAACAGTGTGCGGGGTGAGCTATGTCGACCGGAACATTGGCATAGGTGTGGCAGCAGTGTCAGGTACGCTCGGCAGGGCGCTGGACAAATTGCTGGGATCAACCGGAACATCCCCGTGGGTGCAGCAGCGGTGTCAGACACATTCATCAGTGCATGGGATGAACTTGCAGGAGCGACCATAACATCCCTGTAGGCGCATTCGGCAGTACACGGGATAAACTTTTGATAGTGACCGAAAAATCCCCGTGGGCTCAGCAGATGCTGTCGGATGCAATTGACAGTGCACAGGACTAACTAAGCAAGCAACCAGAATATCAGTGCGGGCGTGGCAGCAGTGTCAGGCCCGTTCGGCAGTGCACGGGACAAACTTCTGAGATTGACCAGAACATCCCTGTGGGCACAGAGCAGCATCGGACGCATTCGGCAGTGCGTGGGACAAACTTCTGGAGTGACCAAAACATCCCCTGGGTGTGGCAGCGGTGTTGAGCGTGTTGGCTGTGCTTAGGACGAACTTCTGGGAGCAATCGGAACATCCCTGCAGGTGCAGCAACGGCATCGGGTGAACTTGGCAGTGCACAGTAAATTATTCCTGGAAAGACCGGAACATCCCTGCAGGCACATCAGAGGCTTTGGTTGCTTGGCCATGCACGGAATGAACTTCCAGAGCAACTAGTACATCCCCATGGGCGTGGCAGAGGCTTTGGCCACGTTTTACAGTGCACGGAACAAACTTCGGGGGGCGACAGGAACATCCCTCGTGGATGCTGCAGTGGCATCAGATGCGTTTTGCAGTGCTCGGGACAAATTTCTGGGAGAGACTAGAGCATCCCCGTGGCTGTGGCAGGTGTCAGACGTATTCGGCAGTGTGTGGACAAACATCTGGGAGCCACCGGAATGTCCCTCGGGCATGGCAGCAGCGTCGGGCGCATCGGCAGTGCGCGGGACAAACTTCTAGGAGCAACTGGAACATCCCTACAGGTGCGGCACTGGCATCAGGTGCACAGGACTTTCTTCCGGGAAAGACTGGAACATTCCTGCACGTGCATCAGAGGTTTTGTTGCTTGGCCATGCGTGGGACGAACTTCCGAGAGTGACCTGAACAACCATGCAGGCGGGCCATAGGTGTCGGGCTCGTATGGAAGTGTACGGTACAAACTTCAGGGAGGAACCAGAAAATCCTCGAGGGCTCGGTAGAGGCGTTGGACGAGTTCAGAAGTCCTCGGGATGAACTTCTGGGAGTGACATCAGTGGGCATAGCAGGGGCATCAGGTGCATTTGTGTTGAGGACCTTAGGAGGCAAAGGGAGCATGAGCGAATGCGCACAAAGTGCCAGGCAGCAAGAGAGGCAAAAACAGGCCAGAATGTGCGCACGCATGCAGCAAGCAGTGAAGCATGGCTAGGTTCTGACTCAGTCCTAATTGATTGCGGAAATCCAAGCCAAGAAGAAGACCAGCATTGGCAGGACACGCATGAAGCAATCCGAGCAGGAGAAGGAGATTGACGGCATGAAGAACTCTAGCAGCAGCAGGACGTCATGGCAGGTTTGACTTCAGCAAGATGTTCACGTCAAGGAGAAGTCTTGGAATGGAAGGACACGCCATAATGGAAGTCCTAATCCTAGAAGGAAATGGCAAGATGAAGGTCAGCAGCTGTAGGAGAGGAGATAAGATAAGGACAGAAAGACTTAGTCAAAGTAGGAATTCAGTCTAAGTAGGAATTCAAGAAAGACCAAGAATCCTAGTAGGATTAGGAAACAGTGGGATAAGGTCTATCTTGATAATGTTTTAGTTGACTTAGAAAACCTTGTTAACTTAGGAAAAACATATCCTAATGGATAAGGAACCTAAGTACTAGTTGAATTAGGATAAGGTTGTCTAAATACTATAAATACAGCCCATTATTTGTGAGGAGGAGATATGCTCCAAATTTTGTATATTTCTCATTCATTAATCAAGAATCAAGGTTAGCATTCTTGCTTCCATTCTTGTTTATATTTTGGTTATCTTTTAAGAGTTGTCTTGAGATAACTTGGGCTTAAGACAAGGTTAAGAGTTGTCTTCCTTGCTTAAGAGCTTAGGTTGAAGTTAAGAGTTGTCTTCTTCAACCAAGGCAAGTTGTGATAGGTTTAAGAGTTGTCTTGCCTATCCAACATATCCTTTTATATATTAGTTAACCCTGAAGGACAGCTTATGGGATGTAAATATATGAAAAGAACTCAAGAATCTAACAGGACAGTAAGTTAGCAAGGTTTTTAGTAGGTGTGCTGACCCCTAAGGTGTATGAAAGTTGGAGAAAAAAATCGGGACCCCAACAGTTTGGCAGGGTGCAGGACAAACTTCTGGGAGTGACGGAATTTTCCTGCAGGCATGGCAGGGGCATCGGGCGAGTTCGGCCGGGCATGGAACAAACTTCTGGGAGCGACCAGAACATCCCTGCAGGCATGGGCAGATGCTTCCTGTGCATTCAGCAGCACGCGGGACAAACTTCTGGGAGCAACTGGAACATCCCCGCAGGCACCGCAGCGGCGTTGGGCACGTTCAGCAGTGCACAGGACAAACTTCCGGGAGCAATCGTAAAATCCCTGCAGGCTCAGAAGAGGCATTGGACGCATTCGGCAGCGCTCGGGACAAACTTCTGGTAATGGATGAGGCTTCGGGCATGTTGGACAGTGCACGAGATGAACTTCCAGGCACAACCGAAACATCCCTGCGGGCATGGCAGAGGCTTCAGGTGCATTGGGCAGTGTGTGGTAAGAACTACTGGGAACAACTGGAATATACCCGTAGGCATGGCAAAGGCGCAGGTTGCATTCAACAGCCTGCGCAATGAACTTTTGGGAGCAATCGAAACATCTCTGCAAGCATGGCAGAGTCATCTGGTGCGTTCAGCAGTGTGCGTGACAAACTTCCAAGAGTGGCCAGAACAACCCTGCCAGAGCGCCAGAGGCTTCGGGCGCGCTGGGCAGTGCGCCGGATGAACTTTTGGGAGCGACCAGAACATCCCGGTCGGCGCAGAAGAGGCGCTTGGTGCATTTGGCAGGGTGCAGGATGAACTTCCGGGAGCAACTGGAGCATCCCTGCTGGTGTGGTAGAGGTGTCGATGCATTCAGCAGTGCTCGGGATGAACTTTTCAGAGCGACTTGAACATCCCCGTGGCTATGGCTGCAGCATCCGAGATGTTTGGCAGTGCACGGGATGAGCTTCCAGGACTGATCAGAACATCCCCATGGGCATGGCAGAGGCTTCGGGTGGCATTGGGCAGTGTGCGGTAAGAACTTCCAGGAGCGACTGGAACATCCCCTTGGGTGCAGCAGAGGCTCCGGCACGCTGGGCAGTGCACAGGATGAACTTCCGAGAGTAACTGGAACGTCCCCGCGGGCATGGCACCAGTATTTGGCGCGTTCGGGAGTGTGTGGGACACACTTCTAGGATGCATTTGTGTTGAGGACCTTAGGAGGCAAAGGGAGCGTGAGCGAATGCGTGCAAGGCGCCAAGCAGCAAGAGAGGCAGAAACAGGCCAGAATGTGCATGCAACAAGCCTGCACGTAGCATGCAGTGAAGCACGGCCAGGTTCTGACTCAGTCCTAACTAACTGCAGAAATCCAAGCCAAGAAGAAGACCAGCATTGGCAGGACACGCATGAAGCAATCCGAGCAGGAGAAGGAGATTGACGGCATGAAGAACTCCAGCAGCAGCAGGACGTCATGGCAGGTTTGACTTCAGCAAGATGTTCACGTCAAGGAGGAATCTTGGAATGGAAGGACACGCCATATGGAAGTCCTAATCCTAGAAGGAAATGGCAAGAAGAAGTTCAGCAGCTGTAGGAGAGGAGATAAGATAAGGACAGAAAAGACTTAGTCAAAGTAGGAATTCTAGTCTAAGTAGGAATTCAAGAAAGACCAAGAATCCTAGTAGGATTAGGAAACAGTGGGATAAGGTCTATCTTGATAATGTTTTAGTTGACTTAGAATACCTTGTTGACTTAGGAAAACATATCCTAAGTGGATAAGGAACCTAAGTACTAGTTGAATTAGGATAAGGCTATCTAATACTATAAATATAGCCCATTATTTGTGAGGAGGACATATGCTCCGAATTTTGTATATTTCTCATTCATTAATCAAGAATCAAGGTTAGCATTCTTGCTTCCATTCTTGTTTATATTTTGGTTATCTTTTAAGAGTTGTCTTGAGATAACTTGGGCTTAAGACAAGGTTAAGAGTTGTCTTCCTTGCTTAAGAGCTTAGGTTGAAGTTAAGAGTTGTCTTCTTCAACCAAGGCAAGTTGTGATAGGTTTAAGAGTTGTCTTGCCTATCCAACATATCCTTTATATATTAGTTAATCCCGAAGGACAGCTTAGGGGACGTAAATATATGAAAAGAACTCAAGAATCAAACGGGACAGTAAGTTAGCAAGGTTTTTAGTAGGCGTGCTGACCCCTAAGGTGTAGAAAAGTTGGGGAAAAAAATTGGGACCCCAACACAGAGGCATTGGGCCATTCGTATTGCGCGGGACAAACTTCTGGGAGCGACTGGAACATCCCACAAGTGCGGCATAGGCTGTGGGTGCGTTTGACATTGCACGGTACGAACTTCCGGGAGCGACCGTAAAATCATCGTGGGCTCGGCAGAGGCATCGGATGCGTTCAGCAGTGCTCGGGACAAACTTCTGAGAGTGATCGGAACATCCTTGTGGGCATGGTAGAGGTGTCGGGCACGTTCGGCCATGCATGGGACGAACTTCCAGGGGTGATCTGAACATCCCTTTGGGCTTGGCAGAGGCGTCGGATGCATTCGGCAGTGCTCGGGATGAACTTGCGGGAGTGGCCGGAACATCCCCGTGGGCATAGCAGAGGCATCGGGCATGCTCGGTAGTGTGCAGGACAAACTTTCGGGAGCGACTGGAACATGCCTGCGGGCGCGGCAGAGGCGTCAAGGGCGTTGGGCAGTGAACGGGACAAATTTCAGTGAGCGACCGCAAAATACTCATGGGCTTGGAAGAGGCGTTGGATGCATTCGGCAGTGTCGGGACGAACTTCTGGGAGCGACCGGAACATCCCCATGGGCGGCAGCGGCGTCGGGCATGCTCAGCTGTGTGCCGGAACATACCCACGGGCGTGGCAGAAATGTCGGGCGTGTTCAGCCATGCGTGGGATGAATTTCTGGGTGCAACCGGAACATCCCTGCAAGTGCGGCAGCAGTGTCAGACGAGTTCGGCAGTCCGCGCGATGAACTTCTAGGTGTGACCGGAATATCCTTGCAGGCTCGGCAGAGGCGGTAAACGCATTCGGCAGTGCTTGGGATGAACTTTTGCGAGTGACTGGAACATCCCCGCAGGCACGGCAGTGGAGTCGGACACATTCAGCAGTGCATGGGACAAACTTTCGGGAGTGACCGGAACATCCCTGCAGACGCGGGAGAGACTTCATGCATTGGGCAGTGCATGGGATGAGCTTCCAGGAATGACCGGAACATCCCCGCAGGCGCAGCAGATGCATCGGGCAGTTCAGTAGTGCACAGGATGAACTTCCAGGGAGTGACCCAAACATCCTTGCGGGCTTGGCAGCGCCGTCAGGGCGTGTTCGGCAGTGCATGGGACAAACTTCTGGGAGCGACCGAAACATCCCCTGCGGGCACAGATGAGGCTTCTGGTGCATTGGGTAGTACGCGGGATGAACTTCTGGGTGTGACCAGAACATCCCCACGGGCATGGCATAGGCTTTGGGTGCGTTGGCAGTGCATGGTACGAACTTCCGGGAGCAACCGTTAATTCCCCGCGGGCTCGGCAGAGGCGTTGGATGCATTCAGCAGTGCTTGGGGACAAACTTCCGGGAGCAACCAAAACATCCCTGCAGGCATGGCAGAGGTGTTGGGCATGTTCGCCGTGCCCGCAGGAATGTTCCAGTGCTCCCGAAGTTCTCCCGCACACTGCCGAATGCGCCCGATGACTCTACTGCACCCGCGGGGATGTTCTTGTTGTTGATGGAAGTTCATCTTGCATACTGCCGAACGCTCATTATGCTGCTGCCACACCCACGGGGATGTTCCAGTCGCTCCTGAAGTTCATCCTGCACACTGCCGAATGCATCCAATGCCTCTGCTTGCATCCAGCAGGGATGTTCTGGTCGTCCCCAGAAGTTTGTCCCGTGCACTGCCGAACGTGCCCGATGCCTCTGCTGTGCCTGCAGGGATTTTCCAGTTGATCCCGGAAGTTCATCCTGTGCACTACAGAACATGTCCAACGCCGCTGCCATGCCTAGGGGGATGTTCCGGTCACTCCTGGAAGTTCGTCTCCTGCACTGCTGATCACACCTGACACCTCTGCCGCGCCCACAGGAAAGTTCTGGTTGCTCCTGAAAGTTCGTCCCACAGGCACGTTCGGCAGTTTGCGGGTTGAACTTCCTGGAGTGATTGGAAATCCCCGTGGGCACAGCAGAGGCGCCAGACGTTTGGCAGTGCTCGGGACAAACTTCTGGGAGCAATCGAAACATCCTGTGGGTGCGGCAGAGGCATCGGCCACGTTTGTGTTGAGAACCTAAGTATGCAGGAAAGGCAATGGGCAGAAAATGGGGCAGCAAAGGAGAGCATGGGCCAGAAAATGTGCACAGCAAGCATGGCAACAGCAAGTGTGCAGCCCAGCAGTGAGGCCCTGGCCAGTATTTGACTTAATCCTAATTAATGAAGGACATTCACACCAACAGGAGTTCCAGCAGAAGAAGGATAATCGCATCAAGAAGAACTCCAGCAGCAGCAGGACGTCTATGTCAAGAAGAGTTCCAGCAGCAGCAGGACATCCATGCCAAGGAGAATTCCAGCAGCAGCAGGACATCTATGCCAAGAAGAGTTCTATCAGCAGCAGGACACGCATGATGAGCTCCAGTAGCAATAGGATATTCATGCCAAGGAGAATTCTAAGGGCAGAAGGATTTGCATTGAGAGTCCTAGTCCTAGAAGGATAAGCCAAGAGGAAGTCCAGCCGCTGTAGAATACAAGATAAGGTAGGAATTCTAGTCTAGGTAGATAATCAAGAAAGACCAAGAATCCTAGTAGGATTAGGATACCTTTGGATAAGGTCAATCTTATAAGGTTCTAGTTGTCTTAGAAAACCTTGTTGACTTAGGAAAACTTATCCTAAGTGGCTAAGGAACTTAAGTACTAGTTAAATTAAGAAAAGGCTGTCCAATACTATAAATACAGCCCATTATTTGTGAGCAGAAAGATATGCTCCGAATTTTGTATATTTGCATTCATTAATCAAGAATCAAGGTTAGCATTCTTGCTTCTATTCATGTTTATATTTCAGTTATCTTTTAAGAGTTGTCTTGAGATAACTTGGGCTTAAGTCAAGGTGAAGAGTTGTCTTCCTTGCTTAAGAGCTTAGGTTGAAGTCAAGATTGTCTTCTTCAACCAAGGCAAGTTGTGATAGGTTTAAGAGTTGTCTTGCCTATCCAACATATCCTTTTATATATTAGTTAACCCGAAGGACAGCTTAGGGGACGTAAATATATGAAAAAAACTCAAGAATCAAACGGGACAGTAAGTTAGCAAGGTTTTTAGTAGGCGTGTTGACCCTTAAGGTGTATAAAAGTAGAGGTTTTGGGTACATTGGACAGTGTGCAGGATGAACTTCCGGGAGCGACCGGAACATCCCTGCGGGTACAGAGCGCCATCGGGCACATTCAGCAGTGTGAGTGACGAACTTCCTGTAGTGACGACCGGAACATCCCCGCTGGTGCAACAGCGGTGTCAGGAACGTTCGCCTGTGCATAGGTTGAACTTCTGAGGCCGACCGGAACATCCCCGTGGGTGCAGCATAGGCTTCAGGCGTGTTGTGCAGTGCGTGAGATGAACTTCCGGGAGTGGCCGGAACATCCCTGCAGATGCGGTCGAGGCATTTGGCGCATTCACAGTGCTTGGGACGAACTTCCTGGAGCGACCGGAACATCCCTGCGGGTGCAGTAGAGGCAACGAGCACATTTGGCAGTGCGTGGGACAAACTTTCAGGAGCAATCAAAAAATCCCCTTGGGCTCGGCAGAGGCATTGGATGCATTCGGCAGTGCTTGGGACAAACTACCGGGAGCGACCGGAAAATCCCCATGGTCGCGCAGAGGCATCAGGTGCATTATGCAGTGTACAGTATGAACTTCTGGGAGTGACTGGGACATCCCCGAGGGTGTGGCAACAGCATCGGGCATGTTCGGCAGTGCGTGGGACAAACTTCCAGGAGCGATCGGAACATCCCCATGGGCGCGGCAGAGGCTTCTGGCATTTTCGGCAGTGTGCGGGACAAACTTCCAGCAGCAAGTGGAACATCCCTGCAGGCACAAAAGTGGCATTGGGCGCATTCAGCACTGCATGGGATGAGTTTCCAGGAGTGACCGAACATCCCTGCAGTTGCAGCAGAGGCTTCGGGTGCGTTGGGAAGTACATGGGATGAATTTCCAGGAGCAACCAGAACATCCCCTCGGGCGTGGCAGAGGCATCTGGCGCATTCGGCAGTGCGCAGAATGAACTTCAGTGAGTGACCGGAACATCCCCTGCGGGTGCTGCACAATTGTCGGGTGCGTTCGGCAGTGCGCGGGATGAAATTCAGGGATTGACCGGAACTTCACCAGGGCATGGCAGTGGCATCGGGTGTTTGGATGTGCACAGGACGTACTTGCGGGAGTGATCAGAACATCTGTGCGGGCACAGTAGCGGCGTTGGGCACATTGGCAGTGTGTGGGACGATCTTCTGGGAGATACTAGAAAATCCACGTGGGCGCGGCAGGTGTTAGACAAGTTTGGCAGTGCACAGGACAAACTTTCAGGAGCATCTGGAACATCCCCATGGACGTGGCCATGGCGTCGGACACGTTGGGCAGTGCACAGGATGAACTTCCGGGTACGACTGGAATATCCCAACGGGCGCGGGAGAGGTTTTGGGTTCATTTGGCAGTGCACGGGATGAACTTCCAGGAGCAACCGGAACATCCCTGCAGGCATGTCTGATGCTTTGGGCGCATTGGGTAGTGCGTGGAATGAAC
The DNA here is from genome assembly GCA_019650275.1 of Xylocarpus granatum. Taxonomy (NCBI): domain Eukaryota; kingdom Viridiplantae; phylum Streptophyta; class Magnoliopsida; order Sapindales; family Meliaceae; genus Xylocarpus; species Xylocarpus granatum. Next base: position 41,299 of record BNST01000755.1, read on the forward strand.
TTCTGGGATTGACTGGAACATCCCTGCTGGCGGGGCAGCAGTGTCGGGTGCGTTGGTAAGTGCACGGGATGAACTTCTGGGAGTGACTGAAACATCACCACAGGCACGGTAGAGGCATCGGCCATGTTCGGCGGTGCGCAGGATGAACTTTGGGGAGCGACCGGAACAACCCCGCAGATGCAGCAGCTACGTCGGGCAGTTTTGGCAGTACACAGGACGAACTTTCGGTAGCAACCGGAACATCCCCGTGGGTGCAGAAGAGGCGTCGTGCACATGTTGGCCATGTGCTGGGATGAACTTCGGGAGCGATCAGAAAATCCCAGCAGGCTTGGCAGAGGCGTCGGACACGTTTGGCAGTGCTCGGGACGAACTTCCGAGAGCGACTGGAACACAGCAGGTGCAGAGGTGTCACGTTCAGCAGTGTGCAGGACAAACTTCCGGGAGCAAGCAGAACATCCCTGCGGGCATGGAAGCATGTCGGGTGCGTTGGGCAGTGCATGCGACTAACTTTCGGGAGTGACTGGAACATCCCCTGCAGGCATGGCAGCAGTGTTGGGCACATTGAGAAGTGTATGGGGTGAACTTCTGGGAGCAACTGGAACTTCCCTGTGGGTGTGGCAGAGGCTTTCAGGCGCATTGGGCAGTGCCTGAGATGATACGTTCGACAGTGCATGGGACAAACTTCCAGGAGCGACCAGAACATCCTTGCAGGACTGGCAGCAGCATTGGCCGTGTTTGGCAGGGCATGGGACAAACTTCCGGAAGCGACCCAAATATCCCGTAGGCACGGCAGTGGTGTCAGACACGTTCGGCAGTGTGCAGGACGAACTTTGGGGAGTGACCTCAACATCCCTGCAGGACCGGCAGCGGCATCAGCTGCATTCGGTAGTGTGCAGGATGAACTTCCAGGAGCGACTGGAACATCCCCGCAGGCATGGCAGAGGCATTTGGGTGCATTCGGTATTGCGCGGGACGAATTTCTGGGAGCGACTGGAACATCCCGACAAGCGCAGCATAGGCTTCAGGTGCGTTTGGCATTGCACGGTACGAAACTTCTGGGAGCGATCGTTAAATCCCCGTGGGCTCGGCAGAGGCATCGGATGCGTATGGCAGTACTTGGGACAAACTTCCGGGAGTGATCAGAGCATCCCCATGGGTGTGGTAGAGGTGTCGGGCACGTTTCGGCCATGCATGGGACAAACTTCCAGGGGCGATCAGAACATCCCTTTGGGCTTGGCAGAGGTGTCGGATGCATTCGGCAGTGCTCGGGATGAACTTCTGGGAGTGGCCGGAACATCCCCGTGGGCGTAGCAGAGGCATCGGGCACGCTTGGTAGTGTGCAGGACAAACTTCAGGGAGCGACCAGAACATGCCTGCAGGCACGGCAGAGGCGTCAAGGGCGTTGGGCAGTGCACGGGACAAATTTCAGGGAGTGACCGCAAAATACTCACGGGCTCGGCAGTGGTGTCAGATGCGTTTGGCAGTGTCACGACAAACTTCTGGGAGCGACTGGAACATCCCCGTGGGTGCGGCAGCGGCGTCCGGCATGCTCAGCTGTGTGCCGGAACATAACCACGGGCATGGCAGAAACATCGGGCGCATTCAGCCATGCGTGGGATGAATTTCTGGGTGCAACCGGAACATCCCTGCCAGTGCGCAGCAGTGTTGGACGAGTTCGGCAGTGCACGAGATGAACTTCTAGGTGTGACCGGAATATCCCCGCAGGCTCGGCAGAGGCGGTAAACGTGTTCAGCAGTGCTCGGGATGAACTTTTGCGAGTGACTGGAACATCCCCACGGGCACGGCAGTGGAGTCGGACACATTCAGCAGTGCATGGGACAAACTCTTGGGAGTGACCGGAACACCCTTCCAACGGGAGAGACTTCATGCATTGGGCAGTGCATGGGACGAGCTTCCGGGAATGACCAGAACATCCCCACGGGCACAGCAGATGCGTCGGGCACGTTCAGTAGTGTGCAGGATGAACTTCTGGGAGTGACCCAAACATCCTTGCGGGCTTGGCAGCCGTCAGGCTGTTCGGCAGTGCGGGATAACTTCTGGGAGCACGGAACATCCCGCGGCAGATGAGGCTGGTGCATTGGGTAGTACGGGGACGAACTTCCAGTGGACCAGAACATCCCCACAGGCACAGTATAGGCTTCTGGTGCATTGGCAGTGCACAGTACGAACTTCGGGAGCAACCGTTAATTCCCCGCTGGGCTCAGCAGAGGCGTCGGATGCATTCGGCAGTGCTCGGGACAAACATCCAGGAGCAACCGGAACATCCCCTGAAGGCGTGGCAGAGGTGTTGGGCACGTTCGGCCATGCCCGCGGGAATGTTCCAGTCGCTCCCTGGAAGTTCATCCCACACACTGCCGAACGTGCCCGATGCCTCTACTGCACCCACAGGGATGTTCTGGTTGCTCATGGAAGTTCGTCTTGCATACTGCCAAATGCTCATTATGCTGCTGCTGCACCCATGGGGATGTTCCAGTTGCTCCCTGAAGTTTGACCCATGGACTGCTGAATGCAACCGACTACTCTGCCGCGCCTACAGGGATGTTCCATTTGCACTCAGAAGTTCATCCCGTGCACTGCTGAATGCGCCGAAACCTCTGTCGAGCCTGCAGGGATGTTTCGGTCACTCCCGGAAGTCTTTCCGGCACACTGTCCAACATGCCCAAAGCCTCTGCGCTGCCTGCGGGAATTTTTGGTCGATCTGGGATGTTCGTTCTGAGCACTGCCGAATGCGCCCGATGCCACGGCTGCGCACTACGGGAATGTTCCGGTTGCTCCAGGAAGTTTGTCACACACACTGCCAAACGCGCCCGACGACTCTACTGCACCTGCAGGGATGTTCCGTTGCTCATGGAAGTTTGTCCCGTGTACTGTCGAATTGTTGAGAACCTAAGTATGCAGGAAAGGCAATGGGCAGAAAATGGGGCAGCAAAGGAGAGCATGGGCCAGAAAATGTGCACAACAAGCATGGCAGCAGCAAGTGTGCAGCCCAGCAGTGAGGCCCAACCAGTATTTGACTTAATCCTAATTAATACAGGACATTTATGTCAAGCAGAGTTCCAGCAGCAGCAGGACATCCATGCCAAGGAGAATTCCAGTAGCAGCAGAACATCTACGCCAAGAAGAGTTCTATCAGCAGTAGGACAAGCATAATGAATTCCAGTAGCAATGGGATACTCACAGCAAAGTAGAATTCTAAGGGCAGAAGGATTTGCATTGAGAGTCCTAGTCCTAGAAGGGTAAGCCAAGAGGAAGTCCAGTAGCTGTAGAATACAAGATAAGGTAGGAATTCTAGTCTAGGTAGAAATTCAAGAAAGACCAAGAATCCTAGTAGGATTAGGACACAAAGGATAAGGTCTATCTTGATAATGTTTTATTTGACTTAGAAAAGCTTGTTGACTTAGGAAAACATATCCTAAGTGGATAAGGAACCCTAAGTACTAGTTAAATTAGGATAAGGCTGTCTTAGGACTATAAATACAGCCCATTATTTGTGAGGAGCTCATAAGCTACGAATTTTGTTATTTTCTCATTCATTAATCAAGAATCAAAGGTAAGCATTCTTGCTTCTATTCTTGTTTATATTTTCGGTTATCTTTTAAGAGTTGTCTTGAGATAACTTGGGCTTAAGTTAAGGTTAAGAGTTGTCTTCCTTGCTTAAGAGCTAAGGTTGAAGTTAAGAGTTGTCTTCTTCAACCAAGGCAAGTTGTGATAGGTTTAAGAGTTGTCTTGCCTATCCAACATATCTTTATATATATTAGTTAACCCAAAGGACAGCTTAGGGGATATAAAATAAGAAAAGAACTCAAGAATCAAATGGGACAGCAAGTTAGGAAGGATTCCAGTAGGCGTGCTGACCCCTAAGGTGTAGAAAAGTTGGGGAAAAAAAATTGGGACCCCAACATGAATGCTCCCAACGCTGCTGCCATGCCATCAGGAATGCTCCAGTCACTCCCCAAAGTTTGTCCCGCTGACTGCCGAATACAACTAACCTCTCTGCTGCACCTGCAGGGATTTTCCAGTTGCTCCTGGAAGTTTGTCGATGCCGCTGCCGCGCCAGCGGGGATGTTCCAGTTGCTCCCGAAAGTTTGTCCCGCGCACTGCCCAACGAGCTGGAAGCCTCTGCCATGCCTGGGGGGATGCTCCAGTAGCTCTCGGAAGTTTATGCCGCACACTGCCTCACGCACCCGATGCTTCTGCTGCACCCACGGGGATGTTCCAGTAGCTCTCAGAAGTTTGTGCCGCACATTGCCTCACGCACCCAATGCTTCTGCCATGCCCATGGGGATGTTCTGGTCAATCTCGGAAGTTCATCCTGCACACTGCACAATGCACCCAATGCTGCTGCCACACCCGCGGGGATGTTCTGGTCGCTCCCCGAAGTTCATCATGCGCACTGGAGAACGTGCTTAATGCCTTTGCCTTGCCCGCAGGTATATTCTGGTCACTCCCGGAAGTTCACCCCGCATCCTGCCTAACGTGCTCGAAGCCTCTGGTGCACCACAGGGATGTTCTGGTCGCTCCCAGAAGTTTGTCCTGAGCACTACCGAATGCATCCGATGCCTTTGCCAAACCCACGGTGATTTTTGGTCACTCCTGGAAGTTCATCCTGTACAATGCCAAACACACCCAACACCTCTTCGCATCCGTGGGGATGTGCCGGTCAATCCCGGAAGTTTGTCCCGCTCACTGCCCAATGTGCCCAAAGCCTCTTTCATACCTGCGGGGATGTTCCAGTCGCTCCTGGAAGTTCATCCCGCACACTGTTGACTATGCCCAATGCTCTACCATGCCGGCGGGGTTGTTCCGGTCACTCTCAGAAGTTCATCCTGCACATTGCCGAACGCATCCTGTTAAACCTAGAAATCCACTAAATTCTGTGATATTCTTTGGAGTTGGGCATGTTTGCATGGATCCTATTTTCTGTTAGTCTACCTTCACTCCATCTTCGGATATGATGTGACCAAGGTATTCAAGCTCCTCTTGCATGAATGTGCACTTGGATGGCTTGATGACGAAACGATTTCTTCTTAACACTTCTAGCACTTTTGCTAAGTGTTCTATGTGATCATCATGGTTTCTGGAATAGACCAAAATGTCATCAAAGAAGACTAAGACAAACCTGCGCAAATAAGGTTTGAAGATGTCATTCATGGCTGCTCGAAAGGTGGAGGGTGCGTTGCATAATCCGAAGGGCATGACTAGGTACTCGTAGTGTCCACTATGAGTCCGAAATGCTGTCTTCTGCATGTCCTCTTCTTTCATGCATATTTGATGATATCCCGCCTTTGAGGTCCAGCTTGGTGAACAGCTTTGCTCCATGTAACTCATCCAGCATATCATCAATTGTTGGGATCAGGGAAACGATCCTTGACAGTTGCTTGGTTGAGTGCCCGATAATCGGTGCAAAACCTCCAAGTTTTCGTCTTTCTTTCTAACAAGTAGAACGGGAGAAGAAAAAGGGGAAGTGCTAGGTCAGATAATACCTTGCTGTAGCATCTCTTCCACTTGTCTTTCGATCTCGTTCTTTTGAAAGTGTGCATACCGTAAGGTGCTACATTAATCGCCTTGGTTTTGTCGATTAATGGGATGGCATGGTTGTAATGTCTTGAGGGTGGTAGTCCTTGTGGCTCTCTTAAGACATCTCTGAATTGCTCTAGTAGGTTCCTTACTCCCGTTGGTATGTCTTTGTGTATATAATGTTCGGCTGTGTTTTCCCCCTTTGTGGCCAAGAGAACCGCAAAACATTATGCCCTTTTTCTATATAGTCATTCAAGGTTACTTACCTCAGAATGATACGCTGCATTAGTGGTGGCCAAATCTGTTCACTAACTCTTGTGTGAACCTTGTCCAGCCTATCCTTCTTCCTTCTCGGCTATAGGTGGCCTTAAGCCAATGCAACCATTGGTTGGCTCTCCCACATAGGTGATAGGATGTAAAATCAACCCTTTCACCTCTCTCAATGCCTTGTTTCTCAAAGTAAAATTCAGCCTTGGAGATCCATTCGGTTGGATCTCCCTTCTCAAAGGTAGGAAATTCGATTTTTACCTTAGGCCGTGTGTAATGGCTTGGGCTGTCGTAGTGCCAATCCTCCCTCCTTGTGGTGTGCCATGGTTCTGCCTCAGGGTGATTGCGCACCCTTCTTGGTTGCCATGATGCGGGCCTTCTGTGCAGCACCTCCTCATCGTCACTATAATCATTGTAGTGATGATGGGGCAGGTGTTTGTTTGGTGAAGTCTCCCCCCTGCTTCCCAAACTCATGCGCATTTTCCCCCTTTCTTGAGAGGGAAGCTGCTACTGGTCAGAATCTTCCTCATGCACTTGGTGCCATGTGATTACTGATTGAAGCCTCCTAGACGTTTGTGGTAGGTGGCTGTTTCTGCCCTGCTCGGTTTGGACTTGTTTTCCTGCCACTCGGGGTGTATCTCTCTTCAATTGTTCAAGAGAATGAATGATAGATGATAGTTGGTGTTTGATATCACCTACTGGTCATTGATTGCATTCTGGTTCCTCTCCAAGGCAAGGATTCTTTCGCGGTTGGTGACTGAGAAATCTTCCCTTGTCTGTTCCTGTGGTGCGGGGTGAATGCTGCCTAGATGACATGGTAACCGTGATGCCTTGCAATTGACTGGTGTCTGCGCTAATGTCTCGATGAGAGCACCAATTTGTTGGGGTCCCGATTTTTTTCCCCAACTTTTCTACACCTTAGGGGTCAGCATGCCTACTAAAAATCTTCCTAACTTGCTGTCCCATTTAATCCTTGAGTTCTTTTCTTATATTTACATCCCCTAAGCTGTCCCTTTGGGTTAACTAATATATAAAAAAGATATGTTGGATAGGCAAGACAACTCTTAAACCTATCACAACTTGCCTTGGTTGAAGAAGACAACTCTTGACTTCAACTTAAGCTCTTAAGCAAGGAAGACAACTCTTAACCTTTGTCTTAAGCCCAAGTTATCTTAAGACAACTCTTAAAAGATAACTGAAATATAAACAAGAATAGAAGCAAGAATGCTAACCTTGATTCTTGATTAATGAATGAGAAATATACAAAATTTGGAGCATATCTCCTCCTCACAAATAATGGGCTATATTTATAGTCCTAAGACAGCCTTATCCTAATTCAACTAGTACTTAGGTTCCTTATCCACTTAGGATATGTTTTCCTAAGTCAACAAGCTTTTCTAAGTCAACTAAAACATTATCAAGATAGACCTTATCCCACTGTTTCCTAATCCTACTAGAATTCTTGGTCTTTCTTTGGATTCCTACTTTGACTAAGTCTTTCTGTCCTTATCTTATCTCCTCTCCTACAGCTGCTGAACTTCTTCTTGCCTTTTCCTTCTTGGATTAGAACTTCCATTATGGTGTGTCCTTCCATTCCAAGGCTCCTCCTTGACATGAACATCTTGCTGAAGTCAAACCTGCCACGACATCCTGCTGCTGCTGGAGTTCTTCATGCCGTCAATCTCCTTCTCCTGCTCGGGATTGCTTCATGTGTGTCCTGCCAATGCTGGTGTTCTTCTTGGCTTGGATTTCCGCAATCAATTAGGACTGAGTCAGAACCTGGCCATGCTTCACTGCTTGCTGCATGCAGGCTTGTTGCGCACACATTCTGGCTTGTTTCTGCCTCTCTTGCTGCTTGGTGCCTCGCGCGCATTAGCTCATGCTTCCCTTTGCCTCCTAAGGTCCTCAACATGAACGTGTCCAACACGTCTGCTTCACCCGTGGGGATGTTTCGGTCACACAGACAAGTTCATCCTGCGCACTGCTGAACGCATCTGACACCTCTGCTGCGCCCGCAGGGATGTTCCAGTCACTCCCAAAAGTTCGTTCCATGCACTGCTGAATGCACCTGATGCCTATGCTGTGCCTGCGGGGATGTTCCAGTTGCTCCTAGAAGTTTGTCCTATACACTGCCCAATGCACCCGAAGCCTAAGACTTGCCCGCAGGATTTCTTTGGTTTCTCTCAGAAGTTCATCCCGCACACTGCTGAACATGTCCGATGCTGCTGCCACACCTGTGGGGATCTTCACTTCGCTCCTGTAAGTTTGTCCAACAAACTGCCAAATGCATCCGATGCCTCTCCAAGACCCGCAGGAATGTTCTGGTTGCTCCTGAAAATTCATCTAGCGCACTGTTGAATGTGCCCGATGCCTCTGCCTCACCCATGGTGATGTTCTTGTTGCTCTTGGAAGTTTGTCCTGCGCACTGCTCAAACCACCCAACACTGTTGTTGTGTCTGCGGGGATGTTCTGGTTGCCTCTAGAAGTTCGTCCTATGCCCTGCCAAATCGCCAGATGCCTCTACCGTGCCTTTGGGGATGTTCCAGTCACTCCTGGAAGTTCATCCTGAGCACTGCCATACGTGTCCGATGCCTCTAACGAGCCTGCGGGGATTTCTGGTTGCTCCCTAAACTTCATCCCGTGCACTGCCAAATGTGTCTAGTGCCGCAGTCATGCCTGGGGCATGTTCCTCTCACTCCCAGATGTTCGTTCTGCACACTGCACAATGCACCTAAAGCCTCTGCTGCACCTGCGGGGATGTTCCGTCACTCCCGGAAGTTTGTCACGTGCACTGCCGAACGTGCCTGACACTGCTGCCACACCAGCAGGGATGTTCTGGTCGCTCCCAGAAGTTCCTCCCGCTCACTGCCCAACGTGCCAGAAGCCTCTCCCATTCCTGCGGGTATGATCCGGTCACTCCCAGAAGTTCATCCCAAGCTCTGCTGAATGCAACCGATGCATCTGCCGAGCCTGTGGGGATTTTCCAGCCACTCCATGAAGTTCATCCTGCCCACTGCCCAGTGTGCCTGAAGCCTTGGCTGTGCCTGCTAGGATGTTCAGATTGCTCCTGGAAGTTCATCCCGTACACTGCCGAACGTGTCCAATGAAGCTGCCATGCCCGAGGGGATGTTCGGGTTGCTCCCAGAAGTTCATCAGGCGCACTGCCAAACGTGCCTGCAGGGGATGTTCAGGTCACTCCAGAAAGTTTGTCCCATGCAATGCTGAATGCGCCCAATGCCTCTGCCACAACTGCAGGGATGTTCTGATCGCACCTGGAAGTTCGTCCCGTGCACTGCTGAAATGTCCAATGCCACTGCCGCTCCCACGGGGATGTTCTGGTCACTCCCAGAAGTTCATCCCAAGCACTGGCCAATGCATCCGACGCCTCTCCCGAAAGTTCATCCTGTGCACTGCCCAATGCGTAAGAAGCCTCTGATGAGCCTGCAGGAAAGTACCAGTCGCTCTTGGAAGTTCGTCCCATGCACTTCCCAACGCACCTGAAACCTTTGCCGCACCCGCAGGGATATTCTGGTTGCTCTTGAAAGTTCATCCCGCACACTGCCCAACGTGTCTGATGCTGCTGCTGCACCCTCAGGGATGTTCTGCTTGCTCCCGAAAGTTTGTACTGTTCACTGCCGAATGCACCCAATGCCTCTGCGGCGCCTGTAATGAATTTTTGGCCGCTCCTGGAAGTTCATCCCGAGCACTGCTGAATGCACCCCAGGCTGCTGCTGTGCCTGGGGGAATGTTCTGGTCCCTGACGGAAGTTTGACTGGCACACTACCCAACGCGCCCACGGGGATGTTCCGGTCACCCCCAGAAGTTTGTCTTGCACACTGCCAAATGTGCCCGACACTGCAGTTGCACCTGTGGCGATGTTCCAGTCACTCCAGGAAGTTTGACCCTGCACTGCCCAATGTGACTGAAGCCTCTACCGCGCCCACGGGGATTTTTCGGTCAAACTCGAAAGTTCTTCCCATACACTGACAAATGCACCTGACACCTCTACCAGGCCTGCAGAGATGTTCTGGTCACTCCCAGAAGTTCATCCCATGTAGTGTCGAATGTGCTCGACGCCACTCTAGCGCCTGCAGGGATATTCATGCCACTCCTAGAAGTTTGTCCGGTACACTGCCAAGGTGCCCAATGCCACTCCAGTGCCCGTGGGGATGTTCTAGTCTCTCTTGGCCGTTTGTTCTGTGCATTGCCAAACACACCCCAAGCCTCTTCTGCGCCCGTGGGGATGTTCAGCCACTCCTAGAAGTTCATGCCACACACTGCTGAACATGTCCGACACCGCTTCCACACCATGGGGATATTCAGTTGCTCACAGAAGTTCATCTTGTGCACTGCTGAATACACCTGGTGCAGCTACTGCACCTGTGGGGATGTTCCGGTCACTCCCAAAAGTTTGCCTGGTTGAAGAAGACAACTCTAACTTCAACTAAGCTCTTAAGCAAGGAAGACAACCTTCACCTTATTTAAGCCCAAGTTATTTCAAGACAACTCTTAAAAGATAACCAAAAAATAAACAAGAATAGAAGCAAGAATGCTAACCTTGATTGTTGATTAATGAATGAAAATATACAAATTCGGAGCATATCCCCATGCTAACAAATAATGGGCTGTATTTATAGTATTGGACAGCCTTTTCCTAATTTAACTAGCACTTAAGTTCATTATCCACTTAGGACAAGTTTTCCTAAGTCAAGAAGGTTTCCTAAGACAACTAGAATCTTATCAAGATAGACCTTATTCAAATGTTTCCTAATTCTACTAGGATTCTTGGTCTTTCTTGAATTTTGACCTAGACTAGAATTCCTACCTTATCTTGTATTCTACAGCGGCTGGACTTCCTCTTGGCTTATCCTTCTAGGACTAGGACTCTTAATATGTATCCTTCTGCCCTTAGAATTCTTCTTGTCATGACTATCCTGTTGCTACTGGTATTCATCATGCGTGTCCTGCTGCTGATAGAACTCTTCTTGGCATGGATGTCCTGCTGCTGCTGGAACTCTGCTTGGCGTAGATGTCCTCCTACTGCTGGAACTCTTCTTGATGCGATTATCCTTCTTATGCTGGAACTCCTGTTGGTGTGAATGTCCTTCATTAATTAGGATTAAGTCAAATACTGGCCAGGCTTCACTGCTGGCTGCATACTTGCTGTTGCATGCTTGTTGTGCACATTTTCTGGCCCATGCTCTCCTTTGCTTCCTCATTTTCTGCCCGTTGCCTTTCCTGCATACTTAGGTTCTCAACAATCCCCCTTTCTTGAAGACTCACCTTGTCCTCAAGGTGAAAGTTTTGAAAAACTGCTGCTGGATGTCATTATAGTCTTCCCAAACTTGTACGGGTAATGGCAAAGGTTGTAGCAATCCCTTGGTCTTGCCATCTTCTGGTTTTATCCATGGGAAAATGTCACAATTGCTGTCTTTCTTCTTGACTTCTGCCTTGAATCCTTCTGACCAAAAGAATAGCTTGATCCGCATGTAAGTACGAACCATCCTGAATGTCCTCCTTCCCGTGAGTTGTGGAAGTGATTTAAGATCTTCCCCCTTAGTCTCGGTATGTTTGGTACATATACCTGCTGGTTGTGCCAAATATATCTATTCTTTAGGGTGAATTTACTAACCTTAGGGTCAAAATTCTTGATCTTCTCAGTGAGCTCTTGGCTTTGGGGATCAATCTTTATTGGCTCCTTGATTTCTGTCCATACATTCCACTCTGCTCTGCTAATGGCAGTGAGGCATGCATCATTAGGCTCACATGCTGTCCACAATGCTTGACCTTCATTGCTTCTGGACAATGCGTCTGCCACCTTCTTTTCCTTGCCCAGTTTGTAGATTATTTCATACTCGTAACCCAGCAATTTGACAAGGAACTTTTGCTGCTCTGGTGTGGTAATTTTCTGCTCCATGAGGCTTCTCAAGGGTTGTTGATCCGTAATGATAAGGAATTTCCTCCCAAAAAGGTAAGGTCACCATACCTTGACTGCATGGATGATGGCAAACATCTCCTTGGCATATACTGACCATTCCTTCTTCATAGGGCCCTAAGACTCTGCTCATGTATGCAATAGGTCTTCCGGCTTGACTCAGGACAGCACCTATTCCATCTTGACATGCGTCAGTGTGAAGCTCGAAGGTTTGGCTGAAGTCGGACAGTGCTAACACCGGGGTCCCACACATGGCTTGCTTCAACAACTTGAATGCGTCTTCACTCTTCTCTGTCCATAGGAATCCGTTCTTCTTCAGCAAATCCATCAATAGTTTTGCTATGGCGCTGTATTTGCAAACAAATCGGCAGTAATAGCCCATCAAGCCTAGAAATCCTCTAAGATCTGTGAAATTCTTAGGAGTTGGCCATGATTGCATGGCTTTTATTTTCCATTGGTCTACCTTCACTCCATCTCTAGATATGATGTGACCGAGGTATTCAAGCTCCTCTTGCATGAACGTGTACTTGGATGGCTTGATTATGAAACGATTTCCTCTTAACACCTCCAGCACCTTTGCTAAGTGTTCTATGTGATCATCGTGGTTCCTAGAATAGACCAAGATGTCATCAAAGAAAATTAATACAAACCTGCAAAAAAAGGGTTTGAAGATGTCATTCATGGCTGCTTGAAAGGTGGATCCAGCTTGGTAAACAACTTCAAGGTAGGTGACTATGTCTATCATAAAATCCATCCTAGAATGAAGATAAAGGCCAAAAAGCCAACTACAGCAAAGTTGGCTAGAAAAATATTTTGGACTGTATGAGGTAGTTGAGCATATTGGAGCAGTAGCTCATCGCCTAAGACTACCGTTAACCTTCAAACTACATCCAGTGTTTCACATTTCATTGTTGAGGAAGAAGATAGGAGATGTGAGACAAGTGAATGAGGGACTGCCCGACCTTTTTAGGGAAGATCACCTTGGGCAGCAACCGAAGGAAGCCTTAGGATTTCGTATAGTAAGTTATGGGCGCAATAGAAGGCCAGTATGGAGAGTACTCATATGGTGGAGTCATTTGCCCAAGGATGAAGCAACATGGGAAGACTATGATGATATCCAGCAATGGTTCCCTAATTTCCACCTTGATGACAAGGTGAGTCTTCAAGAAAGGGGGATTGTTGAGGACCTTAGGAGGAAAAGTGAGCGTGAGCGGCATAGGAGGATGCAAGAGAGGCGCCAAGCAGCAAGAGAGGCAGCTACGGCCAGAACGTATGCGCAACAAGCTTGCACATAGCATGCAGTGAAGCATGGCCAGGTTCTGACTTTGTCCTAATTGACCAAGGACATCCAAGCCAAGAAGGACTCCAGCATCAGCAGGATACGCATGGTGCAATTCGAGCAGGAGAAGAATGTGTACGGCATGAAGAACTCCAGCAGCAGCAGGATGTCATGAAGGGTTTAGCTTCAACAAGTTGTTCACGTCAAGAAGAAGTCTTGGGACAGAAGGACACGCCATAAGGAAGTCCTAATCTTAGAAGGAAACAACAAGATAAAGACCAGCAGCTGTAGGAGATAAGATAAGATAAGGATAAAGAAGTTTAGTCAAAATAGGATTAGTCAATCAAGAAGACCAAGAATCCTAGTAGAATTAGGAAACATTTGGATAAGGACTATCTTGATAAGATTCTAGTTGTCTTAGGAAACCTTGTTGACTTAGGAAAACTTGTCCTAAGTGGATAAGGAACTTAAGTGCTAGTTAAATTAGGAAAAAGCTGTCCAATACTATAAATACAGCCCATTATTTGTTAGCATGGACATATGCTCCGAATTTGTAAGCTTTTATTCATTAATCAAGAATCAAGCTTTGGCATTCTTGCTTATATTCTTGTTTATATTTCGGTTATCTTTTAAGAGTTGTCTTGAGATAACTTGGGCTTAAGACAAGGTGAAGAGTTGTCTTCCTTGCTTAAGAGCTTAGGTTGAAGTCAAGAGTTGTCTTCTTCAACCAAGGCAAGTTGTGATAGGTTTAAGAGTTGTCTTGCCTATCCAACATATCCTTTTGTCATTAGTTAATCCGAGGGACAGCTTAGGGGACAAGAACCAAAGAAAAGAACTCAAGGATCAAACGGGACAGCAAGTTAGGAGAAGTTTTAGAAGTCGTACTAACCCCTAAGGTGTAGAAAAGTTAGGACAAGAACTCGGGGACCCCAACAGTGTGGCAGTGTGCGGGAAGAACTTCGGGAACAACCGGAATATCCACGCGGGTGCGACAGTGGTGTCGGGTGTGTTCGCAGTGTACGGGATGAACTTCCGGGAGCGACCAGAACATCCCTGTGGGTGCAGCAGAGGCTTCGGGCACGTTAGGCAGCATGCGAATGAACTTAGGAGACCGACCTGAACATCCCCACGGCACGGTAGCGGCATTGGACACATTTGGCAGTGTGCAGGACAAACTTCCGGGAGCGACCAGAGCATCCCCGGGCACGCTGAGGCTTTAGGTGCTTGGGCAGGCATGGGAGAACTTCAGGCGACAGAGCATCCTCGCAGGGCATGCAAAGGCTTTGGGTGGGTTGGGCAGCGTATGGGACGAACTTCTTGGAGCCACCGGAACATCCCTACAGGTGCGGCAGAGACATCGGTTGCGCTTGGCAGTGCACGGGACGAACTTCCGAAATCGACCGGAACATCCCCACGGGCACAACAGAGGGCAGCGAGCAGAACGAACTTCCAAGAGCAACTGAAAACATCCCCACAGGGCACGGTAGAGGCATCGAAACACGTTCAGCAGTGCTCGGGAAGAACTTTCGGGAGCGACCGGAACATCCCTGCGGGTGCAGCAGAGGCATTAGGCGCGTTCGGCAGTGCAGGTACGAACTTGCAGGAGCGACCAGAACATCCCTGCAGGTGCGCAGCAGCGTTGGACATGTTGGGCAGTGTGCGGGATGAACTTCCTGGAGCGACCAAAAAATCCCAGCGGGCCTGGCAGAGCTTCGGGCGCATTTGGCAGTGCACAGGATGAACTTTCGGGAGCGAACGGAACATCCCTGCAGGCACGGCAGAGGGGTCAGGCACGTTTGTCAGTGCACAGGACAAACTTCGGGAGTGACCGCTACATCGTCGCGGGCATGGCAGCGGTGTGGGACATGTTCGGCAGAGCATGGGATGAAATTTCGGGAGCATCCGGAACATCCCAGCAGGGTGCAGAAGAGGCTTCGGGCACGTTGGTAGTGCATGGTTTGAACTTCTGGGAGTGACTGAAACATCCCTGTGGGCCTGGCAGAGGCGTCGGGCACGTTCGGTAATGCACAGGATGAACTTCCAGGAGCGACCAGAATATTCCCGTAGGTGCGGCAGCGGTAACGGCACGTTCTGCAGTGCTCGGGACGAACTTCTCGGGATTGATCGGATCATCCCTGCAGGGCACAGCAGAGGCTTCGGGTGTGTTTGGGATTGCGCGGGATGAACTTCCAGGAGCGACTGGAACATCTCCGCTAGTGTGGCAGAGGCTTCGAGCGCGCTGGGCAGTGCACGGCACAAACATGTGGGAGCAACCGGAACATCGCTGTGGGCTCAGCAGAGGCGTCGGATGCATTCGGCAGTGCTTGGAATGAACTTCTTGTAGCTACCAGAAATTCCCCACGGGCACGGCAGAGGCTTCGGGCATGTTAAGTAGGACACGGGGCGAACTTCCAGGAGCAGCCAAAACATCCCTGAAGGCACGGTAGAGGCATCAGGCACATTTGGCAGTGCAATGGACGAACTTCTAGAAGCGACTGGAAAATTCCCACGGGCGCAACAGCGGCTTTCGGCCGCGTTTTGTAGTGCACAGGACAAACTTCCAGGAGCGATCAGAGCATCTTTGTGGGCACGGCAGATGCTTCGGGCGCATTTGGTAGTGCGCAGGATGAACTTCCGAGGGCAACCGGAACATCCCCATGGGGCGCAGCAGCGGAGTCAGGCACGTTTGGCAGTGTGCGGGATGAACTTCCAGAGGGAATAGAACATCCTGTGGGCACGGTAGAGGCGTCGGACACATTCGGCAGTTCGCAGGATGAACTTCCAGGAGCGACTGGAACATCCCTGCGGGTGCAGCAGCAGCATCGGCAAACTTGGCAGTGCACAGGACATTCTCCCTGGAAAGACCGGAACATCCCTGCAGGCACATCAGAGGCTTTGGTTGCTTGGCCACACATGGGATGAACTTCCAGAGCGACTAGTACATCCCCGCAGGCATGGCAGAGGCTTCGGTCACGTTTTGCAGTGCATGGCACAAACTTTGGGGGGCGACAGGGAACATCCCCGCGGGCACTGCAGCGGCGTGGGATGCATTTGACAGTGCTCGGGACAAACTTCTGGGAGCGACTGGAACATCCCATGTGGGCACAGGCAGCAGCGTCGGGCGCATTCGCTGTTGAGAACCTAAGTATGCAGGAAATGATATGGGCAGAAAATGAGGCAGCAAAGGAGAGCATGGGCCAGAAAATTTGCACAACAAGCATGGCAACAGCAAGTGTGCAGCCCAGCAATGAGGCCTGGCCAGTATTTGACTTAATCCTAATCAATGAAGGACATTCGTGCCAACAGGAGTTCCAGCAGAAAAAGGATATTCGCATCAAGAAGAACTCCAGCAGCAGTAGAACATCCATGTCAAGAAGAGTTCCAGCAGTAGGAGGACATCTACTCCAAGCAGAGTTCCAGCAGCAGCAGGACATCCATGCCAAGGAGAATTCCAGCAGCAGCAGGACATCTATGCCAAGCAGAGTTCCAGCAGCAGCAGTACATCCATGCTAAGAAGAGTTCTATCAGCTGCAGGACACTCATGATGAGTTCCAGTAGCAATAGGATAGTCGCGACAAGGAGAATTCTAAGGGCAGAAGGATACGCATTCAGAGTCCTAGTCCTAGAAGGATTAGGCAAGAGGAAGTGCAGCCACTGTAAAATACAAGATAAGGTAGGAATTCTAGTCTAGGTAGAAATTCAAGAAAGACCAAGAATCCTTGTAGACTTAGGAAACATTTGCATAAGGTCTATCTTGATAAGGTTTTAGTTGACTTAGAAAAGCTTGTTGACTTAGGAAAACATATCCTAAGTGGATAAGGAACCTAAGTACTAGTTGAAAACCTTGCTTAAGAGCTTAGGTTGAAGTTAAGAGTTGTCTTCTTCAACCAAGGCAAGTTGTGATAGGTTTAAGAGTTGTCTTGCCTATCCAACATATCCTTTTATATATTAGTTAACCTGAAGGACAGCTTAGGGGATGTAAATATAAGAAAAGAAACTCAAGAATCAAACGGGACAGCAAGTTAGGAAGGTTTCAGTAGGCGTGCTAACCCCTAAGGTGTATAAAAGTTGGGACAAGAAATTGGGACCCCAACAAATTGGTGCTTTCATTAAGAGGTAGCATGATCACCCCAACAAATTGGTGCTCTCATTGAGAAACCAGCACGGACACCATTCAACTGAAAGGCATCACGGTTACCATGTCATCTAGGCAGCATTCACCCGCACCACAGAACAGACCGGGGAAGGTTTCTCAGTCACTAACCGTGGAAGAATCCTTGCCTTGGAGAGGAACTAGCATGCGATCAATGACCAGGTAAGAGATATCAAACACCAACTATCATCTATCATTCATTCTCTTGAACAATTAAAAAGAGATACAACCCGAGTGGCCAGAAAACAAGTCCAAACCGAACAGGGCAGAAACAGCCACCTACCACAAATGTCTAGGAGGCTTCAATCAGAAATTACACAGCACCAAGTGCATGAGGATGAATCTGACCAGAAGCAGCTTCCCTCTCAAGAAAGGGGGAAAAGTTGCATGAGTTTGGGAAGCAGGAGGGATACTTCACCAAACGAACACCTGCCCCATGATCGCTACAATGATTATAGCAATGATGAGGAGGTGCTGGACAGAAGGCCCGCATCATGGCAACCAAGAAGGGTGCGAATCACCCTGAGGCAGAACCATGGCGCACCACAAGGAGGGAGGATTGGCACTATGACAGCCCAAGCCATTACACATGGCCTAAGGTAAAAATCGAGTTCCCTACCTTTGAGAAGGGAGATACAACAAAATGGATCTCCAAGGCTGAATTTTACTTTGAGAAACAAGGTGTTGAGAGAGGTGAAAGGGTTAATTTTGCATCCTATCACCTATGTGGGAGAGCCAACCAATGGTGGCGTTGGCTTAAGGCCACCTATGGCCAAGAAGGTAGAAGGATAGGCTGGACAAGGCTCATGCAAGAGCTAGTGAACAGATTTGGCCCATCTACCATGACAAGTTACGAGGGACAGCTTGCCAAGATTAGGCAAGAGGGATTTCTAGAAAGCTACCTTGAAGAATTTGAGAGGTTGGCCGAATCAGTAGGACATTAGCCAGAAAGTGCACTAATTGGCACTTTTCTAGAAATTGGGCAGTGTGTGGGATGAACTTTCACTAGTGACCGGAACATCCCTGAGGGCGCGGCAGAGGCATCTGGCGCATTCGTGTTGAGGACCTTAGGAGGCAAAGGGAGTGTGAGAGAATGTGCGCAAGGCTCCAGGCAGCAAGAGAGGCAGAAACAGGCCAGAATGTGCGCGCAATAAGCCTGCCACACTGCTGGCCTTTGACCCAAGACCTCATCGTTGCTGTACTCATCATAGGGGTCATGGGGCTGGTGCAAATTTGGTGGCACCTCCCTTTTGCACCCTAGACTCATCCGCCCTCTCCCCCTTTCTTGAGAGGAAAGCTGCTCATGGTCAGATTCGTCCTCATGCACTTGGCGCCACGTGATTTCTGATTGACGCCTCCTAGACGTTTGTGGCAGGTTGCTGTTCCTGGTCTGCTCGGTTTGGACTTGTTTTCCAGCCACTCAGGGTGTGTCTCTCTTCAATTTTTCAAGAGAATGAATGATAGATGATAGTTGGTGTTTGATATCACCTACCTGGTCATGTATGGTGCGTTGTTCCCTCTCCAAGGCTAGGATTCTTCCAAAGTCCTTGTTAGTTCGCTGTTGTGGTGAGGGTGAATACTGCCTGAATGACATGGTGATGTGCTGCCTCTTCAATTTGATGTTGAACGTGCTGATTTCTCAATAAGGCTTCGGCGCACCTGAGGGAAGCCATGCCAAGGCTTCGGGCGCATTGGGAGTGCGCGGGACGAACTTCTAGGAGTGACCAAAAAATCACCGTGGGCTCGGTAGAGGCGTTGGACGAGTTCGAAAAGGCTCAGGATGAACTTCTAGGAGCAACCAAAACATCCCCCGGGCGCAGCAGCGGCTTCGGACATGTTTGGCAGTGCACGGGATGAACTTCCTGGAGCGACCGGATTATCCCCACGGGTGCTGTAGAGGCTTTCGGATGCATTTGGCAGTTCACAGGAGGGACTTCCTGGAGCGACTGAACATCCCAGCGGGTGCAGCAAAGACTTCATGCCCATTTGGCAGTGCACAGGATGAACTTCTGGGAGTGACCTGAAAATCCCTGCAGGCTTGGCAGAGGCATCGGATGCGTTTCGGAAGCGCTTGGGATGAACATCTGGGAGTGACCAGAACATCCCCGCGGGTCCGACAATGCCGTCGGGTGCATCTAGAAGTGTGCGGGATGAACTTCTAGGAGCGACCAGAACATCCCCTGCAGGCACAACAGAGGTGTCAGGCACGTTGGGCAGTATGCGAGATGAACTTCCAGGAGCTACCAGAACATCCCACTGGCACAATAGAGGTGTCAGGTGCATTTGTGCTGGGGTCCTGATTTTTTCCCCAACTTTTCTACACCTTAGGGGTCAGCACGCCTACTGGAATCCTTCCTAACTTGCTGTCCCATTTGATTCTTGAGTTCTTTTCTTATTTTATATCCCCTAAGCTGTCCTTCGGGTTAACTAATATATATAAAGATATGTTGGATAGGCAAGACAACTCTTAAACCTATCACAACTTGCCTTGGTTGAAGAAGACAACTCTTAACTTCAACCTTAGCTCTTAAGCAAGGAAGACAACTCTTAACCTTAACTTAAGCCCAAGTTATCTCAAGACAACTCTTAAAAGATAACCGAAATATAAACAAGAATAGAAGCAAGAATGCTTACCTTTGATTCTTGATTAATGAATGAGAAAATAACAAAATTCGTAGCTTATGAGCTCCTCACAAATAATGGGCTGTATTTATAGTCCTAAGACAGCCTTATCCTAATTTAACTAGTACTTAGGTTCCTTATCCACTTAGGATATGTTTTCCTAAGTCAACAAGCTTTTCTAAGTCAAATAAAACATTATCAAGATAGACCTTATCCTTTGTGTCCTAATCCTACTAGGATTCTTGGTCTTTCTTGAATTCCTACCTAGACTAGAATTCCTACTTTATCTTGTTTTCTACAGCAGCTGGACTTCCTCTTGGCTTATCCTTCTAGGACTAGGACTTTGAATGCATATCCTTCTGCCCTTAGAATTCTTCTTGTCGCGACTATCCTATTGCTACTGGAACTCATCATGAGTGTCCTACTGCTGATAGAATTCTTCTTGGCATAGATGTCCTGCTGCTGCTGGAATTCTCCTTGGCATGGATGTCCTGCTGCTGCTGGAACTCTGCTTGGCGTAGATGTCCTTCATTAATTAGGATTAAGTCAAATACTGGTTGGGCTTCACTGCTGGGCTGCATACTTTCTGTTGCCATTCTTGTTATGCACATTTTCTGGCCCATGCTCTCCTTTGTTGCCCCATTTTCTGCCCATTGCCTTTCCTGCATACTTAGGTTCTCAACAATCCCCCTTTCTTGAAGACTCACCTTGTCCTCAAGGTGAAAGTTGGAAAACTGCTGCTGGATGTCATTATAGTCTTCCCAAACTTGTACGGGGTAATGGCAAAGGTTGTAGCAATCCTTTGGTCTTGCCATCTTCTGGTTTTATCCATGGGCAAATGTCACAACTGCTGTTTTTCTTCTTACCTTTTGCCTTGAATGTTTTCGACCAAAAGTATAGCTTGATCCGCATGTAATGTCCTCCTTCCCGTGAGGTTTGGAAGTGATTCAATATCTTTCCTCTCAGTCCTGGTATGTTTGGTACATACACCTGCTGGTTGTGCCAAATATATCCATTCTTTAGGGTGAATTTACTAACCTTAGGGTCAAAATTCTTGATCTTCTTGGCATGCTCTTGTCTTTGAGGATCAATCTCCATTGCCTCTTTGATTTCTGTCCATACATTCCACTTTGCTCTGCTAATGGCAGTAAGGCATGCGTCATTAGGCTCACATACTGTCCATAACGCTTGACCTCCATTGCTTCTGGACAATGCGTCTGCCACCTTGTTTTCCTTGCCAGTTTGTAGATTATTTCATACTCATATCCCAGCAACTTGACAAGGAACTTTTGCGGCTCTGGTGTGGTAATTTTCTGCTCTCTGAGGCTTCTCAACGGTTGTTGATCCGTAATGATCAGGAATTTCCTCCCAAGAAGGTAAGTCGCCATACCTTGACTGCATGGATGATGGCTAACATCTCCTTGGCGTATACTGACCATTCCTTTTTCATGGGCCCTAAGACTCTGCTCATGTATGCAATAGGTCTTCCAGCTTGACTCAGGACAGCACCTATTCCATCTTGACATGCGTCAGTGTGAAGCTCGAAAGTTTGGTTGAAGTCAGGCAGTGCTAACACTGGGCGTCTCACACATAGCTTGCTTCAACAACTTGAATGCGTCTTCACTCTTCTCTGTCCATAGGAATCCATCTTTCTTTAGCAAATCCGTTAGTGGTTTTGCTATGGCACCGTATTTGCGAACAAATCGGCGATAGTAGCCTGTCAAACCTAGAAATCCTCTAAGTTCTGTGACATTCTTTGGAGTTGGCCATGTTTGCATGGCTCCTATTTTTCGTTGGTCTACCTTCACTCCTTCTTTGGATATGATGTGACCGAGGTATTCAAGCTCCTCTTGCATGAATGTGCACTTGGATGGCTTGATGACAAAACGATTTCTTCTTAACACTTCTAGCACTTTTGCTAAGTGTTCTATGTGATCATTATGGTTCCTAGAATAGACCAAAATGTCATCAAAGAAAACTAAGACAAACCTGCGCAAATAAGGTTTGAAGATGTCGTTCATGGCTGCTTGAAAGGTGGAGGGTGCGTTGCATAGTCCGAAGGGCATGACTAGGTACTCGTAGTGTCCACTATGAGTCCGAAATGCTGTCTTCTGCACGTCCTCTTCTTTCATGCGTATTTGATGATATCCCGCCTTGAGATCCAGCTTGGTGAACAGCTTTGCTCCATGTAACTCGTCCAGCATATCATCAATTGTTGGGATCAGAAAATGATCCTTGACAGTTGTTTGCTGTAGCATCTCCTCCACTTGTCTTTCGATCTCGTTCTTTTGGAAGTGTGCATACCGGTAAGGTGCTACATTAATCGCCTTGGTTTTGTCGATTAATGGGATGGCATGGTCGTAATGTCTTGAGGGTGGTAGTCCTTGTGGCTCTCCTAAGACATCTCTGAATTGCTCCAAAAGATCCCTTACTCCTCTTGGTATGTCTTTGTGTGTAAGATGTTCGGCTATGTTTTCCTCTTTTGTGTTCAATAGAATTGCAAAACATTGTGCCCTTTTTCTGTATAATCGTTCAAGGGTACTTACCTCACAATGATGCGCTGCATTGGTGGTGGATGCCTCCCATGTGCAGTCCCTTCCCTTCCATTGGAAGTGCATGGCCATGGATTCATAGTCGAACATTATCTTGCCTATGGTTTTAAGCCAAGCATTGCCTAAAACCACATCAAGACCTGCCAAGGCTAACACATGCAGTTTCGCCTCTATTTTGACTCCTTGAATCTGCATAGCTACTGCCTGGATAACTTTGTGCACACTTGAGCTTCTGTCCGCTTGCCACTCTTACCTCAAAGGGTGCAATCTTTTTCGGACTAGCTGAAGTGTTTTGACCAATTTTGAGTTGATAAAGTTATGAGTAGCTCCACTATCTATCAACACTAAAACGTTTTTTCCGTTAATGGTTGCGAATAACCTCATGGCAGTAGGCTTGGTGGTTGCCCCTACTGCATGCAAGTTGATTTCGCCTTCTTCCGCATGATCTGGGGAGTGTACTGCCTCGGCTTCCTCCTCGCTGTCCATGCGGCTTTGGGCATTTGTGCTGGCAATGGGGTTGCTGTCCAGAACACCTGACCTGTTGCATGGAATGTCTGGATCTTCAGTGTTCAAGCTGCAACCCAAATAATCCTCATTCTGTCCAGGGAATTGAGGGTCTAAAACAGGTGCAGATGATGGCGTTTGATCAATATTTGTGCCTTGTAAAGCTTGCTGTATGCTAAGCATATTTTCCGCTGCAGTTTGACCAATGAATGGTTTAAAGGTCTGATCTCTTGCAGCATGTGAATCTGTCCGTGAAAGATCAGCAAGTCCTTCGATCTGAATAGATGAATCAGGATGTTTGGTAGATGCATTATTCGACTCATCACAAGACATCTGCATCTTTATCTTGGCATTCGAGCACACCAAGTCCTGTCCTGGAACACTTGTGTCCTTAGCGTCGCAATCATCTGGAAGTGCATATGCATCTCCTGTGCATAATTCTTTTCCTCTACTGTCATCAACTGGAATTGTTGGTGATGAAACGTCTTCGCTTGTTCTCCAGATTGGCATCTCAGGAGGCGGAGACGAGAATTCTAAGTTCTGAACTGGTGCAGAACTCTCCGAATTTGATGAAGGAAAGACTTGGTTCCCATCAAACTTGGGACAAATATTTGTGATGCTGGATGGGCCAAATCTGTCCATCAATTCTTGCGTGAACCTTGTCCAGCCAATCCTTCTACCTTCTTTCCCATAGGTGGCCTTAAGCCAACACCACCATTGATTGGCTCTCCCACATAGGTGATAGGATGCAAAATCAACCCTTTCACCCCTCTCAACACCTTGTTTCTCAAAATAGAATTCAGCCTTGGAGATCCATTCGGTTGGATCCCCTTTCTCAAAGGTTGGGAATTCGATTTTTACCTTAGGCCTAGTGTAGTGGCTTGGGCTGTCATAGTGTTGCCATTCCTCTCTCCTATTTGTCCGCCAACGTTCTGCCTCATGACAACTCTGCATTCTCCTTGGCTGCCACGCTGCTGGCCTTCGATCCAAGACCTCATCGTCGCTGTATTCATCATAGGGGTCATGGGGCTGGTGCAAATTCGGTGGCACCTCCCTTCTGCACCCTAGACTCATGTGCACTCTCCCCCTTTCTTGAGAGGGAAGTTGCTCATGGTGAAAATCATCCTCCGAATGCAGCCTTCTAGGTTTCTGTGGCAATATGCTGCTCCTGGTTTTCTCAGTTTTGACTTGTTTTCCAGCCACTCGTGGTGTGTCTCTCTTCAATTGCTCAAGAGAATGGATGATAGAAGATAATTGATGTTTGATATCACTTACCTGGTCATTGAGTAAGCGTCGATTCCTCTCTAAGGTCAGAATTCTTCCAAAGTCCTCCTTAGTTCGCTGTTGTAGTGAGGGTGAATGCTGCCTTGATGACATGGTGACCTTGCTGTCCTCTCAACTGGATGGTATTTCTGCTGCTGTCTCAACTAGAGCACTAATTTGTAGGGTGATTGTGCTTCTTTTCAACTGGTGGTTGTGCTGATCTCTCAACGAGAGCACCAATTTGTTGGGGTCCCGATTTTTTTCCCCAACTTTTCTACACCTTAGGGGTCAGCACGCCTACTGGAATCCTTCCTAACTTGCTGTCCCGTTTGATTCTTGAGTTCTTTTCTTATTTTATATCCCCTAAGCTGTCCTTCGGGTTAACTAATATATATAAAGATATGTTGGATAGGCAAGACAACTCTTAAACCTATCACAACTTGCCTTGGTTGAAGAAGACAACTCTTAACTTCAACCTTAGCTCTTAAGCAAGGAAGACAACTCTTAACCTTAACTTAAGCCCAAGTTATCTCAAGACAACTCTTAAAAGATAACCGAAATATAAACAAGAATGTGAAGCAAGAATGCTTACCTTTGATTCTTGATTAATGAATGAGAAAATAACAAAATTCGTAGCTTATGTCCTCCTCACAAATAATGGGCTGTATTTATAGTCCTAAGACAGCCTTATCCTAATTTAACTAGTACTTAGGTTCCTTATCCACTTAGGATATGTTTTCCTAAGTCAACAAGCTTTTCTAAGTCAAATAAAACATTATCAAGATAGACCTTATCCTTTGTGTCCTAATCCTACTAGGATTCTTGGTCTTTCTTGAATTCCTACCTAGACTAGAATTCCTACTTTATCTTGTATTTTACAGCAGCTGGACTTCCTCTTGGCTTATCCTTCTAGGACTAGGACTTTGAATGCATATCCTTCTGCCCTTAGAATTCTTCTTGTCGCGACTATCCTATTGCTACTGGAACTCATCATGAGTGTCCTACTACTGATAGAATTCTCCTTGGCATGGATGTCCTGCTGTTGCTGGAATTCTCCTTTGGCATGGATATCCTACTGCTGCTGGAACTCTGCTTGGCGTAGATGTCCTTCATTAATTAGGATTAAGTCAAATACTGGTTGGGCTTCACTGCTGGGCTGCATACTTTCTGTTGCCACTCTTGTTATGCACATTTTCTGGCCCATGCTCTCCTTTGTCGCCCCATTTTCTGCCCATTACCTTTCCTTCATACTTATGTTCTCAACAATTTGACAGTGTGTGGGGCAAACTTCCGGGAGCGACCAAAAACATTCCCATGGGCGCGGCAGCGGCATCAAACACATTCAGCAGTGTGCGGGATGAACTTCCGGGAGCAACTGGAGCATCCCCGCTGGTGCGGCAGTGGCATCAGGGTGCATTGGTCAGTGCACAGGAAAAACTTCCCTGAGTGACCGGAATCATCCTATGCCGCTCTTGTCCCCTTTCTGCCTTGGCAGTGTGCTGTGTGTGGGACAAACTTCGAGAGTGACCGGAACACACATGCAGGCGAGGCAGTGGCTCGGATATGTTGGGCAGTGCTCGGGACGAACTTCCAGGATAACTGGAACATCCCCACAGGCATGCCAAAGGCTTTAGGCGTGTTGGGCAGTGCGCGGGTTAAACTTTCAAGAGTGACCAGAACATCCCTGTGCAGGCAGAGGCATCGGGCGCATTCGGCAGTGTGCGGTATGAACATCCAAGAGTGACTGGAACTTCCCTGCTGGCGTGGCGGAGGCTTCAGGCGCATTGGGCAGTGCATGGGACAAACTTCTGGGAGTGACCAGAACATCCCCGCGGGCGCTGAAGAGGCATTGGGCATGTTTGGCAGTGTGCGGGATGAACTTC
The DNA here is from genome assembly GCA_019650275.1 of Xylocarpus granatum. NCBI lineage: Eukaryota > Viridiplantae > Streptophyta > Magnoliopsida > Sapindales > Meliaceae > Xylocarpus > Xylocarpus granatum. The sequence goes on from BNST01000755.1 coordinate 67,295, forward strand.
TGGGAGCAACCAGAACTTCCCCGCGGGCACGGCAGAGGCTTCGGGTGCGATGGGCAGTGCACGGGACGAACATCCGGGAGTGACCAGAACATCCCCGTGGGCACGGAAGAGGCATCGGGCACGTTCACCAGTGCACGGGATGAACTTCTAGGAGCAACCGGAACATCACCGACGGTGCGGCAGAGGCTTCAGATGCATTGGGCAGTGCGTGGGACGAACTTCTAGGAGCGACCGGAACATCCCTGCATGCTGGCAGCGGTGTAGGGCATGTTGGGCAGTGTGGGGAACGAACTTCCGGGAGTGACTGCAGCATCACCGCGGGCACAGCAGAGAAGTCGGGTGTGTCTGGCAGTGCACAGGATGAACTTCTGGGAGCAGCCGGAACATCCCCGCGGGCGTGGTAGAGGTGTCGGGCTCATTCAGCATTGCGTGGGATGAACTTCTGGGAGCAACCAGAACAGCCCCACGGGCACGGCTGTGGTGTCGGGCACATTGGGCAGTGTGCAGGGACGAACTTTGGGGAGTGACCGGAACATCCCCCGGGGCACAGCAGTGGTGTTGGGCACGTTCGGCAGTGCACGGGACGAACTTCCCGGAGCAAGCGGAACTTCCCCGTGGATGTGGCAGAGGCTTCGGGCGCATTGGGTAGTGCACAGGACAAACTTCCGGAAGTGACCAGAACATGCCCGTGGGCATGGCAGAGGCTTCCAGCATGTTGGGCAGCATGCGGGACGAACTTCAGGGAGGGCCCGAAAATCCACACGGGCTCAGCAGATGCATCGGACGCATTCAGCAGAGATTGGGACGAACTTCCAGGAGCAACTGGAACATCCTCACGAGTGCGCAGAGGCATCGGACGCGTTCGGCAGTGCTCAGGACGAACTTCCGGGAGCAGCCAGAACATTCCCCCGGGCATGCCAGGGGCTTTGGGCGTGTTGGGCAGTGCACAGGATGAACTTTCGGGATTGACCGGAGCATCCCCGGGAGCACAGCAGAGGCTTCGGGTCTGTTTGGCAGTGGACAGGGATGAATTTCGGGGAGTGACCAGAACATCCTGGCAGGCACGGCAGAGGTGTCAGGCTCATTTGGCAGTGCGCGGGATGAACTTCAGGGAGTGACCAGAACATCCTACTTGGGCACAGCTGTGGGTCAGGCTTGTTTGGCAGTGCACAGGGACGAACTTCCAGGAGTGACCGGAACATCCCTCCGGGCACCGCAGAGGCGTTGGGTCGCATTCGGTAGTGCATGGGACAAACTTCCTGGAGCAACCAGAACATCCCCTCGGGCGAGTCTGAGGCTTCGGGCACATTGGGCAGTGCGCGGGATAAACTTCCGGAAGCGACAGGAACATCTCCGCAGGGAGTGGCAAAGTCTTCAGGCACGTTGGGCAGTGCACGGGATGAACTTCCAGCAGTGACCAGAACATCCCTGAGGGCATGGCAGAGGCGTTGGGCACGTTTGGCAGTGCACGGGACGAACTTCCAGGAGTGACCAGAATGTCCCCGCCGGCGCAGCAGAGGCATCGGGTGCATTCGTGTTGAGGACCTTAGAAGGCAAAGGGAGCGTGAGAGAATGCGCGCAAGGCGCCAGGCAGCAAGAGAGGCAGCAGCAGGAAACGCATGATGAATTCCTATAACAATAGGATAGTTGCGACAAGAAGAATTCTAAGGGCAGAAGGATAATTATTGAGAATCCTAGCTCTAGAAGGATAAGTCAAGAGGAAGTCCAGCTGCTGTAGAAAACAAGATAAAGTAGGAATTCTAGTCTAAGTAGGAATTCAAGAAAGACCAAGAATCCTAGTAGGATTAGGACACAAAGGATATGGTCTATCTTGATAATGTTTTATTTGACTTAGAAAAGCTTGTTGACTTAGGAAAACATATCCTAAGTGGATAAGGAACCTAAGTACTAGTTAAATTAGGATAAGGCTGTCTTAGGACTATAAATACAGCCCATTATTTGTGAGGAGCTCATAAGCTACGAATTTTGTTATTTTCTCATTCATTAATCAAGAATCAAAGGTAAGCATTCTTGCTTCTATTCTTGTTTATATTTCGGTTATCTTTTAAGAGTTGTCTTGAGATAACTTGGGCTTAAGTCAAGGTTAAGAGTTGTCTTCCTTGCTTAAGAGCTAAGGTTGAAGTTAAGAGTTGTCTTCTTCAACCAAGGCAAGTTGTGATAGGTTTAAGAGTTGTCTTGCCTATCCAACATATCTTTATATATATTAGTTAACCCGAAGGACAGCTTAGGGGATATAAAATAAGAAAAGAACTCAAGAATCAAACGGGACAGCAAGTTAGGAAGGATTCCAGTAGGCGTGCTGACCCCTAAGGTGTAGAAAAGTTGGGGAAAAAATCGGGACCCCAACAAATTGGTGCTTTCGTTGAGAGATCAGCACAAACACCTCTACAAATTGGTGCTCTAGTAGAGACAGCAGCACAGACATTAGTCAATTGCAAGGCATCGAGGTTACCATGTCATCTCGACAGCATTCACCCGCACCACAGGAACAAACCGGGAGAAGATTTCTCAGCCACCAACCGCGGAAGAATCCTTGCCTTGGAGAGAAACCAGAATGCGATCAATGACCAGGTAGGTGATATCAAACACCAACTATCATCTATCATTCATTCTCTTGAACAATTGAAAAGAGACACACCCCGAGTGGCCGAAAACAAGTCCAAACCGAGTCAGAGCAGAAACAACCACCTACCACAAACGTCTAGGAGGCTTCAATCAGAAATCACACAGCACCAAGTGCATGAGGAAGATTCTGACCAGGAGCAGCTTTCCCTCTCAAGAAAGGGGGAAAAGGCGCACAAGTTTGGGAAGCAGGAGGGAGACTTCACCAAACGAACACCTGCCCCATGATCATACAATGATTATAGCGACAATGAGGAAGTGCTGGACAGAAGGCCTACATCATGGCAACCAAGAAGGGTACGAAATCACCCTGAGGCAGAATCATGGCACACCACAAGGAGGGAGGATTGGCACTACAACAGCCCAAGCCATTACACACGACCTAAGGTAAAAATTGAGTTCCCTACCTTTGAGAAGGGAGATCCAACTGAATGGATCTCCAAGGCTGAATTTTACTTTGAAAAACAAGGTATTGAAAGAGGTGAAAGGGTTGAGTTTGCATCCTATCACCTATGTGGGAGAGCCAACCAATGGTGGCGTTGGCTTAAGGCCACCTATGGCCGAGAAGGTAGAAGGATAGGCTGGACAAGGTTCACACAAGAGTTAGTGAACAGATTTGGCCCATCCAGCATGACAAACTATGAGGGACAGCTTGCCAAGATAAGGCAAGAAGGATCTCTAGAAAGTTACCTTGAAGAATTCGAAAGGTTAGCCGAATTGGTAGGACATTGGCCAGATAGTGCACTAATTGGCACTTTTCTAGATGGCCTTGTACCTTGGCTAAGCCGAGAAGTGAAGATGAGGGATCCAAACTCTCTCACTCAGTGCATTCGATTGGCAAGACTCATCAACGATGGGAGAAGCATCACCCGCAGCACAACCAAGGTCATCAAACCCTCGGACAAACTAAGTAAAAGCACCCTCATCAAGTAGGACAGAAGCCCCAAAAACAAAGGACCCTCTCAAACTATCCACCGAAGAAATCAACAGGAGGATCGAAAGAGGCCTATGTTTTAGGTGCAACGATAAGTGGCAAGTTGGCCACAAGTGCAAGAAAGGGACTGTTCAACATCATTGAAGTAGTAAGTGATGAAGAACATGAGGAAAACAGCGAGGAAGAACAAGACAGCCGCATGGACAGCGAGGAGGAAGCAGAGTCAGAACACTCCCTAGATCATGCGGAAGAAGGCGAAATCAACTTTGCATGCAGTAGGGGCAACCACCAAGCCTACTGCCATGAGGTTATTCGCAACCATTAACGGAAAAAACGTTTTAGTGTTGATAGATAGTGGAGCTACTCATAACTTTATCAATTCAAAATTGGTCAAAACACTTCAGCTACATCCGAAAAAGATTACACCCTTTTGAGGTAAGAGTGGCAAGCGGACAGAAGCTCAAGTGTGCACAAGTAATCCAGCCAGTAGCTATGCAGATTCAAGGAGTCAAAATAGAGGCGGAACTGCATGTGTTAGCCTGGCAGGTCTTGATGTGGTTTTAGGCAATGCTTGGCTTAAAACCATAGGCAAGATAATGTTCGACTATGAATCCATGGCCATGCACTTTCCAATGGAAGGGAAGGGACTGCACATGGGAGGCATCCACCACCAATGCAGCGCATCATTGTGAGGTAAGTACCCTTGAACGATTATACAGAAAAAGGGCACAATGTTTTGCAGATTCTCTTGGCCACAAAAGAGGAAAACACAGCCGAACATCTTACACACGAAGACATACCAAGAGGAGTAAGGGATCTTTTGGAGCAATTCAGAGATGTCTTAGGAGAGCCACAAGGACTACCACCCTCAAGACATTACGACCATGCCATCCCATTAATCGATGAAACCAAGGCGATTAATGTAGCACCTTACCGGTATGCACACTTCCAAAAGAACGAGATCGAAAGACAAGTGGAAGAGATGCTACAGCAAGGTATTATCCGACCTAGCACCTCACCCTTTTTCTTCTCCCGTTCTACTTGTTAGAAAGAAAGATGGAACTTGGAGGTTTTGCACCGATTATCGGGCACTCAACCAAGCAACTGTCAAGGATCGTTTTCTGATCCCAACAATTGATGATATGCTGGACGAGTTACATGGAGCAAAGTTGTTCACCAAGCTGGATCTCAAGGCCGGATATCATCAAATACGCATGAAAGAAGAGGACGTGCAGAAGACAGCATTTCAGACTCATAGTGGACACTACGAGTACCTAGTCATGCCCTTCGGACTATGCAACGCACCCTCCACCTTTCAAGCAGCCATGAATGACATCTTCAAACCTTACTTTGCGCAGGTTTGTTTTAGTTTTCTTTCGATGACATTTTGGTCTATTCTAGGAACCATGATGATCACATAGAACACTTAGCAAAAGTGCTAGAAGTGTTAAGAAGAAATCGTTTTGTCATCAAGCCATCCAAGTGCACATTCATGCAAGAGGAGCTTGAATACCTTGGTCACATCATATCCGAAGATGGAGTGAAGGTAGACCAATGAAAATAGGAGCCATGCAAACATGGCCAACTCCAAAGAATGTCACAGAACTTAGAGGATTTCTAGGTTTGACAGGCTACTATCGCCGATTTGTTCGCAAATACGGTGCCATAGCAAAACCACTAACGGATTTGCTGAAAGAAGGATGGATTCCTATGGACAGAGAAGAGTGAAGACGCATTCAAGTTGTTGAAGCAAGCTATGTGTGAGACCCCAGTGTTAGCACTGCCTGACTTCAACCAAACCTTCGAGCTTCACACTGACGCATGTCAAGATGGAATAGGTGCTGTCCTGAGTCAAGCTGGAAGACCTATTGCATACATGAGCAGAGTCTTAGGGCCCATGAAGAAGGAATGGTCAGTATACGCCAAGGAGATGTTAGCCATCATCCATGCAGTCAAGGTATGGCGACCTTACCTTCTTGGGAGGAAATTCCTGATCATTACAGATCAACAACCCTTGAGAAGCCTCATGGAGCAGAAAATTACCACCCCAGAGCAGCAAAAGTTCCTTGTCAAGTTGCTGGGTTACGAGTATGAAATAATCTACAAACCAGGCAAGGAAAATAAAGTGGCAGATGCATTGTCCAGAAGCAATGGAGGTCAAGCATTGTGGACAGCATGTGAGCCTAATGACGCATGCCTCACTGCCATTAGCGGAGCGGAGTGGAATGTATGGACAGAAATCAAGGAGGCAATAGAAATTGACCCTCAAAGCCAAGAGCTCACTGAGAAGATCAAGAATTTCGACCCTAAGGTTAGTAAATTCACCCTTAAAAATGGATATATTTGGCACAAGCAGCAGGTATATGTACCAAACATACCAGGACTAAGAGGAAAGATCTTGAATCACTTCCACAACTCACGAGAAGGAGGACATTCAGGATGGTTTCGTACTTACATGCGAATTAAGTTATTCTTTTGGTGGGAAGGACTTAAAGCTGAGATCAAAAAGCTAGTCCGAGAATGTGATGTTTGTCAGTGCACCAAACCAGAAGGCGGTAAGACAAAGGGGTTATTACAACCTTTGCCAGTACCAGAACAAGTTTGGGAAGATTTGACAATGGACTTCATAACGAGAATGCCGAACAGCAAGGGTTATACGGTGATATTAACCGTAGTGGACAGACTCAGCAAGAGTGCACACTTTGTGCCACTCAAGCAGCCCTACACGGCAAAAGAAGTAGCCCAAGAGTTCATCAAGAATGTGGTAAGACTTCATGGCATACCACGAACAATGCTGTCCGATAGAGACACTGTCTTTATGAGCAAATTCTGGAAAGAGCTCTTCACACAGCTCGGCAGCAACTTGGTCGCCTCATCCGCCTTTCATCCACAAACAGATGGTCAAAGTGAGGTAACCAATCGAACTTTAGAACAGTATTTACGATGTTTTTGCCATGATCAGCAAAACAAGTGGGAGGAGTACATACCATGGGCAGAATTGTGGTACAATACTACCTATCACGCAGCAATCAAGATGTCACCTTATCAAGCAGTATATGGAAGACCACCCCCGGGAATTGTTAAAGATGAAGAGATTGAGGGTGAAGATGAAAAGCCCAAATAACTCTTGGATTGATCTATGGATACCCATATCAAGCCCAAAGCCCAATTCAAGCTAACTACTAAAGGACGAAATAACGGCTAGTTTTTTAAATTGAAAGATATGCTATTATGTGTTGTACCTAGCTGTTAGAAAAGTAAAGTAAGCTTGTACCTAGCCGTTAGGATGTTGTATATAAAAACCCAAGCTGTGTAAATATTTGGAGATAGAATACAAAAGCTCTTCAATTTTCTCTCTTCATCTATTTTCTCTCTACTTGCATTTTTTTATTTGTTTATGTTGAATCTTTGAAAGTGTGAGCTAAACACATTCAAATTCTATTTATCAACATGGTATCAGAGCAAGGTTGCATTTAGGGAGCTCATTTCATCATCTCTCCTTTATTTTTTACTCTCTCTTGGTTGTGTGATCAATCTCCATTGTGCAAGGCCAGGTTGCTGAAATTAAAATGGCAGCACAAGTGGGAAGTAGTTCTGCCAAGAGAGAGAATTTTTTCAATGTTGATTCCGACTACAAAATCACCACTAAGCTTACTACCTTTCCTCTAAATGGAAGGAATTACTCTACATGGGTGACGAATGCAACAAGGGCCTTACTGGGCATGAGAGTTCTGGGATTTGTTGATGGAGAAATTAATCAACCTAAGGTGGGAGATAAAGAATATGCTGAATGGAGATATGTTGATAATCTTGTCATTACTTGGATTATCAACTCCATTGATCAATCCTTGGTTGGTGCCTTCAACAAAGCCAAAACTGCCAAAGACCTTTGGAATGCACTTGCTAGAAGGTTCGGAAATCAAGGTAATCTCTTAAAAGTCTATGAGTTGAGGGAAATCATTACAAATGCCAAGATGAATGGAAGTGATTTCCTTTCCTACTCCAACAAAATCAAGGAAGCATGGGATGAATTGGAGTGTTTGAGGCCGATTACTACCAATGAGGAAGAATTGGAGAAAAGGGCCAATGAAGATCTTGTTTGTTTCCTCTTGGCAGGATTGGGGCCTAGTTTTGGGGACCTTAGGAATCAAATTCTAAGGAATAAGGAGATGCCACCATATGATGATGTGGTGAATATTGTGGATAGGGAATTGATGGCTAGAGAAGCGTTTGATAGAGATGAGCCTAAAATTGAGAAAGGTGCATTTGCGGAGGCAAAAGAAGCAGCAATGGTAACACAAGGGTTGAAAGAAAGCAAAACCATCAAATGTGAAAGATGTGGAAGACTAGGACACATCAAAAGAAATTGTAGGTTTTGTGATCATTGTGGAAAGTTTGGGCATAACAAGGATAAATGTTTTGAGCTTCATCCTCACTTGAAGAAGGAGAATAAAGCCAAAATTTCAGAAGAATTAAACCACACATCAGAGGCAAACTTGTCCACAAACCTCATTGAGCAATTTGCAAAGTTCCTTCAATGTCAAAGGCCAAACACCTCTCAAGGTTTGATCTCTAATTTATCTTTAAATATTGATCCTTGGGTTATAGACTCGGGTGCTACAAATCACATGTTTAGAAGTAAAAATTTAGCTTCTAAAATTGAGTCTATAGGAAAGGATAAAAGGGTGAGTATAGCTAATGGAAAAGATATACCGATTAGTGGTTTAGGACACTTGAATATTTTGTCTAAGCATACTAAAGGTCTTTATATGCCATGTTTTTCTTCAAATTTGTTGTCCGTAAGTAGAATTACTAAAGATTTAGATTGTTATGTTATATTTGAACCTAATAAAGTAACATTTCAGGACATCAAGACCGGACAATTGATTGGTGAGGGAAGAGAGAAAAATGGGCTGTATGTTTTGGAAGATTCAAGCAAAGCCTTTAAAGTAGATAGCAGCAAAATCCAAGAACTTTGGCATGCTAGATTAGGGCATCCTCCTAGTCATATTTTGCAAAAATTAGTTCCTAACTTGAAATTTGATAAGATCAAAGATTGTAGTTCTTGTATTTTAGGAAAACAAACTAAGATACCTTTTGTACAATCTCATCATGAATATAATGATTTATTTGCTTTGGTACATTCTGATTTGTGGACTTCTCCCACTCTATCTCATAAGGGCTTCAAATATTTTGTAACTTTTATAGATCATAAATCCAGGTATACATGGATTTATCTTATTAAAAGGAAATCTGAGGTTTTTTGTTGTTTTAGAGAGTTTGTGATATTGATTGAAAACCAATTTGATAAGAAAGTTAAGGTGTTGAGAACTGATAATGGAGGAGAGTATGTGAACAACTTGTTTAAAGAGTTTTTAGTTAGTAAAGGAATTGTTCACCAAACTACTTGTCCTTACACTCCAGAACAAAATGGAGTGGCTGAACGTAAGAATAGGCATATTTTAGAGGTGGCAAGAACTATGATGTTCTATCACAATGTACCTAGAGAGTTTTGGGGGGAAGCTATTCTCACAGCGACACATCTTATTAACCGAACACCATCTATGGTACTGAAAGGAAAGACACCAATTGAGATTGCTTATAGTACCCAACCGGACTTGTCCTATCTTAGAATTTTCGGATGTGTATGTTATGTGCATATGCCAAGTCATTCAAGAGATAAATTAAGTGAAAGAAGCATTAAATGCATCTTTTTAGGTTATTGTGTAGATACTAAGGGTTATAGGTGCTATAATCCCTTAACTAAGAGCAAGTATATCTCTAGAAATGTTACTTTTGTAGAAAATGACTCATATTTTCATAGCATTGGTAATGGAAAAGGTGAAGTTGATGATCCACTTCCTTTAGCCATAATAGACAAGTATATACCACCATCTAGTGACGTACTAGGCAACCATGACCAACACTTGAGTAGTGATAACATAGAATCACAAGATCAAGAGTCTAATGAGGGTGAAACCAGCAATGAAAGTCTAGATGCACATTCACCTAGTGATGTAAGTGAAGATTTACCGTTATCATCTAGTAGACTTAGAGACGAGGGAGAGCAAAATGAAATACATAGTGATGAACACTTGAATGTTCAACTAGAATCACTATCATCTAGTAACCAAGATGGGCCATCCATTAGTATACGAAGTGAGGGGGAGCATGTTGCACCTATGCAAGGCCAAAATCCCCCACTTAGGAGATCTCAAAGAATTCGACAATCTCCATCGGATTGGATGAAGAAAAGAGTGTTTTTCCATGGTAACAAAGTAATCGCACACCCTCTTAACCACTACTACACCTTAGGAAATGTAAAAGAGAGTTTTAGAGCCTTTTTAACTAAAGTAGACACCATTAAAGATCCTAATAACTTTAAGGAAGCTAGGGAATTATCAGTTTGGAGACAAGCCATGCAAGAGGAATTGGATGCTTTAGTTAAAAATAATACATGGGAATTAGTACCTTTACCTTTGGGAAAGAAGGTTGTAGGATGCAAATGGGTGTATAAGACTAAGTTAAATAGTGATGGAACCTTGGACAAACATAAGGCTAGGTTAGTGGCCAAAGGCTTCACTCAAACCTATGGCTTAGACTATACAGAAACTTTTGCACCAGTTGCAAAAATGAACACCATTAGGGTGCTTCTCTCCTTAGCGGCTAATTATAATTGGGATTTACATCAAATGGATGTGAAGAATGCTTTCTTGCAAGGAGAGTTAGAGGAAGAGGTTTACATGAGTTTACCTCAAGGATATGATGTTATGGTTCCAAATACACATGTTTGCAAATTGAAGAAAGCCATATATGGATTAAAGCAATCACCAAGAGCATGGTATAATAAGTTGCATAATGCATTGTGTTCTGAAAATTTTAAAGTGAGTGATGCTGATCATTCCTTATTTATTAAGCACTCAAGTGAGGGATCTACCATTGTTCTTATTTATGTGGATGATATTATCATCACCGGTTGTGACATTAATGGCATTAAGAGCATTAAAACATATTTGAAGTCTGCATTTGATGTTAAAGATTTGGGAAACTTACGATATTTTCTAGGTATAGAAATCGCTTATTCCAATGAAGGGCTATTTCTATCCCAAAGAAAATATGTTCTTGATTTGTTAAGTGAGACAGGAAAACTTGGAGCAAAGCCAGCTGTGACACCTATGGAGGCACTAAGAAGGAAGAAAGAGGATAACAAGCATGAAAACGAACATGACAAGGAGGAGCCATACAAGGACATCAAGCTTTATCAAAGACTTGTAGGTAAGCTTATATATTTAACTATTACACGACCTGATATTGTTTTTTCTGTGCAACAGGTAAGTCAACACATGTCATGCCCAAAGAAAATACACATGGAAATGGTGAATAGAATTTTAAGGTACATAAAACAAGCACCGGGGCAAGGAATCTTGATGAGAAGAAATGGCCACCACAAGATATGTGCTTACACAGATGCGGATTGGGCTGGTAACTTCGAGGACAGAAGATCAACCACTGGTTATTGCACATTCGTGGGAGGTAATTTGGTGACTTGGAAAAGCAAGAAGCAAAGTGTAGTTGCAAGATCGAGTGCAGAAGCTGAATATAGAGCTATGGCATCTACTACGAGTGAATTGGTTTGGATAAAATCATTAGTGGAAGACTTAGGATTTTCAGTTGAAACACCTATAGACATGTACTGTGATAACAAGGCAGCAACACACATTGCATCTAATCCAGTGTTCCATGAGAGGACCAAGCACATCGAAGTTGATTGTCACTTCACAAGAGAAAAGTACTTGAGCAAAGTGATCAACATGCCTTATGTGAAGAGTGAAGATCAACTTGCGGATATATTCACCAAACCATGTACTCATCAACAACTTCTTAAGGTGAGTTCCAAGTTGAACTTCTTCAATTTGTACAAGTCCAACTTGAGGGGGAGTGTTAAAGATGAAGAGATTGAGGGTGAAGATGAAAAGCCCAAATAACTCTTGGATTGATCTATGGATACCCATATCAAGCCCAAAGCCCAATTCAAGCTAACTACTAAAGGACGAAATAACGGCTAGTTTTTTAAATTGAAAGATATGCTATTATGTGTTGTACCTAGCTGTTAGAAAAGTAAAGTAAGCTTGTACCTAGCCGTTAGGATGTTGTATATAAAAACCCAAGCTGTGTAAATATTTGGAGATAGAATACAAAAGCTCTTCAATTTTCTCTCTTCATCTATTTTCTCTCTACTTGCATTTTTTTATTTGTTTATGTTGAATCTTTGAAAGTGTGAGCTAAACACATTCAAATTCTATTTATCAACAGGAATGACAAGTTATAACATGGGGAACAGCCACATACATGAAGTAGATATCGCACTTCAATCAAGAGATGAGGTCCTGAAGAAACTCAAGCAAGAGCTTGAGAAGGCAAGGGACCGAATGAAGAAACAAGCGGATAAAAAGAGGAAGGAAGTGGAATTTGAGGTAGGTGACTATGTCTATCTTAAGATCCACCCTAGGAGGAAAATCAAGGCTGGAAAGCCAACTACAGTGAAGCTGGCTAGGAAGTACTTTGGACCATATGAGGTGGTAGAGCGAATTGGAGCAGTAGCTTATCGCCTAAGACTACCATTAAACTCCAAATTGCATCCAGTGTTTCACATTTCATTATTGAGAAAAAGGATAGGAGATATGAAACAAGTGAATGAGGGACTGCCCGACGTTTTTAATGAAGATCACCTGGGGCAACACCCAAAGGAAGCATTGGGATTTCGCATAGTAAGTTATGGGCGCAATAGAAGGCCAGTATGGAGAGTACTTATATGGTGGAGTCATTCGCCCAAGGATGAAGCAACATGGGAAGACTATGACGATATCCAGCAACGTTTTCCCTAATTTTCACCTTGAGGACAAGGTGAGTCTCCAAGAAAGGGGGATTGTTGAGGACCTTAGAAGGCAAAGGGAGCGTGAGAGAATGCGCGCAAGGCGCCAGGCAGCAAGAGAGGCAGCAGCAGGAAACGCATGATGAATTCCTATAACAATAGGATAGTTGCGACAAGAAGAATTCTAAGGGCAGAAGGATAATTATTGAGAATCCTAGCTCTAGAAGGATAAGTCAAGATGAAGTCCAGCTGCTGTAGAAAACAAGATAAAGTAGGAATTCTAGTCTAAGTAGGAATTCAAGAAAGACCAAGAATCCTAGTAGGATTAGGACACAAAGGATATGGTCTATCTTGATAATGTTTTATTTGACTTAGAAAAGCTTGTTGACTTAGGAAAACATATCCTAAGTGGATAAGGAACCTAAGTACTAGTTAAATTAGGATAAGGCTGTCTTAGGACTATAAATACAGCCCATTATTTGTGAGAAGCTCATAAGCTACGAATTTTGTTATTTTCTCATTCATTAATCAAGAATCAAAGGTAAGCATTCTTGCTTCTATTCTTGTTTATATTTCGGTTATCTTTTAAGAGTTGTCTTGAGATAACTTGGGCTTAAGTCAAGGTTAAGAGTTGTCTTCCTTGCTTAAGAGCTAAGGTTGAAGTTAAGAGTTGTCTTCTTCAACCAAGGCAAGTTGTGATAGGTTTAAGAGTTGTCTTGCCTATCCAACATATCTTTATATATATTAGTTAACCCGAAGGACAGCTTAGGGGATATAAAATAAGAAAAGAACTCAAGAATCAAACGGGACAGCAAGTTAGGAAGGATTCCAGTAGGCGTGCTGACCCCTAAGGTGTAGAAAAGTTGGGGAAAAAATCGGGACCCCAACAATTCGGCAGTGCACGGGACAAACTTCCGGAAGCAACTAAAACATCTCCGTGGGTGTGGCAGTGGCATGGGACGCATTCTGCAGTGCAAGGGATGAACTCCCAGGAGTGACCTTAAAGTCCATGTGGGCTCGATAGAGGTATCGGACACATTCAGCAGTGCTCAGGATGAACTTCTGGGCACGACCAGATCATCCCTACAGGCGTGGCAGAGGCATCGGGCATGTTTGGCAGCACGCAGGATGAACTATCGGGAGCAACCAGAACATTCCCACGGGCACAGCAGAGGCATCAGCTGGATTCAGCATTGCACGGGATGAACTTTCGGGAGCGACCAGAACATCCCTGCAGTGTGGCAGCGGCATAGGACACATTCACTAGTCTGCAGGATGAACTTCCGAGAATGACCATAACATCCCTGCAGATGCGGCAGAGGCTTTAGGCACATTGGGCAGTGTGCGGGACAAACTTCCAGGACCAACTGGACCATCCCCACAGGTGCGGCGAAGGCATCGGGCTCGTTCGGCAATCTGCAGTATGAACTTCCAGGTGCGACCGAAACTTCCCCGTAGGGCACAGCAGTCATTCAGCGTGTTCTGCAGTGCATGGGATGAACTTCCGGGAGTGACTGGCATATCCCTATGGGCGCAGCAGAGTTCATCAAAAACATGGTAAGACTTCATGGCATACCACAGACATTGCTGTCCGATAGAGATACTATTTTCATGAGCAAGTTCTGGAAGGAGCTTTTCACACAGCTCAGCAGCAACTTGGTCGCCTCATCCACCTTTCATCCACAAACAGATGGCCAAAGTGAGGTAACCAATCAAACCCTAGAGCAGTACTTAAGGTGTTTTTGCCATGATCAACAAAATGATTGGGAGGAGTACATACCATGGGCAGAACTGTGGTATAATACTACCTATCATGCGGCAATCAAGATGATACCATACCATGCCGTATATGGAAGGTTACCCCCCGGAATGTCAAGCTCTACCATGGGGAACAGCAGCATACATGAAGTGGATGTCGCACTTCAGTCAAGAGATGATGTCTTGAAGAAACTCAAGCATGAGCTTGAGCAAGCAAGGGACCGAATGAAAAGACAAGCGGACAAAGGGAGGAAGGAAGAAGAATTTAAGGTAGGTGACTATGTCTATCATAAAATCCATCCTAGAAGGAAGATAAAGGCCAGAAAGCCAACTACAGCAAAGTTGGCTAGAAAATATTTTGGACTGTATGAGGTAGTTGAGCATATTGGAGCAGTAGCTCATGCCTAAGACTACCGTTAACCTTCAAACTACATCCGGTGTTTCACATTTCATTGTTGAGGAAGAAGATAGGAGATGTGAGACAAGTGAATGAGGGACTGCCCGACGTTTTCAGGGAAGATCACCTTGGGCAGCAACTGAAGGAAGCCTTAGGATTTTGTATAGTAAGCTATGGTGCAATAGAAGGCCAGTATGGAGAGTTCTCATATTGTGGAGTCATTCGCCCAAGGATGAAGCAACATGGGAAGACTATGATGATATCCAGCAATGGTTCCCTTATTTCCACCTTGAGGACAAGGTGAGTCTTCAAGAAAGGGGGATTGTTGAGGACCTTAGGAGGAAAAGGGAGCGTGAGCGGCATAGGAGGATGCAAGAGAGGCGCCAAGCAGCAAGAGAGGCAGCTACTGGCCAGAACATACATGCAACAAGCTTGCACATGGCATGCAGTAAAGCACGGCCAGGTTCTGACCTTATCCTAATTGACCAAGGACATCCAAGCCAAGAAGGACTCCAGCATCAGCAGGATACGCATGGTGTAATTCAAGCAGGAGAAGGATGTGTACGGCATGAAGAACTCCAGCAGCAGCAGGACGTCATGAAGGGTTTAACTTCAACAAGTTGTTCACATCAAGAAGAAGTCTTGGGACAGAAGGACATGCCATAAGGAAGTCCTAATCTTAGAAGGAAACAACAAGATAAAGACCAGCAGCTGTAGGAGATAAGACAAGGATAAAGAAGTTTAGTCAAAATAGGATTAGTCAATCAAGAAGACCAAGAATCCTAGTAGAATTAGGAAACATTTGGATAAGGTCTATCTTGATAAGATTCTAGTTGTTTTAGGAAATCTTGTTGACTTAGGAAAACTTGTCCTAAGTGGATAAGGAACTTAAGTACTAGTTAAATTAGGAAAGGGCTGTCCAATACTATAAGTACAACCCATTATTTGTTAGCATGGACATATGCTCCGAATTTGTAAGCTTTTATTCATTAATCATGAATCAAGCTTTGACATTCTTGCTTATATTCTTGTTTATATTTTGGTTATCTTTTAAGAGTTGTCTTGAGATAACTTGGGCTTAAGACAAGGTGAAGAGTTCTCTTCCTTGCTTAAGAGCTTAGGTTGAAGTCAAGAGTTGTCTTCTTCAACCAAGGCAAGTTGTGATAGGTTTAAGAGTTGTCTTTCCTATCCAACATATCCTTTTATCATTAGTTAATCCTGAGGGACAGCTGAGGGGACAAGAACCAAAGAAAAGAACTCAAGGATCAAATGGGACAGCAAGTTAGGAGAAGTTTTAGAAGTCGTGCTAACCCCTAAGATGTAGAAAAGTTAGGACAAGAAATTGGGACCCCAACTGTGCAACAGTGTATGGGAAGAACTTCTGGGACTGGAATATCCATGTGGGTGCAACAGAGGTGTCAGGTGCATTCGGCGGTGTACGGGATGAACTTATGGGAGTGACCAGAACATCCCCGTGGGCGCAGCAGAGGCTTTAGGAACGTTAGGCAGCATGCGGGATGAACTTAGGAGACCAATCTGAACATCCCCACGGTCATGGTAGCAGCATTAGACATGTTTGGCAGTGCAAAGAACGAACTTCCGGAAGCAACCAGAGCATCCCTGCAGGCATGGCAAAGGCTTCGGGTGTGTTGGGCAGCGCATGAGACGAACTTCCGGCCACCACCGGAACATCCCTACGGGTGCGGTGGAGGCATCGGTCACACTCGGCAGTGCATGGGACGAATCTCTAAGATCAACCAGAACATCCCCATAGGCACAGCAAAGTTGTGCAAGACCAACTTCCTGAAGCAACCGAAAAATCCCAGCAGCCCGGCAGAGCTTCGGGCTCATTCAGCGGTGCACGGGATGAACTTCCAAGAGCGAATGGAACATCCCTGTGGGTATGGTAGAGCAGTCAGGCATGTTAGTGCACAGGACAAACTTCTGGGTGCGACCGCTAGATCATCACGGGCATGGCAGCAATGTGGGACACGTTTGGCAGAGCGCGGGATGAACTTTAAGGAGCGACTGGAATCTCCCAGCGGGTGCAGCAAAGGCTTAGGGCATGTTAGGTAGTGCATGGTTTGAATTTTTGGGAGTGACTGGAACATCCCTGTGGCCTTGGCAGAGGCATCGGGCATGTTGTCAATGCACGGGATGAACCTCCGGGAGCGACCAGAATATTCCCTTAGGTGCAGCAGCGGTATTGGGCATGTTCTACAGTGCTCGGGATGAACTTTCGAGATTGATCGGATCATCCCTGCAGGCATGACAGAGGCTTCAAGTGTGTTCAGGAGTGTGCGGGATGAACTTCCAGGAGCGACCAAAACATCTCCGTTGGTGTGGCAGAGGCTTCGAGCACGTTGGTCAGTGCACAAAACGAACATCCAGGAGTGACTGGAACATCGCTGCGGGCTCAGCAGAGGCTTCGAGCAAGTTGGGCAGCTTGCGAGACAAACTTAGGAGACCGACCTGAACTTAGGACACGTTTGGCAATGCACAGGATGAACTTCTAGGAGTGACCAAAGCATCCCCGCAGAGGCTTCGGGTGCATTGGGCAGCGCATGGGATGAACTTTCGGGAGCGACCGAAGCATCCCTGCAGGCATGGCAGAGGCTTCGGGTGTGTTGGGCAGCGCATGGGATGAATTTTCAGTAGCCACCAAAACATCCCTGCAAGTATGATAGAGGCTTCGAGTGCATTGAGCATTGCACGGGATTATTTTTTGGGAGCAACTAGAATATTTCTGCAGGCATGGTAGAGGCATTGGGCACATTTGGCAGTGCGTTGCACAAACTTCCGGAAGCTACTGGAAAATTTCCACAGTTGCAGTAGAGGCTTTTGGCACGTTAAGTAGTACATGGGAGGAGCTTCCAAGAGCAACTGAAACAGCCCCACAGGTACGGTAGAGGCATCGGGCACATTTGGCAGTGCACTAGGCAAACTTCCGGGAGTTACCGGAACATCCCCGTAGGCGCAACAGCAGCTTTCGGCTGTGTTTTGAAGTGCACAGGACAAACTTCCCAGAGCAATTGGAACATCTCTGTGGGCATGGAAAATGCTTCGAGCACATTTGGCAGTGCATCTGATGAACTTCCGGGAGCGATTGGAACATCCCCGTGGGTGTGGCAGCGGAGTTGGGTACATTCGGCAGTGCACGGGATGAACTTCCAGGAGGGAATAGAACATCCCCGTGGGCACGGTAGAGGAGTCACACATGTTCGTGTTGGGGTCCCAATTTTTTTTCCCAACTTTTCTACGGTTAGGGGTCAGCATGCCTACTGGAATCCTTCCTAACTTTCTGTCCCGTTTGATTCTTGTGTTCTTTTCTTATATTTATGTCCCCTAAGCTGTCCTTCAGGTTAACTAATATATAAAAGATATGTTGGATAGGCAAGACAACTCTTAAACCTATCACAACTTGCCTTGGTTGAAGAAGAGAACTCTTAACTTCAACCTTAGCTCTTAAGCAAGGAAGACAACTCTTAACCTTGACTTAAGCCCAAGTTATCTCAAGAAAACTCTTAAAAGATAACCAAAAAATAAACAAGAATGTGAGCAAGAATGCTTACCTTTGATTCTTGATTAATGAATAAGAAATATACAAAATTCATAGCATATGTCCTTCTCACAAATAATGGCCTGTATTTATAGTCCTTCTCACAAAATTCAACTAGTACTTAGGTTCCTTATTCACTTAGGATATGTTCTCCTTGTTGAAAATGAAGGGATTGAGGGTGAAGATAAAAGGCCCAAATAACTCTTTGATTGGCCTATGTACACCCATATCAAGCCCAAAGTCCATATCAAGCTAACCGCTAAAGGACGAAATAACGGCTAATAAGCTAATCACTAATGGACGAAATAACGGCTAGTTCTTGAAATTGAAAGCTATGTTGTTATGTGTTGTACCTAGCTGTTAGAAAAGTAAAATCAACTTGTACCTAGCCGTTAGGATGTTGTATATATATACCCAAGATGTGTAAAGTGAAAAAAAAGCTTCTTTATTCTTTCATCAATACTTTCTTTCACACTTCTTTGTTTCTTCAATATTTTTCACATGGTATCAGAGCAGGTTTCATCTCTAATCTAGCTTTTTACCTTTTCTTGCTTTGTTGGTTCTTGGTGTATCAAGACATTCCCCTTCATAGCCAAATTAAAGAATGGAAAGGGAGGGCTCGTCATACAACACCAAGAGCAGAAGTTCCTTCAAGGGAGTTGATAATGATGGTAACACCACCTTGAAACTTACCACATTTCCCTTGAATGGAAAAAATTACTCAATTTGGATCAATCCCGCTGAAAGAGCATTATGTGGAAAACGAGCATTGGGTTTCGTGAATGGAAGAATCACAAAGCCCACAGACACATCAAGTGAAGAATATGAAGATTGGTGTTATAATGACAACTTGGTGTACACATGGATTTTAAATTCCATGGAACCATCCTTGGTAGGTGCATTCTCAAAGGCTGAAACTTCTAAAGCACTTTGGGAGTCTATCAAGAGACAATTTGGTCATCAAGGAAACTTGATGAGAATATACGAGTTGAAGCAGTTCATCAACAATATCAGCCTTAGTGGAGGTGATCCGATAGAATATAACACCAAAATTAAGGAGGCATGGGATGAACTTCAATCATTAAGGCCGAATACTACCAACATTGAAGAGGTGGAAAAAAGGGCCAATGAAGATCTTGTGATTTCGTATTTGATGGGTTTGGGTTCGGACTACGAAGATCTTCGGAATCACATTCTTAGAATTGAACCTTTGCCTTATTATGACGATGTTGCAAACAAGGTTAATAAAGAGTACTTGCAAAGAAAGATTTTGAGTGGGAATTCAAGCAAGGCTGAGAGAGGTAGTTTGGTGGACAGCAAGGAAGAAGGCAGGATGGTCCAAGGAGCAAAAGTTAAGGCTAAGTGTGATAAATGTGGACGGATGCACAACCTTAAAGACAAATGCTGGAAGTGTGGGCACTGCAAGATGCTTGGTCATACTAAAGAAAAATGTTGGGTTCTTAATCCACATTTGAGGCCAGTTAACTTCAAGGAAAAGGCGCCACCACAA
The DNA here is from genome assembly GCA_019650275.1 of Xylocarpus granatum. Taxonomy (NCBI): domain Eukaryota; kingdom Viridiplantae; phylum Streptophyta; class Magnoliopsida; order Sapindales; family Meliaceae; genus Xylocarpus; species Xylocarpus granatum. The sequence continues at coordinate 86,968 of BNST01000755.1, forward strand.
GGTGCTCAAAATGCAATCGAAAAAGGGAACTCAAAACTCCTTGAGGATTTGGCCAAACTACTTCGGAACCATCTTCCAAGCTCCTCTCAAGGTATGATTTCCAACTCACATTTTAAGTTTGACCCTTGGGTTATTGATTCAGGTGCTACTAATCATATGTTTAGAAATAAAAACATGGCATCTAGAATAGAAACCCTAGGAAACATTAGAAATGTGACAATAGCCAATGGTAGTGAAATACCCATTAAGGGATTAGGAGATATTAAAGTTTTATCCAAGAGAACAAGTGGCCTTTATATGCCAAATTTTTCATCAAATTTGCTGTCCGTTAGTAGAATAACAAAAGACTTAAATTGTCGTGTTACCTTTGAACCCAATAAGGTGATATTTCAGGACATGTCAACCGGGAAGAAGATTGGTGAGGGAACCTTACATGACGGCCTATATTTTTTGGATAGTACCAATCAAGCCCTTAGAGTTGAGGAAGACAGTGGACTTCAGAAACTTTGGCATGCAAGACTAGGCCATCCTCCTAGTAACATTCTGTGTAAAATGATTCCGAAAATGAAGTTTAGTGATTTTAAACAATGTAGGGCTTGTAATCTTGGAAAACAGACTAAACTTCCTTTTGTACATTCGGAAACTTGTTATAATGAAATATTTGATCTTGTTCACTCTGATCTATGGACTTCTCCTTTAGAATCTCACAATGGCTTTAGATATTTTGTCACATTCATTGATCACAAGTCGAGATACACTTGGATATACTTGATTAAAAACAAATCAGAGACCTTATCATGTTTTAAAGAGTATGTTTCCTTAATTGAAAATCAACTTGGTAAAAGGATTAAGATTCTTAGGAGCGACAATGGGGGAGAATATACTAGTCACGCCTTTGAGAATTACTTGAGCACTTTAGGGATAGTTCATCAAACGACTTGCCCCTACACACCTGAACAAAATGGTGTGGCCGAGCGAAAAAATCGGCACATTTTAGACGTAGGAAGGTCACTAATGTTTCATCACAATGTCCCTAAAAGATATTGGAATGAAGCCATTCTCACTGCCATACATTTGATAAATCGTATGCCTTCGAAGTTGTTGAATGGAAAATCTCCTTTTGAATTGTTGCATAATAGGCAACCAAACTTATCTTATCTAAAGGTATTTGGCTGTACTTGTTATGTTCACATCCCTAATCATGCTAGAGATAAATTGAGTCATAGGAGTGTAAAGTGCATATTTTTAGGGTATTGCATTGATAAAAAGGGTTATAAATGTTTAGATCCTTCTACGAATGAGAAATTCTTGTCAAGAAATGTTACTTTTCTGGAAAGTGATCCTTACTTTGATAAAGTGAGAAATGAAGGAGAAATGAAAGGGGATCCTCTTCCCCTATCTATTGTAGGTAATCGGTTGAGTTTGTTAAGGAATAACGATCAAATCAATAATGGAGTTAGTTTGAATGAAAGCGAAAAAGAGGATTTTATCTATGAAGATTCAACACAACAGAATGGTGATATTCATGAACCATTGGAATCAAATGAAGAACAAAACATAGTTAGTGAAAGTCAAAGTGAGGAAACACCTTGTGATGAGAACCCTAATGATCAATTAGTTTTAGAGCATGAAATCCCATTTAGTTCCTCACCGGTGGGTCAAAATGAGAGAGAGTCCGATTCTTCATCACATGATCAAAATTTTCCTCTTAGAAGATCTCAAAGAATTAGGAAGCCTCCATCCGAATGGCAGAAAAATAGGGTATTCTTTTATGGGAACAAAGTCACAGCACATCCTATACAAAATTATTATACCTTAGATAATGTTAAAGAGAGTTATAGAGTGTTTTTAAGCAAATTGGATAGTTTGAAAGAGCCATCTTGCTACAACGAGGCCAAGGACATTCCTATTTGGAGAAATGCCATGGATGAGGAGTTGGAAGCTTTAGTTAAGAATAAGACATGGGAAATTGTTACTCTTCCCCAAGGTAAGAAAACAGTTGGGTGTAAATGGGTGTACAAAACCAAGCTGAAGAGTGATGGTTCCATTGAGAAACATAAAGCTAGATTGGTTGCTAAAGGGATTCACTCAAACCTATGGTTTAGATTACACGGAGACATTTGCCCCAGTAGCCAAAATGAACACCATTAGAGTTATTTTGTCCTTAGCCACTAATTATGAATGGGAAATGTATCAAATGGATGTTCGAAATGCTTTTCTCCAGGGGGAATTAGAAGAAGAGGTTTACATGGATATCCCACAAGGATACAACATTAAAGTACCAAAACCGCATGTATGTAAGCTTAGAAAAGCCATCTATGGCTTAAAACAATCTCCTAGGGCTTGGTACTCTAAGTTGTTAGGTGCTTTAACTTCTCAACACTTTAAGGTTAGTAGTGCTGATCACTCTTTATTCATAAAACACTCCAATAATGGTATTACTGTTGTGATAATATATGTGGACGATATCATTATAACAGGGAGTGATACTTTGGGAATAAACAGCACTAAAAGTTATTTAAAGTCTACTTTTGATATTAAAGACCTTGGACACTTACGGTATTTTCTAGGTATAGAGATAGCTCATTCTAATAAAGGGCTATTTCTATCCCAAAGAAAATACACACTTGATCTTTTGAAAGAGACAGGTAAGCTTGGAGGGAAGATAGCATCAACTCCAATTGAAGTACAAGCCAAAAAGAAGGAGGGCAAACCAATTGAAGACATCAAGCAATATCAAAGAATTGTGGGTAAGTTAATCTACTTAACTATTACAAGACCTGACATTTCTTTTGCTGTGAATCAGGTAAGCCAATTCATGACTTGTCCAATGACCAATCACATGGAAATGGTGGACCGAATACTCAAATATCTCAAAGGAACTCTAGGACAAGGATTACTAATGAAGAAACATGGACATCACCAAATTTTTGCCTACACGGATGCTGATTGGGCAGGAAGCATTGAAGATCGCAAGTCTACAACTGGATATTGTACTTTTGTTGGTGGGAATTTAGTGACTTGGAAGAGTAAAAAGCAAACCGTGGTGGCCAAATCAAGTGCCGAAGCTGAATATAGAGCAATGGCTTCAACCACCAGTGAATTGATATGGTTGAAGGCATTGGTTGAAGATTTGGGTTTTAATGTCGAGGCACCTATGAAGCTACATTGTGATAACAAATCGGCAATACATATTGCAAACAATCCGGTGTTTCATGAGAGGACCAAGCATATAGAGGTAGATTGTCACTTTATAAGAGAAAAATATTTGAACAAGACAATCTCAATGCCTTATGTCAAGAGCGAAGATCAATTGGCGGACATATTCACCAAACCTCCGAGTATTCAACAACTTCAAAAGTTTGTATCCAAGTTGAACTTGATCAATTTGTTCAAGCCCAACTTGAGGGGGAGTGTTGAAAATGAAGGGATTGAGGGTGAAGATAAAAGGCCCAAATAACTCTTTGATTGGCCTATGTACACCCATATCAAGCCCAAAGTCCATATCAAGCTAACCGCTAAAGGACGAAATAACGGCTAGTAAGCTAATCACTAATGGACGAAATAACGGCTAGTTCTTGAAATTGAAAGCTATGTTGTTATGTGTTGTACCTAGCTGTTAGAAAAGTAAAATCAACTTGTACCTAGCCGTTAGGATGTTGTATATATATACCCAAGATGTGTAAAGTGAAAAACAAGCTTCTTTATTCTTTCATCAATACTTTTCTTTCACACTTCTTTGTTTCTTCATATATTTTTCACACTCCTAAGTCAACAAGCTTTTCTAAGTCAACTAAAACATTATCAAGATAGACCTTATCCCATTGTTTCCTAATTCTACTAGGATTCTTGGTCTTTCTTGAATTTCTTCCTAGACTAGAATTCCTACCTTATCTTGTATTTTACAGCGGTGGCACTTCCTCTTTGCCTAATCCTTCTAGGACTAGGACTCTGAATGCATATCCTTCTGCCCTTAGAATTCTTCTTGTCGCGACTATCCTATTGCTACTTGAACTCATCATGAGTGTCCTGCTGCTGATAGAACTCTTCTTGGCATGGATGTCCTACTGCTGCTGGAACTCTGCTTGGCATAGATGTCCTGCTGCTGCTGGAACTCTGCTTGACATGGACATTCTGCTGCTGCTGGAGTTCTTCTTGATGGGAATATCCTTTTTCTGCTGGAACTCCTGTTGGCAGGAATGTCCTTCATTGATTAGGATTAAGTCAAATACTGGCCAGGCTTCACTGCTGGGCTGCACATTTTCTGTTGCCATGCTTGTTGTGCACATTTTCTGGCCCATGCTCTCCTTTGCTGCCTCATATTCTGCCTGTTGCATTTCCTGCATACTTAGGTTCTCAACAGTTCAGCAGTGCGCGGGACGAACTTCCAGGAGCGACTGGAACATCTCCAAGGGTGCAGCGGCAGTGTCATTCCTGTTAGGCAGTATGCGGGACGAACTTCCGGGAGCCACCGGAACATCGCTGCGGCTGCGGCAGCGGCTGGACACATTCGGCAGTGTGCAGGACGAACTTCCGGGAGTGACCGGAACATCCCCGTGGCACAACAGAGGCTTCGGGGTTGGCAGTGCACGGGACGAAACTTCCAAGAGCGACCAGAACATGCCTACGGGCACGGCTGAGGCGTTGGGCGCTTTCGGCAGTGCAAGGGACAAACTTCCGGGAACAACCAGAACATCCCCGCAGGCATGGCAGAGGTGTCGGGCCCATTCAGCACTACACGGGACGATCTTCTGGGAGACACCCGAACATCCCCACGGGTGCAGCAGCAGAGGCTTCGGGCACATTGAACAGTGCATGGGACGAACTTCTGGGAGCGACCGGAGCATCACGGTCGGCACAGCAGAGGCGTTGGGCTTATTGGGCAGTGCGTGGGATAAACTTCTGGGAGTGACCGGAACATCCCCAAGGGTGTGCCTGAGGTGTCGGCCGCAAGCTGCCGGGCGTGGGGCAAACTTCCTGGAGCAACTAGAACATCCCAGCAGGCACAGCAGAGGCATCGGGCGCATTCGGCAGCGCACGGAACAAACTTCCGGGAGCGACCAGAACATTGCAGCGGGTGCGGCAGAGGCATCGGGCACGTTCGGCAGCGCATGGGACAAACTTTCGAGAGCGACCTCAACATTCCCCCGGGCACGGCAGCGTCATCGGACATGTTTGGCAGTGCATGGGACGAACTAATGGGAGCGACCAGAACATCCTGCAGGCATGGCGAAAGCTTTAGTTGCATTAGGCAGTGCATGGTACGAACTACCGGCAGCGACGGCTTTGGTTGCGTTAGGCAGTGCATGGTATGAACTTCTGGGAGGCACCGGAACATCCTTGCAGGTACGGCTGAGGCATCGGCACATTCGGCAGTGCGCAGGAGGAACTTCTGGGAGTGACTGGAACATCCCTGTGGGTGCGGCAAAGGTGTCCGGCGCATTCGGCAGTGCGCGGAACAAACTTTCAGTAGTGACCGGAAAACCCCCGCAGGCTCAGCAGATGCGTTGGACATAATCAACAGTGTGGGGACGAACTATGGTGAGCGACCGGAGCATCTCTGCGGGTGCGGCAGCGGCGTCGGGCCCATTCGGCAGTGTGCGGGACAAACTTCTGAGATCGACCGGAACATCCCCGTGGGCATGGCAGCGGCGACGGACGCATTTGGCAGTGTGCGGGATGAACTTCTGGGAGTCACCGGAACATCCCCTGGGCATGGCAAAGGCTTCAGGCACGTTGGACAGTGCGTGGGATGAACTTCCGGGTGCAACCGAAACATCCCGCGGGCACGGCAGAGGCTTCAGGAGCGTTCGGCAGTGCGCGGGACAAACTCTGGAGCGATCAGAACATCCCTGCAGGAGAAGCAAGGGCTTTGGGCACGTTGGGCATTGCGCGGGATGAATTTCCAGGAGCGACCGAAACTTCCCCGCGGGCAAGGTACAGGCATCGGTTGCATTCAGCACCGCATGGGCAAACTTCCGGGAGAATTCGGAACATCCTCACGCGCGCTGCAGAGTCGCCGGGCACGTTTGGCAGTGCCGGGACGAACGTGTGGGTGTGACCGGAACATCCCCATGGGTGCGGCAGAGGCATCAGACGCATTTCGGCAGTGCTTGGGATGAACTTCCAGGAGCAACTGGAATATACCCGTGGGCATGGCAAAGGTGCAGGTTGCGTTCGGCAGCGCGTGCGACGAACTTCCGGGAGCAATCAGAACATCTCCGCGGGCGAGGCAGAGTCATCTGGCGTGTTCGGCAGTGCGTGTGACGAACTTCTGGGAGCAGCCAGAACATCCCAGCTGGCGCGCTGCAGAGGCTTCGGGCGTGTTGGGCAGTTCACCGGACGAACTTCCGGAGGCGACCAGAACATCCCGGCAGGCGCAGAAGAGGCACTTGGCACATTTGGCAGTGTGCAGGATGAACTTCCTGGAGCGACTGGAGCATCCCTGCGGGTGCAGCAGAGGTGTCTGATGCATTCAGCAGTGCTCAGGACAAACTTCTTGGAGCGACCGGAACATCACCACAGGCATGGCAGATGCTTTGAGCACATTTGGAAGAGCGCGGGACTAACTTCCAGGAGTTAACGGAACATCCCTGCAGGCACAGCAGATGCTTTGGGCGCATTTTGCAGTGCGCAGGACGAACTTCCGGGAGCGGCCGGAACATCCCCGTGAGTGCAGCAGTGGCATTGGACACGTTCAGCAGTGCGCAGGGCAAACTTCCGGGAGCAGCCGGAACATCCCGGTGGGTGCAGCAGAGACGTCGGGCGTGTTTGACAGTGCACGGTACGAACTTTCAGGAGCGACCGTAACATCCCTGTGGGCACAGCAGCGGCATCGGACACTGCAGCACTGTGCAGCAAGAACTTCAGGGAGTGACCAGAACATCCCCACGGGCATAACAGAGGCATCGGGCGTATTTTGCAGTGCGCGGGATGAACTTCCAGGAGCGACTTGAACATCCCCGTGGGCATGGTTGCGGTGTCTGACATGTTTGGCAGTGCACGGGACAAGCTTCCAGGACTGACCAAAACATCCCCATGGGCGTGGCAGAGGCTTTGGGTGCATTGGGCAGTGCACGGTACAAACTTCCGGAGCGACGGAACATCCCTGCAGGAGCGGCAGAAGTGTCAGGCATGTTCGGCAGTGCGCGGGATGAACTTTTGGGGAACGACTAAAACATCCCCATGGGCACGGCATAGGTATTGGGTGCTTGGGTGTGTTTGGTTGTGTGTGGGACAAACTTCAGGGAGCGACCGGAACATCCCCACTGGCGCAGCAGAAGCATCGGCCGCATTCAGCAGTGCACAGGATGAACTTCGGGAGTGACCAGAACATCCCCGTGGGTGCAGCAACGTCGTGAGGTGTGTATGGCAGTGTGTGGGATGAACTTCCGAGAGCGACTGAAAATCCCCGCCGGTGCAGTATCAGTGTCGGGCACGTTCAGATTGCAAGGGATGAACTTCTGGGAGCGACCGGAACATCCCCACGGGGCAACATCGGTGTGGTGTGCATTCGGCAGTGCGTGGGACGAACTTCTGGAAGCAACTGGAACATCCCCGCCGTCACAGTAGAGGCTTCGGGTGCATTTGGCAGTATGTGGAACGAACTTCAAAGAGCGACCGGAACATCCCGCTGGGTGTGGCAGAGTGCATCAGTGCTCGGCAGTGCACAGACAAACTTCAGGGAGCGACCGGAACATCCCCACTGGCGCAGCAGAAGCATCGGCCGCATTCAGCAATGCACAGGGATGAACTTCGGGGAGTGACCAGAACATCCCCGTGGGTGCAGCAACGTCGTGAGGTGTGTATGGCAGTGTGTGGGATGAACTTCCGAGAGCGACCGGAAAATCCCCGCCGGTGCAGTATCAGCGTCGGGCACGTTCAGATTGCAAGGGATGAACTTCTGGGAGCGACCGGAACATCCCCACGGGTGCAACATCGGTGTGGTGTGCATTTGGCAGTGCATGGGATCGAACTTCTGGAAGCAACTGGAACATCCCCACCAGCACAGCAGAGGCTTCGGGTGCATTTGGCAGTACGTGGAACGAACTTCAAAGAGCGACCGGAACATCCCCGTGGGTGCGGAAGAGGCATCGGGTATGTTTTGCAGTGCGTGGGACAAACTTCTGGGGCGACCGGAACATCCCCATGGGCGCAACATTGGCATGGGGCGTGTTTGGCAGCATGTGGGAGGAACTTCTGGAGCTACCAGAACATCCCTACGAGCACGGAAGCGGCATTGGGCGCATTTGGCAGTATGCGGGATGAACTTTCGGGAGTGACCAGTACATCCCCGCGGATGCGGCAGAGGTGTCGGGCGCATTCAGCAGTGCACGGGATGATCTTCTGGGAGCTGCCGGAACAATCCCCTGGGCGTGGTAGAGGCTTCTGACTCATTGGGCAGTGTGCGGGATGAACTTCCAGGACCAACCAGAACATAACTGCGGGCACGGCCGAGGCATCAGGCACTTTTGAAATGTATGGGATGAACTTCCGGGGGCAATAGGAAGATCCCTGCAGGCATGGCAGAGGTTTTGTGCCATTGGGCAGTACGCGGGACAAACTTCCAGGAGCGACCAAAACATCCTTGCAGGTGCGGCAGAGGCTTCGAGAACATTGGGCAGTGTGTGGGATGAACTTTCACTAGTGACCGGAACATCCCTGAGGGCGCGGCAGAGGCATCTGGCGCATTTCGTGTTGAGGACCTTAGGAGGCAAAGGGAGTGTGAGAGAATGTGCGCAAGGCTCCAGGCAGCAAGAGAGGCAGAAACAGGCCAGAATGTGCGCGCAATAAGCCTGCACGCAGCAAGCAGTGAAGCACGGCCAGGTTCTGACTCAGTCCTAATTGATTGTGGAAATCCAAGCCAAGAAGAAGACCAGCATTGGCAGGACACGCGTGAAGCAATCCGAGCAGGAGAAGGACATTGACGGCATGAAGAACTCCAGCAGCAGCAGGATGTCATGGCAGGTTTGACTTCAGCAAGATGTTCACGTCAAGGAGGAATCTTGGAATGGAAGGACATGCCATATGGAAGTCCTAATCCTAGAAGGAAACGGCAAGAAGAAGTTCAGCAGCTGTCAGAGAGGAGATAAGATAAGGACAGAAAGACTTAGTCAAAGTAGGAATTCTAGTCTAAGTAGGAATTCAAGAAAGACCAAGAATCTTAGTAGGATTAGGAAACAGTGGGATAAGGTCTATCTTGATAATATTTTAGTTGACTTAGAAAACCTTGTTGACTTAGGAAAACATATCCTAAGTGGATAAGGAACCTATGTACTAGTTGAATTCGGATAAGGCTGTCTTAGGACTATAAATACAGCCCATTATTTGTGAGAAGAATATATGCTCTGAATTTTGTATTCTTTTCATTCATTAATCAAGAATCAATGTTAGCATTCTTGCTTCCATTCTTGTTTATATTTTGGTTATCTTTTAAGAGTTGTCTTGAGATAACTTGGGCTTAAGACAAGGTGAAGAGTTGTCTATCTTGCTTAAGAGCTTAGGTTGAAGTTAAGAGTTGTCTTCTTCAACCAAGGCAAGTTGTGATAGGTTTAAGAGTTGTCTTGCCTATCCAACATATCCTTATATATATAGGTTAACCCAAAGGACAGCTTAGGGGACGTAAATATAAGAAAAGAACTCAAGAATCAAACGGGACAGCAAGTTAGGAAGGATTTCAGTAGGCGTGCTGACCCCTAAGGTGTAGAAAAGTTGGGGAAAAAAATCGGAACCCCAACACGAACGCGTCCGACGCTGCTGCCGCGCCCTCGGGGTTGTTCCCGTCACTCCCAGAAGTTCATCCCGAGCAGAGCTGAACCTGCACAACGCCTCCGCCGTGCCCATGAGGATGTTCTGGTCGCTCCCTGAAAGTTCGTCCCGCTCACTGCCAAACGCACTCGATGCCACTGCAGCCCCAGTGTAGATGTTCCCGTCGCTCTGTGAAGTCCGTCCCATAGCAGCTGACTCCTCTGCTGCGCCCGCGGGGATGTTCCGGTCACACCTGGAAGTTTGTCCCGTGCACTGTCCAACACGACCGAAGCCTCTGCCATGCCCATGGTGATGTTCTGATCGCTCCCGGAAGTTTGTCCCGTGCAATGCCGAGCACGCCGATGCCACTGCAACGCCTGCGGGGATGTTCCGGTTGCTCCCAGAAGTTCATCCTGTGCACTGTCGAACGCGCCCGATGCCTCTGCCGTGCCCGCAGAGATGTTCCGGTCACCCCCAGAAGTTCGTCCCACACACTTCCGAACGTGTCAAACACCGCTGCCATGCCCACGGGGATGTTCTGGTCACTGCCAGAAGTTCGTCCCCTGCACTGCTGAACGCGCCGTCACATCTGCCGTGGACGTGCTTCGGTCACTTCCAGAAGTTTGTCCCGTGCACTGTCGAACGCACCCAATGCCTCTACCGTGCCTGCAGGGATGTGCCGGTTGATCTCGGAAGTTCGTCCTGCACGCTGCTGAACACGCCCGAAGCCTCTCGGGTGCCAGCGGGGATGTTCTGGTTGCTCCTGGGAGTTCGTCTCGAGCACTGCCGAACGTGCCCGACACCTCTGCCGAGCCCGTGGTGATTTTCTGGTCGCTCCTGGAACTTTGTCCCATGCACTGCCTAATGCGCCAAATGCAGCTGCCACGCCCACGGGGATGTTCCGGTCGCTCCCGAAAGTTCATCCCATGCACTGCCCAATGCACTGGAAGCCTCTTCCATGCCAGGGGGGATGTTCCAGTAGCTCCCGGAAGCTTGTCCTGCACACTGCCGAACGTGCCCGACGCCTCTGCCATTCCTGCAGGGGTGTTCCGGTCGGTCCGGGAAGTTCATGCCATGCACTGCTGGATGCACCCGATGCCGCTGCTGTGCCTGCAGGGATGTTCTGGTCACTCCCCGAAGTTCGTTGCACGCACTGCCGAACGCACCCGATGCCTGTGCCGTGCTCATGGGGATGTTCTGGTCGCTTCTGGAAGTTCGTCTCGTGCACAGCCGAATGCGCCGGATGCCGCAGCCACGCCTGTGGGGATGTTCCGGTCTCTCCCAGAAGTTCATCCCATGCACTGCCCAACGCGCCAGAAGCCCCTGCCACACCCAGGGTATGCTCCGGCCACTCCCATAAGTTCGTCCCGCGCACTTCCGAACATGCACGACTCCGCTACTGTGCCAGCAGGGATGTTCTTGTCACTACCAAAAGTTCTTCCCTGCAATGCCGAATGCGTCCAAAGCCTCTGCCATACCCAGGGGATGTTCTGGTCACTCCCTGGAAGTTCGTCACAAGCACTGCAGAACGTGTCCGATGCCTATGCCACACCCACGTGGATGTTTTGGTCATTCCTGGAAGTTTGCCCCGTGCACTGCCGAACACGCCCTGACACCTCTGCCGCATCCACGGGGATGTTCCAGTTGCTCCCGGAAGTTCGTCCCATGCACTGAACAACGCAGCTGATGCCACTGCAACACCCGCTCGGATGTTCTGGTCACTCCCAGAAGTTCGTCCCGTGCACTGCAGAGTGTGCCCATCCATCTGCCGTGCCCGCGGGGATGTTCCGGTTGCTCTCGGAAGTTTGTCCTAAGTGCTGCCAAATGCATCCGACACCTCTGCTGCACCCAAGGGGTTGTTCCAGTCACTACCAGAAGTTTGTCCCGCACTGTTTGGGTTGCCCTGGAAGTTTGCCTGCAGGGGATGTTCCAGTCGCTCCTGGAAGTTTGTCCTGCCTACTGCCCAACACGCCCGAAGCCTCTGCTATGCCCGCGGGGATGTTCCGGTCGCTCCCAAAAGTTCACCCCACGCACTGCCGAACGTGTCCGATGCTGCTGCCACACCTGTGGGGATGTTTCAGTGGCTCCCGGATGTTCGTTCCACACACTGCCCAATGCACCTGAAGAATCTGCTGTGTGAGCAGAGATGTTCTGGTCACTCCCCAAAGTTCATCCCATGCACTGCCGTACGTGCCCAATGCTTCTGCCGCACCTGCAGGGATGATCCAGTCACTCCCAGAAATTCGTCCCGAGCACTGCCGAATGCGTCCAACGCTATTACCGAGCCCGCGGGGATTTTCTGGTCGCTCCAGGAACTTCGTACTGCACACTGCCGGATGTGTCAAATGCCGCTGCTGCGGCCACGGGGATGTTCCGGTCGCTGCCAGAGTTCTTCTTGATGCAATTATCCTTCTTCTGCTGGAACTCCTGTTGGTGTGAATGTCCTTCATTAATTAGGATTAAGTCAAATATTGGCCGGGCTTCACTGCTGGGCTGCATACTTGCTGTTGCCATGCTTGTTGTGCACATTTTCTGGCCCATGCTCTCCTTTGCTGCCTCATTTTCTGCCCATTGCATTTCCTGCATACTTAGGTTCTCAACAAGTACGCACTCGACGCCTCTGCTGTACCTGCGGGGATATTCTGGTTGCTCCCGGAACTTCGTCCCACACACAGCCAAACACATCCGAAGCCTCTGCCATGCCTGTGGAGATGTTCCCGTCACCCCCGAAAGTTTGTCCCTGTGCACTGCCGAATGCGTCCAATGCCGCTGCCGTGCCCGCAGGGAATTTTTGGTAGCTCCTGGAAGTTCATCCCAGGCACTGCCGAATGCGTCTGATGCCTCTGCCGCACCCGCGGGGATGTTCCGGTCACTCCTGGAAGTTCGCTCCGTGCACTACCAAATGTGCCTGAAGCGTCTGCCGCGCCCTCAAGTATGTTCCAGTAGGTTCAAGAAATTAATCCCATGCATTGCTGAATGTATTTAACGCCGCTGCCTCACCCACGGAGATGTTCCGGTCACTCCTGGAACTTCGTCCCACGCACGGCTGAACACACCCAAGCACTGCAGAACAAGTCTGACAACTCTGCTGCGCCCGAACATGCCCTCAGGTATGTTCCGGTAGGTCCGGGAAGTTCATCTAGTGCACTGCCGAACATATTTGATGCAGCTGCCACGCCCGCGGGGATGATCCCGGTTGCTCCCAGATGTTCGTCCCACACACTACCAAATGCGCATGATGCCTCTGCCGTGCCCACAGGGATGTTCTGGTTGCTCCCAAAAGTTCATCCCACGAACTGACAAACTTGCACAATGCCACTACCACAACTGCAGGGATATTTCCAGTAGCTCCAAGAACTTCATCTCCCGCACTGACCAATGCACCAAAAGCCTCAAACTCGTCTGAGGGGATGTTACAGTAGCTCCAGAAGTTCACCCC
>BNST01000756.1:0-29313 GCA_019650275.1 Xylocarpus granatum
TACATAAAGAACTCTGCCCCCAAGTAATCATAATTTCAAACCTCAAGACACTTCGCTTCTGCATAAACAATTTGAGATACATGCTAAAGAAATAGCAAAAATTATTAGCCGAAGTTGTTTCTGGATACGCATTCCTTACTATTTTTGAGAACTTCGTTGTATAAATAACAGACGCCATTTTTCAATGACTCTTGGAAAACGAATTTGAATATCTGTGGCAGATTGTATCCAAAACATCAATCTTGTCGGCAACTGCTGCCAGGATCGCCTTCATTAAAAAATTGAAAAATAGGGCATTCACATACCATGGCTTCAGACGGTATGGGCTGCTTGGATTACGTTCAAGTCCAGATTCTTTAGCCTCACGACTGATTCTACATGTCCTCTCAAAGTGTGTATCTCTCCCAGTCTGTAAAATTCAATAAGTCATTTTAACATGTGGATTTCTGGTTATAAGCTTCTAATATCAATGAATTAACCTAGAGCATATGAAAATTTAAGACCTTTCAAGGTTAAGTACTTCTAATATCAATGAATTAACCTAGAGCATATGAAAAACGAATGTCAGTTACCTGGCTATCTCAGCACGTCGTCTCGCTTGTTCAGCAATCAAAGAAGATCGTGATCGCCTGCCATTGAACTCCAAATCTTCAGCCATTAAACCTTGAAGACTTCTCTGGGAAAGAATCCACTGAGCTGCCCTGTCTTCCTTCCCATAATCTTTCTTGGAAGTAAAAGCAGTCTGTTGAAACCCAAAGTAGAAAGCATGAATATTTCAGGCGCGGCTTGATCTTTGCAGAGATAATGATACAACAAACTACATATGGACACTGCCCTGACTAACCTTTCTATCAAATAAGAGATTCCAGGCCTCTCCACTTAAGGCATAGCGGACTATGAACTTGATTATATCCAATGGTATGTAGAATATCAAGCTGTATAACCAAATAATGCCAGCCCATCCCCATCCAATGCCACTAATAGAAGCGAAACTAATATGTGCATACACCGCAATTAATGTAGCCACCTACTTAAGAAAATTAATTTCAGAATTATCTACAAATGAATCAAACGAGTGAATATAAAAAATTGAAGTGCTCTTGTAAGACTCATACCAATTGTGCCACCACAAACGCACACATCAACAAAGTTCCCGGCCTCTCTACAAATGACCAACTCTGACTGCGAGTAACAAATATGAGAGCCTGGCTGATGATGCTGACTTGAAGATATACAGCAGATGAGACTTCCTCGTCATTGCTGGATAAGGATCTTACACGAAAGTGGGTCTGCGATCACATTTATGATTAATAACGAAAGGTATCAACTGCAGAAAACAGAATCACTGTATTTTCACATCTACAGAAACAAAATTAGGACAAAGATTTAAATATGTGTGATACCTCAAAGAAATCGGTGTCAACTATAATCCAGTAAAATAAGACAGTCACCAAAGCAAGATAGGTGCCAATGACAATGCCAGTTGCAAATATCTCATTGAGCTTCCAACTGTCAGGCCTTGGAGATGGCTTCACCCGATCTTTAGAAATAGTCATGATGGTGCCTAATTTCAAAAACGAAAAAGACATCTTTAATACACATTTCGAGAGAAATCAACACGTACCTCATTGAAAGTTACTTTGTTTAATTATCTATTTTGAGATGCGCACTGACTATCGACCTTTTAGGGAAAAGGAAAGTTCAATAGTCTAGAATATTACCATCATTAAGTATTGCTATTATCAGAACCATGAAAGGTGGAAAGTCATATTCCCATATCAAAGCTAGAAGCACGAAACCAAGCTGTAAAATGTCAGATTGAAAATCATTTAAAACTAAATAAGGGAATGGATAACTTAATAGGATAGTTTTTAGAAATAAAAGGAACAGTCAACATTTAATAAAACTATCTTACCACAATACGTATGGTTATGGAGACAGCATATATCTGCATATTCATTAAAGGTAATCAGCTTTTCAACAAAAGAAGAAAAATCAATAAAAAGATATACCAGGATATGCTGTATATGAAAAGTATTGGAGATTTAATAGTATTAAATAACCTGACGTGCCCTGCATAGTACTGAGTCTTGCCCATTGAAAACTAAGTGCACCTAGACTCTCTCCTAGCTCAAAGTTTACTTCAATAACAATTACTACTCAAAGTTGAGTTAATGAAGCAATATACTAAGTGCATCTTTAATCTGTGGCCAGAATATTTTTGTTCTCTAGTGAGCATATGACACAGAGCTTACATTACACTCTGATTCAATTCTATGAAATTGAGTTCAGAAGAGACTGATACTGAACCGTGTAATTCTTCATTCTCTGGAATATGGCTCTGCTTGTCAAAACAGCACTGATAATCACGCTTAAGCCCGGCTCGGTTAATACTATGTCAGCAGCACTCCTTGCTGCATCTGTAGCATCGGCCACTGCTATTCCAATATCTGCTTTCTTCAGAGCAGGTGCATCATTCACGCCGTCTCCAGTCATTCCAACAACATGCTTCTTATCTTGTAAAATCCTTACAATTTCATATTTATGTTCTGAAAAGTCGCACAGTATTGATATATTATCAGGTGAATGAGGACACAAAGCCATAAACATGGAATATACATATTCGTAACAGGAACAGACAGTCAGCAACAATATAAGATTTATGGTGTCCATACGGTCTGGTGGGTTTGGATAAGAATTTAACATCTTTGTACAGAGGAGACCTTAAGTATTGACCAAGAAGAGGTTTTGCAATTTCCTTCAGCTGTATCCATATCAAGTAGGTCTTCTTTCACAATTATGCTTTTATCTTACGATTGTTTTTGACATTAAAAACTCAAATAAATGAATAAAGTAGCACCAACGTTATAAAGAAATAAAAAGAAGTTTTTCATGATAAAGTTATCTGATTCAATACCAGGAAATACGCCGGCAAAGCCATCTGCCTTTTCAATAAGCTCATCCACTGGAAGAGCTTCGTGTTCATCTTTGTCACGACCCAATAATGATGAAGAGGGGTACATGTTTGTTCCCATGCCAAGTCGTCTGCCTGTCTCCTTCGCAATTGCCAACTGATCACCTATTTGATAAAATAAAAATATCAATTTAGTCTTTTACGTCGGAATTAGTCTTTTCTTCAGTGTTGCAGTCAGCACAGAGGATGGGATTGTTTTTTTTACTCTTCCATGAGATACTCATACTTACAGTTCACGGATGGGATTAGGGAATATGTGATTTAAGGTATGGTATAACGGATCCAATCAACCCATTGAAGTAGGATATAACACGATTTTCATTCATCACATTTTGTCATCATTTGATGTCCACGGATACTGCAGGTAAGATAGATACCAGTACCAGGATGATCTCAATTCTCAAATATATGCCACGACATCCTTGCACCTCTCAAAAGGAGTCCAACTTGATATGTTTTTGCGTTTTTCAATAAGGAATGAGAGTGAGTGAAATGCAGGTCAGCATCATTGATTCAATTAAAGGGTGGTAGCTAAGAAATCAACATGCTTCAATTGCAAAGAAAAGGAGAAAATTATGCTTGCATTTATGACAAGCAAATGATCATTTGCACCAAATCCATATATTATTATCAACGATAAGCAAACTACACTAATATCATAAAAAGGACATTTACCAGTAATCATTTTAACACAAACTCCCAGGTTAAGTGCTCTGCGGATGGTCTCAGCACTATCATGCCTCGGAGGATCAAACAAAGGCAATAACCCACAAAATGTCCAAGGAGTTCCAGCACTCTCCTTACTTCTTTCAGGAACTTCCTGTAGAGGATAATGAATATGTTTAATGAAATGAAATTTCAAATTTTGATCAAACTATTTTTGCAGTACCATAAGTTTATTCATTCAGTGCCTTTATGCTTGATGCTACTCTTGCCAAAAATGGCCAGAACAGAAAAATTTAAATGAACATCCAAGATGTAATACCTGATAAGCAACTGCAAGAGATCGCAAGCCTCTTTCAGCAAATTTGTCAATGATGGCGTGGACCTTTCCTGCAATCTCTTCTTTCTCTTTGCATAGATTTAGAATCTGTTTTCTCAGAAAAATTTTAAGAGTTAAGTGAAGCGTTCGTGCTCTTTTATATTACTTGAAGATAAAATGGATCTAATATATCGTTATAAGGTGCAATTGATTAATCTGAAATATAGAGAGTTAAACTGTATGCAAGAGTATGGATACCTGTTCGGGAGCTCCTTTGCTGGCCCGATACCAATTACCATCAGAATCTATGTATGTGATTGCCGTACGTTTGTCTACTGGATTAAAGGGCAGAAAATGAACTTCTTTTATATTTGCGCGAGCCTGCAGTTACAGAGGTACTTTTAGTTGTTTATGCACAATCTCATCCAGCAAGGCCAAAAGACGAGAATTTCAGTATACCTCCTTTGGATCAGCAAGCATATTAACAATGGCAGCATCAATAGCATCCTGATTTTCCAGCCTTGCTGCTCTAGCTGCAAGCAAAACAACAATGTCTTTGTCCAAATCTTTGTTAAAAACCTGCAGAATTTATTAATTTTAAATTAGGCTCTTCTGGACGATTGACGAAATGGAAAGGACTGCAAGGAATTTTAAAGAAATCAGATACAGAAAACCAGATTATACCATTTTTGGTTAATGAATGTTATCATAATATTATGGTATCAAGACATCCAATAATGATACATTCGATGCTTGAGACTTTTCCTTTTAACAAAGAACATAAAGCTCAGCTGGTAACTAAGTGAATCAAAGCATCTCTAAAGACACAAGTATTCTTTAGTTTGAGAATTCTTTTGGACAACAATGGCAAAATTTAGAAACCCTTCAATCAGCTTACACACCTCTATAAGGTTCCGATCAACAGTAAGGCGATTCAATGTAAGAGTTCCGGTTTTGTCACTGCACAGGACATCCATTCCAGCCATTTCTTCTATTGCTGTCATCCTTTTTGTGATGGCACCCTGAAAATTGAGGGGAACCAAAAGAAAAACGGATTTGCAAAACTGTCAGCAGGGTAAATGAATTTTATGCTGTTATTTCTAATGGAAAATGACGAAGTATAGTTTCTTTCTTCTGCTAGATAACTAAGGATACAGTGATCAAGAAAAAAAATTGCTCAGGGAGTAAATTTCATTAGCAATACTACTCATGCACCTTTGCGTTCAACTTCAGCTAACGTATTTGACAGTGACAACAGAAACCATGTATATAAATTTAGTGCACTACCATATTGCCATATTGTATGTATGTCGGTACTGAGAGTTGTACCTGTTGAGAAAGCCTGTGAGAGCCAATTGCCAGTGTAACAGATAACACTGTTGGCATAGCTATGGGAATTCCTCCGATTAAGAGCACAAGAAGGTTGTTGATTCCATCCCTGTATGAGCGATGCTGTATTGGGAACATAACAATGATTTCAAGAATCATTCCCACTGCTATAGAGCAAATGCAGAAATTCCCAATGGAGGTAAGGACCTGCAGCAAGTTTATCCCCAGAATTACATTGTGCTCTATCCATTTTTCAAGTTAACTGATTCTTAAAATTTCAGGGCTGATTTGAGTTTGTTTGAATGTTCTCTAGTTCATTTTCAGCAAGAATGTGATTTTGATGAAAAGCTTGATTCCATAAGATCTAAAGAAGATAGAAGTTAAAAGATCTCCCGAGTCACCTGCTGAAAATGTCCAACAACTTCGGTGGAGTCAACTAGATGTGCTGCTTTTCCAAAGAAGGAGTGAACTCCCGTGGCTATTACCACGGCTTCAATTTCACCATGCTTACATGTTGAACCAGAAAAAACTTCGTCACCTATCTTCTTGGTGACGGGGAGCGATTCTCCAGTAAGTGCTGACTGCACCAAAATATTACAAGTTTTCAATATAAATGCAAACAATTCCAGTGCTTATTCACTGAAGTAGCGCAAGGCCAAGAAAGAAACACTCAACAACATATGGTGAATAGAACTGCGGAAAGTACTATACTAATAGAAAATGATGTTCATTCATCTGTAACACTAGCCTGGTCAATTTTCAGTGGGTCTCCTTCAAGTAGGCGAGCATCTGCAGGGATAATATCCCCAAGCTTTATGCTAATTATATCTCCTGGCACTAAAATAGCCGCATCTTGTTCTTGCCATTGCCCATCTCGCAGAACCTGCATAAAGATATGGTCATTAGATGTAGTACTGTTTTAAAAAAGGATAACGAGAAAAAGAAAACATTTATTATGAGACTCCATCTTTTTAACTTTTGCACAAGAGTATTTTGGTGTCTGTTTGGAGCAGAGAAGACGGATACAGGAGAGGGACACACTGTTTACATATTTTTAATCGTTCTCTTAATTGAAGATATTAATGTATAAGAGGGATTCACCTTCGTTTTTGGAGCTAAACGAGCCATAAGTGCTGCTGCAGCATTCCCAGCGTTATTTTCCTCTATAAAACTTATTGTTGAGTTAATTAGCAGTAGACAAACAATCCCTACAAAGTCCTGCCAGTCAGGACCCTCTCCCTGAAAAATCATTTCCCAAAAACTTTTTTTTCAGCTTCGAAGCATAAAGAGTGAATCAGGATAGCTTTCCAAATAGAAAGGTGGCCAGAAAAGAAGACCCCACGCAAAATTAGAAATGCACGCGAAACTAAATTTACTCACCCCACCGTTAGCTAGGACAATTGCCATCACTGCTGCAGCTTCCATAACCCATGACAATGGATTCCACATAAAACCAAGAAACTTCAAGAATTTGTTCTCCTGCATCAGAAAAGTTGAGGATGTGTTTATATTAGGAAAAAAAGTTTCTTCAATTTCACGAACATAGCGAATAATTGGCGTTCATAGAAGCAGACATCCTGTTATACGAATAACGCAAATGATCTGAACAGCACAGGAAGTACCTGGTGTCAATTATATATCAACATCCATTACCTTGCGGTCGGCAAGGAAAATGCCAGCTGGTTTCTTCGTAATATTTTCAGATTGCAATACGACTTCCAAATGCTTAATTCAACAGTTATAAATTTGGGAAAAGCAAATTCAAGAAACAAACTAGACCATTTGCGCTAGGAAGGCGATCTTTGAAGCTTTTTAGTTTCATTGGTACATTCTCTTAATTATGATACAGTTTGTACAGGTAATTTTATCTCCTTCCCAGATAAGTGTTCTCAACATTCATAAAATATTTTTGGTCACATCTAGCTGGTTTACTTTTTATGCAGATAGAATTTTAGATAACAACAGGCAGCTCTGATCTGAATCTCCCACTTCAAATAAACTATTCTACTAGCTTGGAACACTAATAATGGCTTTCCAGAAAATTCAGGTTGTGGATTTTACCGGTTTCTCCTCAAGCTTGTTCAGACCAAAAATATTCAATCGCGCCTCTGCATCTTCTGATGAAAGTCCTTGTCGGGATGTTCTTAGTTGCTCAAATACTTCATCTAGTGGTAAGCGTTCCTATGAAAGCATAATTTTCGGAAAATTGGGTACTGACTGCAGCATAAAACTTGAAATAAAATAGTGAAACTGCAATGATTTTGTTACGGAACTTACCAAATCAATTCCTTCACGGTTGAAATCCTCAGGATCAAGCAATGGTTTCTCCAGTTCCTCAGCCATGATTTAGGTTTCGATTCTGAAGCTAGCATACAATCAAATGCTTCTTGTGAGCATTAGATTGAGATTTTTTTTAAATCTTGAATTCAATTGATTATGAACTGAATTTATGAAAAGTCAGCATGAACTAAGTTCATGCACTTACTAACTATAAAATGCAGATAACCGTCGGCATGTCTATGAACATGATAATTCCAAATCAACTAGTAAAAATCAAAAATTGCAAATTCAAATACAAGAACTCATAAGCATAGTAAAAGAAAAGCAATCATATTCTCCAATTTAGACAAATTTGAGAAATTAAAGTGAAGCCATAAGATCACTAGTGGCCAATAAAGCAACGGGTTTATCTAATGAAGAGATATTAATTAATAAATACTGTGTTCATATAGTTATGAACTTACTTGTAAGGAATCTGGAAGAGAGCAGCGACACTTAGAAGAATAGGGTTTGGAGTGAGAAGCCTGCTATCCTGTGTCTGGTGTTAATTATTGAGAGACACTAGGAAGTCAAGAAAAGGGAAGTGGAGTTGGATCTTTAAAAGGTGAGAAAATTTGGTGAGTTCTGACCGTTGGTTGGAAGATTACGACGAACAGCTGAAACTAATACTCCATCTCTACAAATGGTTGGAGCCATCTTTAACCTTGAACTTGCTTCAATTGAAATATATTAAAATGAATAGAGAAGAAGCCAGCTACCATTCTTGCTTAACTTACCCTTCAAAACCTAACGGTCTTTCCCTCCCGAAAATGCGCACATCAATACGCACAAGAAGATAACTTGTTAGGTACCAATGCAATAACGTCACGTTTGACACATATGCATATACAAATAGTCAATTCATTTGTCTATTGACCATAATGGGAAGCTATCGATGGAAGGAAGACGTGGACAGTTGGATTGGATACTAACAATTAACAACCTAATTAAGTAGGTGCTTTTTCCAAACAATATATATATATATATATATGCATATGTATGTACGAGTAATCTTTTTATTTATAGCATATGCAATAAACTACATTGCAACACTAATAATTTAAGTATTTAAGTATCATTATTTTTTGACATTATTAAAACCAATCAAAATATTTTTTAAAAAAAATTTATGATAGGGTTAATTTCAGAATTATATAAGGTAATTCACAAATATTTAACTTACTATATTTCAATATCTCTAGCCATTTTTATAGCATTGCAAGCAAAATAAAAAAAAAGAGAGAGAGAGAGATAACAACCACGAAGATCCACTTATTTTGGCCATGCTTCTTTTGATATTGAGTTGATGATTGAGAGTTTTTATTTCTTTTTATTTATTAAAAAAGAAAGAAGAAAATTTCTAGAACAGTATCAATTTTTTTAAAATCTCCTTACACTCAATTCTAATTTTATTTTTATTTTGTTTAAAATTTTGAACACTTTTTCTTCTAATTTTTCTCGTACAAATCAAGACAATGACTTCTAGTAATTAGCTGATGATGGTAAACATTACCCTCTTGTTCCATATATCATATATGCACAATTTGCATGAATTTTGCTACAACCTCAAAGAATCAAATAATAATTGTGTTTATTCTTACATTGCAATTTTTTCTGCATTAGCATTTTTCAATTTAGACACTATTTATTAATATTTAACTAAATGTATTGAGCAGATAAATGTTTGCGGTTTGATGTTTAAGGTTTAGAATTTAGAGTTTTGAGTTTAAGATTATAGATTTTGTGTTTAGGGTTAGGGGTCTGGGTTTATGGCTTCTAGGTTTTTAATTTTTGGGTTTATGAGTTTTGGGTTCAGGTTTTAAGGAGTTTAGGATTTAGGAAATTTTAGAATTTTAAGATTAAGGGATAAGGATTTTAGGGTTTGTGATTTTTGGTTTAAGGTGGTTGGGTTTCAAATTTTGAGTTTTAGGATTTTTGGGTTTCAAAGTTCTGGTCTTTTGGTTTTAGGGTTTTAAGGTTTTCGGACTTTAAGGTTTAGTGGGTTGTAGGATTTCATAGTTTAAAATTTTTGGGTTTAGGGTTAAGAGTTTATAGTTAGGTATTCAATTTTTATGTTTAGAATTTTAGGGTTTCAAGATTTTGAGGTTAAGATATAGGGTTTAGATTATTTTTAAATTTTAGATTTTAGGATTTTAAGATTTTAGGTTTAGTGTGAAGAATTTAAAATTTTTTGGATTAAAGATTTAGGGTCAGGATTTTAAGATTTTAGGATTTTAAAGTTTAGAATTTTGGGTTTAAGAATCTCATGATAAGAACTTCTTTAAATATTCAATTGCTTATCATGGACGGATAATAGATAATATTATTTATCTTTTATATTTTCTCTTTTCTTGTGTTTGATCCAGAATATTGGTCGAGAACCACATTCTCCTTGATCAATATTATTTAGGGTGTAGAGTTTATGTGAAAAATCATACTCAATATCCTAATAAGTAAGTGACAATATTAAAAAGTATTAGTTGGAATTTTTTATAAATAAAATAATTAATAGTTTTAAAACAATATTTTCTACCATTGATACACTATATTTACAATGAAATATATTTACGACAATAAGAGTTGATAAAATTATCTACATACACGTGTCCAGCCAACCTTACATCATTTAAACAATGATATATTTATATATATATACACACACATGTGTTCGATAAAAAATGATATGTACTTTATGTCCATCTTCTCCACTGGTCATTATTTAAAGAATTTGTTCGGATTCGTTGCTGAACTAGATGTACTTGAAAAATAATTTAACCATAGTGTGAGTAATATAAAATCACTCAGTAAAAAACACAAATGCCCTAACAACAATTTAGTACTCATAACATCCCACCATACAATTAGTAATCATTTAGGATATTAATAATAATAATGATAACCTTTGTTTTTCTTTATTGTTTTTACCCTCTTTCTCTTCATTTTACAATATTCTATTCTCACTATTTCTGGATCAATTATAATTAGGGTAAACTATAAATCTTGGGCACCATACTCATCCTACACACCCATTTATCTATCAAAGTGTGCACAAATATCAGTTCTACCATGGGTTCAATACACCCCTCACAACATCATAGATGACTACTGTGGTTACAACATATTCTTTTGGGCACCACAAGGACGACCGTAGATTCAGTTTGCCCCTCAGGTCCTTAGTTAAAATAGTAATTACGTTTCATCCTGAGTGACTCTATGAGCGTGTAGGAAAATTCTATTGATTGGTAATTACCCTAATGATACTAATTATTCATTTCCTTCATTATTCCTACACCTTAATACACACGCACACATGCGCGCGTGCGCACACATACGCCCGCGCGCGCACACACACACACACACACACACACAATACATTTATTCATTTTTCTAATTTTCCCTCATTTTCTTTTCTTCCATCACCACTCACTTACTTCGTGTCAGGGGTGATATAGCTCAAAACATAATCAATCCATAATATAATATGTTGGCCGAATTACAATTTTCTTTACTTTCAACTCACATACGAACACACTAATTTATCCAAAATAATTTTACTTTCATAATTTCATCATTATAAATGTAAAAAAAACAACAAGAAAATGAATAAAACCCTTATGCATCTTCTTTGGCCGATTATACATGCATCTATATAAACCGTTTTCTTCTAATATTTTCACATCTATCATCACACAAATTTTACTACATCTGTTATACAGTATATTAATCAAAACCTCATCATACTTTCAACAATTCATAAACCCTAATTAATCAAAATTTAGGTATATGCATTTCTTAACGTAATAATGTAAAATTCTCTAATTATCAAGTTTTATTTTCCCTTCTTTTTAACTTATTTTAACTATTAATACTCATTAAACTCAACATTATAAACAGATGCAAAAATGGTGGCAAAAGAGAGTTCTCACCTTACTTAACAACTTTTCCTTAAGAAATTTTTTAAAATTTCTTATATTTGGTGAGATTTTCAGCTCAAAAAGTTTCAAAATTTTGAAAGAGAAATGGAAAAGTTTGCTTTGCTTAAGGAAGAATAAAGGTAGAGAAAATTCTAGTATTTTCACCCTTTTTTATATTAAGGTCTTAATTTACCATTTTACCTCTTAACTTTTTTAAAATTTTTATTTGAGTCCTAGTGTACTTACCATGGTACTCATGCTATTTTAGGATAATTTCCTTATTGTCCTTTAAATTTATCTCTAACTTTATCCCTTGATATTTTTTGAAATGACCATTTTGCTCTTGGTGAAGATAAAATATTTTTTTGTTATCTTTCTCCATCTTTTTGAAGGGAATTTATATCAAAATCAAGTTCCAATTTGTTCCTACATATTATTCACAATATTTCAAATACTTTTTGGTGGTTGGACTTTTTTCCTCTAATAATCTCCATCATACATCCTCTAACTCATTAGTTTCAAATTCTGTTCATCGCCAAATTTTTTAAATGAAGATTTCGTCCTTTATCATCATTTAGGCCTAGTATTGCCAAATTTTCCTTCAACACGTTTCCGGAGCTTCTCTTTTACATTTTTATATTCAAATAATCAATAAAAATTGTAAAAATATAATAAAAAACACATGCACTAAGATACTGCAATAATACTTGAATTTGAGGATGTTACCTGAATTTGAGGATATTATAATTCCTCCCCTTTTATAGGAATTTTGTCCCTGAAATTCAAGAGAATAACTCTGGATACCTCTCTCTCATCTTTTGTTCCATTTTCCATGTTGCTTCTTCTATTTTTTGGCTCTTCCACAGTACCTTTACTAGTGGAATTTTTCTTTTTTGGAGTTTTTTTATCCTTCTGCTTAGAATCTGTACCGAATACTCTCCATACAACAAATTTTCTTCCAATTCTATTGTCTCAAGCTGCAACACATGAGAGATAACGTTAACATACTTTTGAATTAGAGAAATGTGAAATACATTATAGACTTTATCCAGACTTGGCGACAAGGGAATTCTATAAGCAACCTTTCCAATATCATCTAAAACCTCAAACGGTCCCACGTACCTCTATGCCAACTTGCTATTGTGGCCAAACCTTATAATGTGCTTGTATAGGGCAACTTTAACAAGTACTTTATCGTAAACTTGAAATTGTATATTCTTTCTCTTTAAGTCACCATAACTTCTTTATTGGTCCTAAGCCTATCTCAATCTCCCTTTAATCATCTAACATCCTTAATCATTTTTGCGTTTATTTTGGTCCTAGAGCTTGGTTAAGCTCATTCTTGTCAGCAAAATTGTTCCATAGAGTGCCTCAAAAGGTGCCATTCTAATAGTAGCTTGATAGTTAGTATTATACATAAACTCCTTTAATGGTAACATCTCATGCCATGACACTCGATATTCCATAAAGCACAATTTTAGCATGTTTTTAATAATATGATTAACTCTTTTTGCCTGTCTACTTGTCTAGTTGAGTGCCTAAAGCTCTATGTAAACTGCCCTAAAAAGCTAACACGAGCTGCACAATAGTTTTAGGCACTCCATATAGCTTCACAATCTCCTAAATGTTAACTTGTGCTAACTGGTCCGTATTTGTGGTGTTTTTAATTGAAATAAAGTGCACTGTTTTGGTTACCCATATGGTATTAAACCCTTTGGCACTTTGGGCAATCCAATGATAAAATTCGTGGAAATCTTTTTCCTTTATCATTATGGAATTCTTAATAGTTGTCGTGAGCCAAAGGATCTTCGATTTTTAGCCTTCATTTGTTGAGAAATTAAATATTTTGACACATATTCTCCAATATCCTTCTTAATCCCATTCCACTAGAACGTCATTTTTAAGTCCTAATACATCTTTACACCTCTAGGATGAGCAATGTAAAGCATATCATGAGCATCAGTAAGCAATTTTTTCTTAAGTTCTAGATCTTGGAATAAGCACTCGGCTTTAAGATTGAAGAATGTTTCCGATGATCTAATAATTTGCCTTTTGACTGTCTTGTATTTGTTGGGAAATTTACTGACACCAGGGGTTAACAACTTGTTTCTCCCTTATTTGCAAGAGGAAGGTAGGTTGCACCTCTAAACTAGCGTCTTGGCCCACTATCACCTCAAATTGCTCTTTTGTTCCCATTGCATTCCTCTTAGGGGTTTAGGAGTTTGGGTAATGGGTTTAGAGGATTGGGTTTTAGGGTTTAAAGTTTAAGGTTTAGGGTTTACGGTTTAGTTTCAGAGTTTCAGGGTTAGGCTTAGGGTTGAGGGTTTAAAGTTTAGGGTCTAGGGTTGAGGGTTTTTTAGAGATATAGGGTCTCGGGTTAGGGTATAAGGGGCAATAGGTTTAGGGTATAGAGCTGTTTAGGGTTAGGGTTTAGGTATATGGTATGAGGGTTTTTAGGGTTAGCGTCAGGGTTTTGTGTTTAGGGTCGGGTTTTAGGGTTTAGGGTTAAAGTTAGAAAATGGTAGAGGGTTGTTTTATCAGCTCGTTTAATAATATTTATAGGGTATGAGTGTTTTAGAAGGGTGTTTAGGGTTTAAATAGGGTATTTCAGGGTATAGTCTTAGGTCTAGGGTATAGGGTTTGTAAGGGTATTAAAAGGTTTCAGTGTTTAAGGGTAATTAGATGGGCTTTTAGGGTTTAAGGGTTTACGGGCTTATGGTGCTTAGGTTATGGTTTAAGGTGAAAATGTGACGGGGTCGTGTAAGGTGTTGGGGCGCTTATAAAGAAAAACGGGGTTGGCGGGGCTGGGGGCTATTAAGGTAGGGGCTTTATGGGGAAGGGGGGGGTGTTTAGGGGTTTTCTTTCTTGTCAAAGGGGGGGAGGGGGGGTTTTAGGGGGGGGGTATCTAGGGGGCGGGGGGTTTAGGGTGGAGGGTTTAGGGTTTAGGGTTTTTTTTTTTTTGTTGTTATTTTTTTTATAATAATAAAAAAAAAAAGGGAGGGAGGGGGGGAAAAAAGGGTAGAAAAATGAAAAGGAGATAAGGAAAAAAAAAAAAAGGGGGGGAAAAAAAAAAAAAAAAAAAAGGGGGGGGGGGGGGGAGGGGGGGGGGGGGGGGGGGGGGGAGGAGGGGGAGGGGTCCACGGGGTTTAGCCTTGAGGTTCCTCGAGCCTGAGGCCAGAAATCTAGGACCTGGGGTCCCTCAGTACCCGGCCGGGAAATGGCCCTGAGGGCCGGCCGAGCGGCTACCCAGTCGAAAAAGACCTTTGAGCGGTGCCGTGATATTCACGCGCATCGTACTAGGGTCAATGGAGAATTGGTCCTGGGGTGGTGTTGGTCTCCCTCTTGGTCCCACCGTGGGATCGGCATTGTAGGTCATATGGATGACTTAGGCCGGAATTAGTAGCTGGGTCCCCGAGTACACACAGGCCGAAATGGCCCTGAGTCGCCGAGAACCCTGGCCGAAAAGTCCTTGGGTGCGTGATATTCACGTCGCTTTGCATTGGAAAATTCGCCTGAGTATTGGGCCCTTGTGTCCAGCGGGTTCAGGCCTTAGGGGTCCTCGTGCACTTAGGCCGAAATTAGGACCTCGGTCCCAAAGTACCCCTGCCGAAATGGCCCTGGGTCGCGAGAACCCAGGCCGAAAAGCCTTTCGGTGCGTGATATTCACGCGTCTAGTCATTGGAGAAATTCGTCCTGGGTATTGGGGCCCTGGTCCACGTGTTCGTGAAACTGTACGCGTGCCGGTCATGGGCACTTAGGCCAGAAATTAGGACCTGGGTCCCCGAGTACCTCACGCGAAATGGTCGCTGGGTCGCCGAGAACACAGGCCGAAAAAGACTTTCGGTGCGTTATATTCATGCGCTCTGGGTTCATTGTAAAATTCGTCCATGGTATTCGGACGTTCACCATTGGGTTCGGGCTTGGGTCCTTGTTCACTTAGGCCGAAATTAAGGAACCTGGGTTCCCCTGAGTACCCAAGCCGAATTGGCCCTGGTCGCCCAAAACACAGGCGAAAAAGACCTTTGGGTGCGTAGATATTCATACGGGGTTTGGGGACTTTGGAAAATTCGGCCTGGGGTATTGGGCCCTTGTCCCTAGATTCGTCCCTGGGGTCACCGTGCACTTAGGTCGAAATTTCGACCGCGTTGGTTCCCCGAGTACAGCAGGTCCGAAATGGCCGCTGTGGGTCGCTGTCCCTGGCCGAGTAATACATCTCTATTGATGATAGGTAGATAATATTCACAAAAAAAAAGAAGGGACTTTAGGGGACATGTGAGAAGAATATCGTGCTTATATGGTGAGTGCTGCCCTTGGTCCACTAGGGTTTCAGCCTTAGGTCCTTCTGCACTTAGGCTGCAAAAAATTTTTTTAAAAATGACTGGGGCCCCGCTAAGTACCCCGGGAAAATGGCCCTGTGGGTTTGCTAGCACCCAGTGGTCGACAAACACAGTGTAACCTTTAGGTGCGTGATTGTCGACAGCGCTCTGGGGCACGGTTGAAAAGGATTCCGTCCTGGTGGTATTGGGGCCCGGCTTGGTCACCGCGATCGGCCTTGTCGCAGTGGGTCCAGGGGGACTTGGGTCTTCGAAGTACCCAGGCCGAAAATTAGTACTTGGGTCTTCGAGTACCCGGGCGAAATGCCGTAGGGTCGCCGACAACCCAGGCCGGAAAACAACCTTGGGTGCGTGATATTCACGCGCTCTGTGGTCACCGGAAAATTCGGCCTGGGTATTTGGATGTTGGCCCCTGGGTTCGGGCTTGGGTCCCCGGGCACTTAGGCAAAAATTAGGACTTGGGTCCTCGGGCACTCAGGCCGAAAAACAACTTTGGGTGCGTGATATTCACGCGCTCTATGATCACTGGAAAATTCGGCCTGGGAATTGGGACGTTGGGCCCTGGGTTCGGGCTCAGGTCCCCGGGCACTTAGGCCGAAATTAGGACCTAGGTTCCCGGGCCGAAATGGTGCAGGGTCTCTAACAACCCTGGCCGAAAAAGAATTTTGGGTGCGTGATATTCGCGCGCTTTGTGGTCACCGCAAAATTTGGCCTGAGTATTGGGACCTTGGCCCCTGGGTTCGGGCTTGGGTCCCCAGGCACTTAGGCCGAAATTCGGACCTGGGTTCCCGGGCACCCGGGCCGAAATGGCCCAGGGTCTCCGACAACCCGGGCCGGAAAAGAACTCTTGGTGCGTGATATTCATCCGCTCTGTGGTCATTAGAGAATTTAGCTTGGGTATTGGCCCTTGGTCCCCGGGTTCGGCTTTGAGTCCCCGGGCACTTAGGCCAAAATTAGGACTTGGGTTCCCAGGCACCTGGGCCGAAATGCCGCAGGGTCGCTGGAAAATTCATCCTGGGTATTGGGACGTTGGCCCCTGGGTTCGGGCTTGGGTCCTAGGGCACGTAGGCAGAAATTAGGACTTGGCTTCTCGGGCACTCGAGCCGAAATACCCAAGGGTCGCCGACAACCCAGGCCGACAAACAACTTTGGGTGCTTGATATTCACGCGCTCTGTGGTCACTGGAAAATTCGGCTTAGGTATTGGGACGTTCGGCCCTGGGTTCGGGCTCGAGTCCCCGGGCACCTACGTCGAAATTAGGACCAGGGTTGCCGGGCACCCGGGACGAAATGGCCCAGGGTCTCCGACAACCCGGGCCAAAAAAAATTTTGGGTGCGTAATATTCATGCGCTCTGGGGTCATTAGAAAATTTAGCCTGCGTATTGGGCCCTTGGTCAGCGGGTTCGACTTTGGGTCCCCGGGCAGTTAGACAGAAATTACGACTTGTGTTCCCCGGCACACGGGCCGAAATACCGCAGGGTTGCTGACAACCCAGGCCGAAAACACAACTTTGGATGCGTGATATTCACGCGCTCTGTGGTCACTGGAAAATTCGGCCTGGGAATTGGGACGTTGGGCCCTGGGTTCGAGCTCGGGTCCCCGGGCGCTTAGGCCGAAATTAGGATCTGGGTTCCCGGGCACCCGGGCCGAAATGGTGCAGGGTCTCGGACAACCCAGGCCGAAAAAGAACTTTGGGTGCGTGATATTCATGCGCTCTGGGGTCATTAGAAAATTTAGCTTGGGTATTGGGCCCTGGGTCCTCGGCTTCGACCTTGGGTCGCCGGGCACTTAGGCCGAAATTGGGACTTGGGTTCCCAAGCACCCGGGCCGAAATGCCGCAGGGTCGCCGACAACCAAGGCCGAAAAACAACTTTGGGTGCGTCATATTCACGCGCTCTGTGGTCACTGGGAAAATTTGGCCTGGGTATTGAGACCATGGCCCCTGGGTTTGGGATTGGGTCCCCAGGCACTTAGGCCGAAATTTGGACCTGGGTTCCCGGGCACCCGGGCCGAAATGGCCCAGGGTCTCCGACAACCCGGGCCGGAAAAGA
The DNA here is from genome assembly GCA_019650275.1 of Xylocarpus granatum. Lineage (NCBI taxonomy): Eukaryota > Viridiplantae > Streptophyta > Magnoliopsida > Sapindales > Meliaceae > Xylocarpus > Xylocarpus granatum. Next base: position 17,904 of record BNST01000756.1, read on the forward strand.
ACTTTCGGTGCGTGATATTCATCCGCTCTGTGGTCATTAGAGAATTTAGCTTGGGTGTTGGCCCTTGGTCCCTAGGTTCGGCCTTGGGTTCCCGAGCACTTAGGCCGAAATTAGGAGTTGGGTTCCCAGGCACCCGGGCCAAAATGCCGCAGGGTCGCTGACAACCCAGGCCGAAAAAAAACTTTGGGTGCGTGATATTCACGCGCTCTGGGTCACTGGAAAATTTGTCCTGGGTATTGAGACCTTGGTCCCCGGGTTTGGCCGTGGGTCCCAAGGCACTTAGGCCGAAATTAGGACTTGGGTTCCCAGGCACCCGGGCCGAAATGCCGCAGGGTCGCCGACAACCCAGGCCGAAAAACAACTTTGGGTACGTGATATTCACGCGCTCTGTGGTCACTGGAAAATTCGGCCTGGGTATTGGGACGTTGGGCCCTGGGTTCGAGCTCGGGTCCCCGGGCACTTAGGCCGAGATTCGGACTAGGGTTGCCGGGCACCCGGGCCGAAATGGCCCAGGGTCTCCGACAACCCAGGCCAAAAAAGAACTTTGGGTGCGTGATATTCATGCGCTCTGGGGTCATTAGAAAATTTAGCCTGCGTATTGGGCCCTTGGTGCTCGGGTTCCGCTTTGGGTCCACGGGCACTTAGGCAGAAATTAGGACTTGGGTTCCCGGGCACTCGGGCCGAAATGCACCAAGGTCGCCGACAACTCAGGCCGAAAAACACTTTGGGCTACGTGATATTCACGCGCTCTGTGGTCACAGGAAAATTCGGCCTGGGTATTGGGACGTTGTGCCCTGGGTTCGGGCTTGGGTCCCCGGGCACTTAGGCAGAAATTAGGACTTGGGTTCCCGGGCACTCGGGCCGAAATGCACAGGGTCACCGACAACCCAGGCCGAAAAACAACTTTCAGTGCCTGATATTGACGCGCTCTATGGTCACTGGAAAATTCGGCCTGGGTATTAGGACGTTGGCCCCTAGGTTCGGGCTTGGGTCCCCGGGCACTTAGCCCGAAATTAGGAGCTGGGCTTCTTGGGCACCCGGGCTGAAATGGCCCAAGGGTCTCCGACACCCGAGGCCGAAAAAGAACTTTCGGTGCGTGATATTCATGCGCCCTGTGGTCGTTAGAAAATTTAGCTTGGGTATTTGGCCCTTGGTCCCAGGGTTCAGCCTTGGGTCCCCGAACACTTAGGCCGAAATTAGGACTTGTGTTCCCCGGCACACGGGCCGAAATACCCCAGGTTCGCTGACAACCCAGGCCGAAAAATAACTTTGGATGCGTGATATTCATGCGCTCTGTGGTCACTGGAAAATTCGTCCTGGGTGTTGGGACGTTGGCCCCTGGGTTCAGGCTTGGGTCCCCGGGCACTTAGGCAAAAATTAGAACTTGGGTTCTCGGGCACTCGGGCCGAAATGCCCAAGGGTCGCCGACAACCCAGGCCGAAAAACAACTTTGGGTGCGTGATATTCACGTGCTCTGAGGTCACTGGAAAATTCGGCCTGGGTATTGGGACGTTGGGCCCTGGGTTCGGGCTTGGGTCCCCGGGCACTTAGACAGAAATTAGGACTTGGGTTCCCGGGCACTTGGGCCGAAATGCCCCAGGGTCGCCGACAACCCAGGCCGAAAAACAACTTTCGGGTGCGTGATATTCACACGCTCTGTGGTCACTGGAAAATTTGGCCTGGGTATTGGGATGTTGGGCCCTGGGTTCGGGCTTGGGTCCCCGGGCACTTAGGCAGAAATTAGGACTTGGGTTCCAGGGCACTTGGGCCGAAATGCCCCAGGGTCGCCGACAACCCAGGCCAAAAAACAACTTTCGGTGCGTGATATTCACGCGCTCTGTGGTCACTGGAAAATTGAGGCTGGGTATTGGGACGTTGGGCCCTGGGTTCGGGCTTGGGTCCCCGGGCACTTAGGCAGAAACTTAGGACTTAGGTTGCCGGGCACTCGGGACAAAATGCCCCAGGGTCGCCGACAACCCAGCCCGAAAAACAACTTTCAGTGCGTGATGTTCACGCGCTCTGTGGTCACTGGAAAATTCGGCCTGGGTATTTGGACGTTGGCCCCTAGGTTCGGGCTTGGGTCCCTGGGCACTTAGCCCGAAATTAGGACGCTGGGCACCCGGGCTAAAATGCCTCAGGGTCTCCGACCGCCCAGGCCGAAAAAGAACTTTCGGTGCGTGGTATTCATGCGCTCTGTGGTCATTAGAAAATTTAGCTTGGGTATTTGGCCCTTGGTCCCAGGGTTCAGCCTTGGGTCCCCGAGCACTTAGGCCGAAATACCTCAGGGTCGCTGGCAACCCAGGCCGAAAAACAACTTTGGATGCGTGATATTCACGTGCTCTGTGGCCACTGGAAAATTCGGCCTGGGTATTGGGACGTTGGGCCCTAGGTTCGGGCTCGGGTCCCCAGGCACCTAGGCCGAAATTAGGACCAGGGTTGCCGGGCCCCCGGGACGAAATGGCCCAGGGTCTCCGACAACCCAGGCCGAAAAAGAACTTTGGGTGCGTGATACTCATGCGCTCTGGGGTCATTAGAAAATTTAGCCTGCGTATTGGGCCCTTGGTCCTCGGGTTCGGCTTTGGGTCCTCGGGCAGTTAAGCAGAAATTAGGACTTGGGTTCCCGGGCACTCGGGCCGAAATGCCCCAGGGTCGCCGACAACCCAGGCCGGAAAACAACTTTGGGTACGTGATATTCGTGCGCTCTGTGGTCACTGGAAAATTTGGCCTGGGTATTGGGACGTTGGGCCCTAGGTTCGGGCTCGGGTCCCCAAGCACATAGGCGGAAATTAGGACTTGTGTTCCCGGGCACACAAGCCGAAATACCCCAGGGTCGCTGACAACCCAGGCCGAAAAACAACTTTGGATGCGTGACATTCACGCGCTCTGTGGTCATTGGAAAATTCGTCCTGGGTATTGGGACATTGTTCCCTGGGTTCGGGCTTGGGTCCCCGGGCACTTAGCCAGAAATTAGGACTTGGGTTCTCGGGCACTCGGGCCGAAATGCCCAAGGGTCGCCGACAACCCAGGCCGAAAAACAACTTTGGGTGCGTGATATTCACGCGCTCTGTGGTCACTGGAAAATTCGGCCTGAGTATTGGGACGTTGGGCCCTGGGTTTGGGCTCGGGTCCTCGGGCACATAGGCCGAAATTAGGACCTGGGTTGCCGGGCACCCGGACCGAAATGGCCCAGGGTCTCCGACAACCCAGGCCGAAAAAAAAACTTTGGGTGCGTGATATTCATGCGCTCTGGGGTAATTAGAAAATTTAGCCTGCGTATTGGGCCCTTGGTCCTCTAGTTCGGCTTTGGGTCCCCGGGTACTTAGGCAGAAATTAGGACTTGGGTTCCCAGGCACTCGGGCCGAAATGCCCCAGGGTCACCGACAACCCAGGCCGAAAAACAACTTTGGGTGCGTTATATTCACGCGCTCAGTGGTCACTAGGAAATTCCACCTGGGTATTGAGACCATGGGCCCTGGGTTCGGGCTTGGGTCCCCGGGCTCTTAGGCAGAAATTAGGACCTGGGTTCCCGGGCCAGAAATGGCCCAGGGTCTCCGACAACCCGGGCCGAAAAAGAACTTTTGGTACGTGATATTCATGCGCTCTGTGGTTATTAGAAAATTTAGCTTGGGTATTTGGCCCTTAGTCCCTGGGTTCGACCTTGGGTCCCCGGGCCGAAAAAGAACTTTCGGTACGTGATATTCATGCGCTCTGTGGTTATTAGAAAATTTAGCTTGGGTATTTGGCCCTTAGTCCCTGGGTTCGACCTTGGGTCCCCGGGCACTTAGGCCAAAATTAAGACTTTGGTTCGCAGGCACACAGGCCGAAATGGCCCAGGGTCGCCGACAACCCAGGCCGAAAAACAACTTTGGGTGCGTGATATTCACGCTCTCTGTGGTCACTGGAAAATTCGTCCTGGGTATTGGGACGTTCGCCACTGGGTTCGGGCTTGGGTCCCCGGGCACTTAGCCCGAAATTAGAACCTGGGTTCCCAAGCACCCTGGCCTAAATGGCCCAGGGTCTCCGACAACCCAGGCCAAAAAAGAACTTTGGGTGCGTCATATTCATGCCCTCTGGGGTCATTAGAAAATTTAACCTGGGTATTGGGCCCCTGAGCACTTAGGCAAAAATTGGGACTTGGGTTCTCGGGGACCCGGGCCGAAATGCCCCAGGGTCGCCGAAAACCCAGGCTGAAAAACAACTTTGGTTGCGTGATATTCATGCGCTCTCGGGTCATTAGAAAATTTCGCTTGGGTATTGGGCCCTTGGTCCCCGGGTTCGGCCTCGGGTCCTCGGGCAGTTAGGCCGAAATTAGGACTTGGGTTCCCAGGCACCTGGGTGGAAATGCCCCAGGGTCGCCGACAACCCTGGCCAAAAAACAACTTTGGGTGCGTGATATTCACGCGCTCTATGGTCACTGGAAAATTCGTCCTGGGTATTGAGACGTTGGCCCTTGGCTTCGGGCTTGGGTCCCCAGGCACTTAGGCCAAAATTAGGACCTGGGTTCCCAAGCACCCGGGCCGAAATGCCCCAGGGTCGCCGAAAACCCAGGCCGAAAAAGAACTTTGGGTGTGTGATATTCATGCGCTTTGGGGTCATTAGAAAATTTAGCCTGGGTATTGGGCCCTTGGTCCTCGGGTTCGGCCTTGGGTCCCGAGCACTTACACAGAAATTAGGACTTGGGTTCCCGGGCACCCGGGCCGAAATTCCCCAGAGTTGCCGACAACCCAGGTCGAAAAACAACTTTGCGTGCATGATATTCACGCGCTCTGTGGTCACTGGAAAATTCGGCCTGAGTATTGGGACGTTGGCCCTTGGGTTCGGGCTTGGGTCCTCGGGCACTTAGGCCGAAATTAGGACCTGGGTTCCCGGGCCAGGCAAATGGCCCAAGGTCTCTGACAACCCAGGCCGAGAAGGAACTTAGGGTGCGTGATATTCATGCGCTCTGGGGTCATTAGAAAATTTCGCCTGGGTATTGGGCCCGTTGTCCCTGGCAACTTAGCACGAAATTAGGAGCTAGGTTCCTAGGCACCCGGGCCGAAATGGCCCAGGGTCTACAAAAACCAAAGCCGAAAAAGAACTTTCGGTGCGTGATATTCATGCGCCCTGGGGTCATTAGAAAATTTAGCTTGGGTATTTGGCCCTTGGTCCCAGGGTTCGGCCTTGGGTCCTCGGGCACTTAGGCCAAAATTAGGACCTGGGTTCCCGGGCACCCCGGCCGAAATGCCCCAGGGTCGCCGACAACCCAGGCCGAAAAAACAACTTTGGGTGCGTGATATTCACGTGCTCTGTGGTCACTGGAAAATTCGTCCTGGGTATTGGGACGTTCGCAACTGGGTTCGGGCTTGGGTCCCCGGGCACTTAGGCCTGAAATTAGGACCTGGGTTCCCAAGCACCCAGGCCGAAATGGCCCAGGGTCTCCGACAACCCAGGCCAAAAAAGAACTTTGGGTGCGTGATATTCATGCGCTCTGGGGTCATTAGAAAATTTAACCTGGGTATTGGGCCCTTGGTCCCTCGGGTTCGGCCTTGGTCCCCGGGCACTTAGGCAAAAATTGGGACTTGGGTTCTCGGGCACCCGGGCCGAAATGCCCCAGGGTCGCCGAAAACCCAGGCTGAAAAACAACTTTGGTTGCGTGATATTCATGCGCTCTCGGGGTCATTAGAAAATTTCGCTTGGGTATTGGGCCCTTGGTCCCCGGGTTCGGCCTCGGGTCCTCGGGCAGTTAGGCCGAAATTAGGACTTGGGTTCCCAGGCACCTGGGTGGAAATGCCCCAGGGTCGCCGACAACCCTGGCCAAAAAACAACTTTGGGTGCGTGATATTCACGCGCTCTATGGTCACTGGAAAATTCGTCCTGGGTATTGAGACGTTGGCCCTTGGCTTCGGGCTTGGGTCCCCAGGCACTTAGGCCAAAATTAGGACCTGGGTTCCCAAGCACCCGGGCCGAAATGCCCCAGGGTCGCCGAAAACCCAGGCCGAAAAAGAACTTTGGGTGTGTGATATTCATGCGCTTTGGGGTCATTAGAAAATTTAGCCTGGGTATTGGGCCCTTGGTCCCTCGGGTTCGGCCTTGGGTCCCCGAGCACTTACACAGAAATTAGGACTTGGGTTCCCGGGCACCCGGGCCGAAATTCCCCAGAGTTGCCGACAACCCAGGTCGAAAAACAACTTTGCGTGCATGATATTCACGCGCTCTGTGGTCACTGGAAAATTCGGCCTGAGTATTGGGACGTTGGCCCTTGGGTTCGGGCTTGGGTCCTCGGGCACTTAGGCCGAAATTAGGACCTGGGTTCCCGGGACCCAGGCCAAATGGCCCAAGGTCTCTGACAACCCAGGCCGAGAAGGAACTTAGGGTGCGTGATATTCATGCGCTCTGGGGTCATTAGAAAATTTCGCCTGGGTATTGGGCCCGTTGTCCCTGGCAACTTAGCACGAAATTAGGAGCTAGGTTCCTAGGCACCCGGGCCGAAATGGCCCAGGGTCTACAAACAACCAAGCCGAAAAAGAACTTTCGGCGCGTGATATTCATGCGCCCTGGGGTCATTAGAAAATTTAGCTTGGGTATTTGGCCCTTGGTCCCAGGGTTCGGCCTTGGGTCCTCGGGCACTTAGGCCAAAATTAGGACCTGGGTTCCCGGGCACCCCGGCCGAAATGCCCCAGGGTCGCCGACAACCCAGGCCGAAAAACAACTTTGGGTGCGTGATATTCACGTGCTCTGTGGTCACTGGAAAATTCGTCCTGGGTATTGGGACGTTCGCAACTGGGTTCGGGCTTGGGTCCCCGGGCACTTTGCCTGAAATTAGGACCTGGGTTCCCAAGCACCCAGGCCGAAATGGCCCAGGGTCTCCGACAACCCAGGCCAAAAAAGAACTTTGGGTGCGTGATATTCATGCGCTCTGGGGTCATTAGAAAATTTAACCTGGGTATTGGGCCCTTGGTCCTCGGGTTCGGCCTTGGTCCCCGGGCACTTAGGCAAAAATTAGGGACTTGGGTTCTCGGGCACCCGGGCCGAAATGCCCCAGGGTCGCCGAAACCCAGGCTGAAAAACAACTTTGGTTGCGTGATATTCATGCGCTCTCGGGTCATTAGAAATTTCGCTGGGTATTGGGCCCTTGGTCCCCGGGTTCGGCCTTGGGTCCCTCGGGCACTTAGGCCGAAATTAGGACTTGGGTTCCCAGGCACCTGGGCTGAAATGCCCCAGGGTCGCCGACAACCCTGGCCAAAAACAACTTTGGGTGCGTGATATTCACGCGCTCTATGGTCACTGGAAAATTCGTCCTGGGTATTGAGACGTTGGCCCTTGGCTTCGGGCTTGGGTCCCCAGGCACTTAGGCCAAAATTAGGACCTGGGTTCCCAAGCACCCGGGCCGAAATGGCCCAGGGTCGCCGAAACCCAGGCCGAAAAAGAACTTTGGGTGTGTGATATTCATGCGCTTTGGGGTCATTAGAAAATTTAGCCTGGGTATTGGGCCCTTGGTCCCTCGGGTTCGGCCTTGGGTCCCCGGGCACTTACCAGAAATTAGGACTTGGGTTCCCGGGCACCCGGGCCGAAATTCCCCAGGTTGCCGACAACCCAGGTCGAAAAACAACTTTGCGTGCATGATATTCACGCGCTCTGTGGTCACTGGAAAATTCGGCCTGGGTATTGGGACGTTGGTCCTGGGTTCGGGCTTGGGTCCTCGGGCACTTAGGCCGAAATTAGGACCTGGGTTCCCGGGACCGGCCGAAAATGGCCCAGGGTCGCCGACAACCCAGGCCGAAAAGAACTTTGGGTGCGTGATATTCACGCGCTCTGGGGTCATTAGAAAATTTCGCCTGGGTATTGGGCCCGTTTGGTCCCTGGCAACTTAGCACGAAATTAGGAGCTAGGTTCCTAGGCACCCGGGCCGAAATGGCCCAGGGTCTACAAAAACCAAAGCCGAAAAGAACTTTCGGCGCGTGATATTCATGCGCCCTGGGGTCATTAGAAAATTTAGCTTGGGTATTTGGCCCTTGGTCCCCGGGTTCGGCCTTGGGTCCTCGGGCACTTAGGCCAAAATTAGGACCTGGGTTCCCGGGCACCCGGCCGAAATGCCCCAGGGTCGCCGACAACCCAGGCCGAAAAACAACTTTGGGTGCGTGATATTCACGCGCTCTGTGGTCACTGGAAAATTCGTCCTGGGTATTGGGACCTTGTCCCACTGGGTTCGGGCTTGGGTCCCCGGGCACTTTGCTGAAATTAGGACCTGGGTTCCCAAGCACCCAGGCCGAAATGGCCCAGGGTCTCCGACAACCCAGGCCGAAAAAGAACTTTGGGTGCGTGATATTCATGCGCTCTGGGGTCATTAGAAAATTTAACCTGGGTATTGGGCCCTTGGTCCTCGGGTTCGGCCTTGGTCCCCGGGCACTTAGGCAGAAATTGGGACTTGGGTTCTCGGGCACCCGGGCCGAAATGCCCCAGGGTCGCCGACAACCCAGGCTGAAAAACAACTTTGGGTGCGTGATATTCATGCGCTCTCGGGTCATTAGAAAATTTCGCCTGGGTATTGGGCCCTTGGTCCCCGGGTTCGGCCTCGGTCCCCGGGCAGTTAGGCCGAAATTAGGACTTGGGTTCCCAGGCACCCGGGCCGAAATGCCCCAGGGTCGCCGACAACCCAGCCGAAAAACAACTTTGGATGCGTGATATTCACGCGCTCTGTGGTCACTGGAAAATTCGGCCAGGGTATTTGGACTTTGGCCCCTGCGTTTGAGCCTGGCTCCCTGGGCTCCTAAGCTGAAATTAGGACATGGGTTCCTGGGCACCCGGGCCGAAATGGCACAGGGTCTCGACAACCCAGGCCGAAAAAGAACTTTGGGTGCGTGATATTAATGCGCTCTGGGGTCATTAGAAAATTTAGTCTGGGTATTGGGCCCTTGGTCCTCGGGTTCGGCCTTGGGTCCCCGAGCACTTAGGCAGAAATTATGACCTCGGATCCGCGCACCCTGGCCGAAATGGCCCTGGGTCGCCGACAACCCAGGCGAAAAGAACATTGGGTGCGTTATATTCATGCGCTCTGTGGTCATTGGAAAATTCAGCTTGGGTATTGGGACGTTGCCCTGGGTTCGGGCTTGGGTCCCCGGGCACTTATGCCGAAATTAGGACCTAGGTTCCCGGGCACCCGGGCTGAAATGGCCCTAGGGTCTCCGACAACCCAGGCCGAAAAAGAACTTTGGGTGCGTGATATTCACGCGCTCTGTGGTCACTTGAAAATTCGGCCTGGGTATTGAGCCCTTGGTCCCCTGGGTTCGGCCTTGGGTCCCCGGGCACTTAGGTCGAAATTAGGACCTGGGTTCCCAGGCACCCGAGGCCGAAATGGCCCGAGGGTCTCCGACACCCCAGGCCAAAAAAGAACTTTGGGTGCGTGATATTCACGCGCTCTGTGGTCATTAGAAAATTTCGGCCTGGGTATTCGGCCCTTGGTCCCTGGTTCGGCCTTGGGTCCCCGGGCACTTAGCCTGAAATTAGGACCTGGGTTCCTGTGCACCCGGGCCCAAATGGCCCAAGGGTCTACGACAACCCAGGCCGAAAAAGAACTTGCGGTGCGTGATATTCATGCACTCTGTGGGTCATTAGAAAATTTAGCTTCGGTATTTGGGCCCTTGGTCCCCAGGGTTCGGCCTTGGGTCCCCAGGCACTTAGGCCAAAATTAGGACTTGGGTTCCCAGTCACGCGGGCCCAAATGCCCCAGATCGCCGACAACCCAGGCGAAAAACAACTTTGGGTGCGTGATATTCACGCGCTCTGTTGTCACTGGAAAATTCGGCCTGGGTATTGGGACGTTGGCCCATAGGTTCGGGCTTGGGTCCCCAGGGCACCTAGGCCGAAATTAGGACCTGGGTTCCCGGGCACCCGGGCCGAAATGGCCCTGGGTCTCCGACAACCCAGGCCGAAAAAGAACTTTGGGTGCGTGATATTCATGTGCTCTGGGGTCATTAGGAAATTTAGCCTGGGCATTGGGCCCTTGGTCCTCGGGTTCGGGCCTTGGGTCCCCGAGCACTTAGGCCGAAATTAGGAGCTGGGTTCCCGGGCACCCAGGCCAAAATGGCCCAGGGTCTCCGGCAACCCAGGCCGAAAAAGAACTTTCGGTGCGTGATATTCATGCGCTCTGGGGTCATTATGAAATTTAGCTTGGGTATTTGGCCCTTGGTCCCAGATTGGGCCTTGGGTCCCCCGGCACTTGGGCCGAAATTAGGACTTGGGTTCCCGGGCACACGGGTCGAGTGCCCCTGGGTCGCCGACAACCCAGGCCGAAAAACAACTTTGGGTGCGTGATATTCACGCGCTCTGTGGTCACTAGAAAATTCTGCCTGGGTATTGGGACGTTGGCCCCTGGGTTCGAGCTTGGGTCCCCGGGCTCTTAGGCCGAAATTAGGACATGGGTTCCCGGGCACCCGGGCCGAAATGTCCCCAGAGTCGCCGACAACCCAGGCCGAAAAAACAACTTTGCGTGCATGATATTCACGCGCTCTGTGGTCATTGGAAAATTCGGCCTGGGTATTGGGACCTTGGTCCCCTGGGTTCGGGCTTGGGTCCCTAGGCACTTAGGCCGAAATTAGGACCTGGGTTCCTGGGCACCCGGGCCGAAATGGCCTAGGGTCTCCAACAACCCAGGCCGAAAAAGAACTTTGGGTGTGTGATATTCATGCGCTCTGGGGTCATTACAAAATTTCGCCTGGGTATTGGGCCCTTGGTCCTCGTGTTCGGCCTTGGGTCCCCAAGCACTTAGGCAGAAATGAGGACTTGGGTTCTCGGGCACCCGGGCCGAAATGCCCCAGGGTCGCCGACAACCCTGGCCGAAAAACAACTTTGCGTGCGTGATATTCATGCGCTCTGTGGTCACTAGAAAATTCGGCCTGGGTATTGGACCTTGGCCCCTGGGTTCGGGCTTGGGTCCCCGGGCACTTAGCCCGAAATTAGGACCTGGGTTCCCAGGGCACCCGGGCCGAAATGCCCCAGGGTCGCCGACAACCTGGGTCGAAAACACAACTTTGGGTGCATGATATTCACGCGCTCTGTGGTCACTGGAAAATTCGGCTTGGGTATTGGGACGTTGGCCCCTGGATTCGGGCTTGGGTCCCCGGGCACTTAGGCCGAAATTAGGACCTGGGTTCCCGGGCCGAAATGGCCCAGGGTCTCTGACAACCCAGGCCGAAAAAGAACTTTGGGTGCGTGATATTCATGTGCTATGGGGTCATTAGAAAATTTTGCCTAGGTATTGGGCCCTTGGTCCCCCGGTTCGGGCTTGGGTCCCCGAGCACTTACGCTGAAATTAGGACTTGGGTTCCCAGGCACACGGGCTGAAATGCCCCAGGGTCGCCGACAACCCAGTCCGAAAAACAACTTTGGGTGCGTGATATTCACACGCTCTGTGGTCACTGGAAAATTCGCCCTG
>BNST01000758.1:0-292425 GCA_019650275.1 Xylocarpus granatum
GACCATGGGTTTTCTTGGAAACGTGATTGTGGGAGTTTCCGAAGTTCCTTCGCTCCTACATGCACTTGGATGAACGAAGGTCAAACTCTTGATATTTTGTTAGTGACTTATTTTCCATTTTGTTTTGAGTTTGTAGGTACTCATTATTGAGCTAAGCCTAGCCTAGGGAGAGGAGAGGTAGTATTTGATGCTTAATTGGCCAACGTATTGAAACTACAATTTCTTAGCACTGCTGTACGATCCTCTTGCTGTCAAAAGTTTCAAGCAACCATTATGCTAATTTGCTTGGTTTCCAGTTGGGGCAGCATTTGCACAGTAGTGGTTACATACAGTTGAAATTGTTTTAGCCGCGGGGTTAAGTGTTAACCCCTTATTTCCTTTGCTAAACTCGGTAGACAATGGGCATGAGAGGGAATACACGGAGGAAAAGAAGACAAGTGGGTGATGTCGACATCAGCATGGCTGATACGTAGGTAGGGTTTGGACGACAATAACTGGAAATCAAACTGAAAAGCAACAGGAAGCAGTTATAGCTAGCACTGCAGGCTGGTCTGGTCTGGTCTGCCCTAGAGGCTCGCGCATTATACAAAGCCACATGCGCATTATTAAATGGAAACCCAATTCATGTAAGCCAAAAAAAAAGAAAAGCTTCTTGCTGTCATCACGGAGGTGGTCGTGGATAAGGTGCCCGCCTGCTTCTTGTCTCTTTCTTACCAGAAGTTGGGGTGTCTGTTAACACGTTTCTGGACTGCAATAGAGGGAAGAAAATTTAAGTACACGAGAAGAAGCCTTTGTTTGTTGTTGCCGTCAAATTCAATTCAGTTCAATGAGTTATCCTTAATTCTGAAATCAAATTCACTTCAATAAGTTATTCTTAATACTGTAATATAAAGATTAGATACCTAAAGCAAGCGCATTCACAGCATGGGGTCAAATTTTGACATGATTAAGAATTATAATAATCGCTTGATGCTGCGGAATTGCTGTACTTGGTAATAAGGTTACCGTAGTAGCACATGGAAGAGGGACAACGTTTCGGATTAGTGATAATTAACGGGGGAATGAATGAATGAATTGGGAGATAATAGCATGAGACTGAGTGGCCAAAATTCCAGCGAAGCCATGGAGCAATATTGCTTTTACTTTTGGGACCATTCAAATCGATGAATGATGATGAAAACGTGTTCACTTATTATCCCACTTTCTGTATTATTTCTTGTGTGTATTATGTAATTACCAGCAGCAGCTTGACTCTATTATTGCCAGGCAGGGCCTCCCAGAGCCGAAGACCATCAATAATCATAAAGAAAAGACTCGCTTTCCCAGTCAAAAAGATTTTCAAAACTGCATAATTCACACGACTCTTCCCCTGTTTAATTTTCTTACCACCTCGATGCCCATGTCCACCCCCCCCTTTCTAACAAAGCAAATGGGCAATTGAAATGATCTTTGTTGTTGGATTTAATGGAGGGATTTCAATGAGACAACTTGCTTCCTTAGTTGGACCTACGAACAAAAACATGACTAAGATTTGAGTTAGATTGACAAATCAAGCATCAAGAAGAAGCTTGCAATAATTGAGGGTAGCAGGGACACTGTGATCTTCCCTAGGATTTACAATCCCGTGGATGTGTTGGAACTGGCAGATTGAATCAATCGAAATAGCTTATTATTTACATGGTGAATGTAATCACTTAAAGCAAGATTATTTAATTAATAAAAAAAATATATTTATCGATAATTTTATCGTATTATTATAATTAATATATCAAAATAACCTCACCTAATCCCACCTAGAACTTTTTTAGGTAATCAAACATGTGCTAGGATATCAACTGACTTAAGACTCTGAGGGTGTAAGAAAGCATGGTTCATGTGAGAAGAGAATTGCTGGGATTAAATTTCAAAACCCCAACACAAAAGAGTAATTATTACAGTGAGATGGGTTTGGTTGGTATGTATGGTTAGGGTTAGGCATGCCAACTGGCACTATTTAATTAATCCTATTTATTTAATATGCATTTGGTAAATTGAATTACAATTATTAATTAATGGGTGTGAATCCCTACAAATATTATGTAAAATTTATATAAATAATAAATTAATAATAATTTTGAAAATTAAAATTTTTGCTAAGTAAATATTATTTAAATATTTTTTAAAATATTTAATATTATTTTAAAATAAAAACAGCCGTGAGTTAACAGCAATAGCAGTTGCTTGATGTTGACTCCCAAAACTACTTGGTGGATTCTATGACGCTAACAAAAACAAATAAAATATCAGCACTATCTGTTCAACCTGTTGGCAGTTTGTACCATTGTTTATCAGTAATTGTCTCATTTGCCCATGCACCATCTACCCTTTACGGCCACAAATTTGGCAATACCTTGAGGGCATTTCAGTCATTCAGTCCATCTCACGATAACCACGCTCACCTTGCCTAGAAATCCGACGACCCGCTAAAGCAGTCAAATGGTTGGATAATAACACATGGGTCCCTGAATTTGTATAATTTATAATTAATGGCAATGTTTTCGTGAAAATAATTGCGTGATTTCACGGGAGAATCAGGGACTTGCTTAATACAATTCGAAAACCAATGTCTTTATTTGAAAAAACATAAAAAGTTAAGGTTTCAAATGTTGTTACTGTAATTAAGAATTAAGCAGAAATGAGTGCACGGGGAAGAGAAAGAGAGAGAGAGAGAAGCAAAGACAAAGACATGCAAGAGCTGAGACCCACAGATGAATATAATGCAATGCAATCATCAGAATTTGAAATCACAGAGAGAAACAACACAAAATCCAGCTTCGCAATGGTAAAGTAAAAGGGAACAAGACACAATACAATCCCATCATCATTCACTTCTTTATTCTTTTGCTTTCACTTTAAAGAACGTGGTTTTGGTCTTCAGTTCCTTTTTTTTTGGCCTTTTTTAAAAAAATAATAAAGAGACGTTTCACTGAATGTTCCTCTCCTGCAAAGCTTTTGTTTAGTGGTTCCGCCGATGCTTGACACCCTGGCTCTTGTTCAATCATTTTAGATTTAGTCACTAGTGGGCTTAAAAATAAGAGCTAAGAGATGGGTTCCCTGTGAAGTCTCTGTCCAGTTCTTTGTGAGTTTGTTAGCTGTTTTCTTCGTTCTGTTTTTTGGTTTTCAAGATTCTATCTGAAAAAGAACCATTTCGTTTGTAGTAAAATTTGTTTAAGTACACATCTTTTCTGTATCCAGTTTCGTCTGGGATTTGATCTATGTTTGGATATGGAGAAGGTCGGAAAAAAGGTTTGATTGTCTGTGCAATTGAAAAAAAAATTGTCCTTTATCTCTTGGGAAACTTTATACTGTCATTAATTTGCTAGTTTGGAGTTTGTTTAATTGGAGTATTACATTTTAGAGTTCCGAGGATCAACTTAAAAGCTAGTGTTTATTTTCAATGCTTTGCAAATTTTTCATTTAGCTACTTCCAGTTATAGTGAAGGGGTTAAAAACCTTGTTGTCGTTGTCAAAGCCGTATATTGATTGATTATATTGTAAACTGTTGTTAAATATGGCTGAAATTAAACTTCCGAGGGTAGAACGAGGTCAAGCCAAGATTAGAAATGTTCCAATTGCTGTGACCCCAGAAGGTTTTTGGTGTTGCCCATCTCCTGTTGTGTTTCAGAAGACCCTTAAAGCACAAAATCAACTGAACAAACCAAAATCCTCTTCACCACCACCTAAAACTAGTATCCAGAAGAAACAAACCCCATTGATAGAAAAAAAGCCAACATCATCTCCATTAGGACCAGGGGTTGCTTCTGATGATCCACAAAGCTTTGGCTCTGACACACCTAATATAAGTGCACCAAATGTGGTTCCTGAGAGAACTCCAAGGCCTAAATTAGAAAGTTTGCCTAGAAAGGTGGCATTCGAGTTTGGTGAACCTGGAACCAGCAACACAAAGGTGGTCTTACTGGGAAAGCAAGGCTTCTGTGTGAAGCTGAGCGTGCACAGAAACGTTCTTGTGGAGAATAGCACTTTCTTTGCAGATAAGCTTTCCAAAGAGCAGATTGGTTTGTCTTGTTTAGAAATCAGTGATTGTGAGGATGTCGAGAGTTATGTTGAAACTGTGGGACTGATGTATTGCAAAGATATGAAGCAAAGATTAATCAAGCAAAGTGTTTCACGTGTACTACGTATCCTCAAGGTAATTGGCATATTTGTGCAATTGTCTTCTTTATCTGAGTTAGCTGCATCATATATATATTATCTACTTTATGTTTAGTTAGTAATTGTAGTTTTTGTCAACCCTATCTAACAAATGCCTTATTGGTGGACTGCAAGTGCTATTGTTGTTTTCTTGCTCTGGATGTGGTTAAATTATCCTTTAGTTGTTGCTGCCAATACCTTGCAGTTTTAATCTGGATAATCTCTATGTTTGTAATAATACTTTGCAGTTCTGTTGTTGTGACAGGGTAGAGTATTCCCCAAGTTTTGGAGTAACCTTTCATTCATCAACAAGGGATATTTATAGTAGTTTGAAATTATTTATGCAGCTTTTCTGGTCCATGCTCAAACCTAGAAGAATGTTATGTTACTATTGCATTTGATTATTCATTGATGGTTTGATAATATCAGGTCAATTGCTTGAACAGAGAGAATGTTAATTATTCTTGTTTTTGGTGACTCCCCAACCCAAAACTACTACCGGCCATTAGGATTGGTGAGTTGAGCAACTGCACCGTAAATGCTGACTGAAACTTAATTAATGATATCGTAATCTGATGATTCAGTGGGAATATGGATAGAATACAAAGTTGATATAATCAATTTCCTTTCATTTTGTATTAGTTACAAACATCTAACTAATCTTAAAAGTGAATTAGTACATGCCCCATGTTATGGTGTCCTGTTTGTTGTTAATTATTATTGAAGCACCATTGATCCCACAAGCTTAATTTTTTACGTAAAAACCTAACAATAATTTGAACTGTAATTTCTGTTTCACATTGTTCAGTCAAATCTAATTAACAAGGTTGTTGCGTGGATTGAACACCTTTGTGGGTCTAAAATTAGTTCATTTTGAACACACCCAAACATAATACTAGATCCCTTGATCAAATATTCTTTGATACCATGTGGACTAACCACTAGTCTTAAAAGCTTGAACCTTATTGTATTTAATCTCTTAACAACTATGGCAGACAAACAAAATGAGGATTTCTAGTGGAAAAATTAGGTGTCCTCTTCCTTTGATTTGTTACTTTAAACACTGCCTGTTTTACCTTTTTTTTTGTGAGAAACTTTAACATGGAAATATGTTTACTCATTCATGTTAGATTTTATCGCTCATTTCTTAATTAACTCCATTCCCTCAATAATGCCTTCACCTCTATTTTGTCTTGAGGTTTAACTGCTAATTGCTGCACAACAAACCATCCCTTAATCTATGTTTCTTCTGAAATAATGCCTTCACAAGTCACAGAGAAAGCTGCACCCACCACTAATGGCAACATCAAGTATATTACTTTATTCACAAGTTATCTTATTCTGCCTGTGAAAGCAGTGAGATTTTATCATGGAGGATATTTCATGTTTTCTATTTATTTATTTTTACAGTTTTTCCATTTATCTGCCTCTTTTAAATTTATGCAGTTTACAATCTTTTCATTAGAATAAAATGATACTTGTTAATTATCCTTTAATAAGCTGGAGAAAGAAAGGTCCTTACTATGGATGCTGAGGTATTTGAATTAATTTTGTACACATGAACCTCACTTTTGCTTAGGTTGCTGAACTACTTGGCTTCAGCTTGTGCATTAAGTCCTGCTTGGAATATTTGGAAGCAGTTCCATGGGTTGGGGAAGAGGAGGAAGAGAAGGTTGTCTCATCTATCCTACGACTCCAAGGTGAGGGTATTGGAGTCACCCCAGTACTGAAACGAGTCTCTTCTGATGTCTCCAATCCACCTAATGACACACTTTCCCACATAATGGAACTAGTTCTGAAAAGCAACGAGGAGAGAGGCCGACGGGAGATGAAATCTGTGGTACTGAAACTCCTAAGAGAAAATAACAGTGTACCAAATTCTGCAGGCTCAGCAGATATCTGCAATGAAACTATCTATACATCATGCAGAAGCTGCTTGAATTCACTGGTGGCTCTATTTAGGCAAGCTACCGAGCCAGAGTTTGCCAATATATCTTTGGGAATCAAGGAACCTGTGGTGAAGCAAATAACTCTAGAGGCTGATAATATCTCATGGTTGCTTGAGATTTTGGCAAACAGGCAAGCAGCAGATGAGTTGGCTCAAATGTGGGCTAACCAGCAAGAGTTGGCTGCCTTACATACAAAAATGCCTATTGTGTCTCGATACAGGGTTAGCTGCATTACGGCGAGATTATTTGTTGGTATTGGAAGAGGAGAGCTGCTACCATCCAAGGATACTCGACAGATGTTGTTACAAACCTGGTTACAGCCATTGATTGATGACTACAGCTGGTTGCAACATGGGTGCAGGTCATTTGATCGGAAACTTGTGGAGGAAGGAATTGGTAGGACAATTCTCACCCTTCCTCTAGAGGACCAGCAGAGTATTCTGCTTGCTTGGTTGGGGAGTTTTTTGAAGGCGGGTGACAATTGCCCAAATCTTCAGAGAGCCTTTGAAGTCTGGTGGCGGAGGACTTTCATCAGACCTTATGGTGATGCTCAAGGGAAAGTAGTCCAATCAGATAGCTCAATGACCTCAAAGGAGTATCCTGAAAGAAATGGCAATATGTGTGAGAGTGATGATTGTATTTAAATAAATAGAAGATTTTGTAGTTTGCAGAGAACTTACTTTGACTTTAAATATGAAGAAACTGGAAAGAAAATGCCGTTGGAGCATTTCTCTTTAGCAAGAGCTAACATGGAAATCCCGCTGCAGTCAGAGAGTTCATGATTTCAGTAGACTACATTCCTACAAATGTTCTGTCCTGATAAATATGCAATATGGGATGTATGAACCTTTTTTTCTGAACTGATGAATTTGGATTGATTGCTTGATGCAGAAATGCTTGAAAGGTAATGTAATTCAAGTTGCTTCATATTGGCTACTTACCGGGGAGGATTACATATCTTAAATAATTTGAGCCTTTTTAATGATTTTCTTCTCAAAATCACACGTACTTGCCCTGCATAGACAGAGAGCACTGTAGTTACCCTAATATTGGTTGATCTTGGTGAGTGCTTTGATTCAAATACTTTACCGTCTTTTTGCTCGTGAAATGCCATTAACTCATTGAGGCTTAAAATTTAATTTAAAATTAATATAATATTAGTATAATATTCTTCTTCATAAAAGTCACATTTAAAATCTCGTTAAGGTTCCTAAATATTTAAAGAATTCAAGCAGTCCCAGAACTCAACCTATGGGTCGGATTGTTTTGGTGTTTATCCTCTTCTTGGTCAGGTTAATGTTTGCTCCTTTGTGTAGAATTGTATGTTCGCTTCACCCAGGTTGATGGTTGTTAAGGAATACCATGCTACCACGCTGCTCTTGGTAATTGATGCCCGTGTGACTTGCCCACACAAAATTTCGAATTTATATAGCATTGTCACAATGAGATATGCGAATGCAGATGTTGGGGCTGTCCTCGGACCTTGTTTCCTGAAAGATACAGACAAGTCCTTCTTCTTTAATGCGTCAGTGGTACATGGGAAATTCTATACCTCCATGCTTGCAATGAAGTGCAGCAGCAGTAGTCCCATTAGAACAATAATGCCCATATGGAAAAAGAAAACTTCACGAGCTTCACATTGAAGACTTTTTTTTTCCTGTATTATACTTTAATTAGCTGTCTTTATTCCATAGCAATTAGCTAGCACAGTTTGCTAAGTAATAAAGACCAACATCTGGAAAGGGTAACCAAGCATGGAAGGGAAAATATACATCCAATTAATGGCAAAGCACTGTAGACAGTTGACTCCACATTCAATCCCGCCAAATGGTTCTGAAAAATAGTACCACAAGAGACTAATGGTTCTTCTCATGTTCCCTGTTTTCTTAAATCCCTACTTACTTCTCCAGTAAAAGTTCACATCCAAGAACCCAGACTAACATTACTTCCCTCCAAGTTTGGCCAACCCCATGAAGTTGAACATGGAGTAGACAAGATACGTAATGATAATTAAGAACAAGGGTTGTGAAAAACATGGGCAAAAGATGGATACAGACAATCACGCATCAAACGATATACATTGAGCAATCTTGGCTACAGGATTGAGTTTTTAGGTCCAGTGTTGTGATAGGGAGTCAGTGAACCTACTACAGACCTTGTTCTGGTCCCCAATGTATTATGACCAGTGGATGAGAGCGTATGTCATCACATCAGTGTCGGATGTGGAGCAGAGAAATGAATGGCGGCGGTCCACCAATTCCTCTTTACCTGTGATCAACGAGGAATGAATGAGAATGATCCTTTTCTACCGGCCGATGTCCCGGGGGTAGGCCTATCTTCCCATATAATATTTCTCAGGCGGACTCTAACTTGGGCCAAAGTTCGCACGCACAATAATTCTTGATGTGAACATTAATTTATTAGTGTTTTGCGCAAATTGGATTAGAATCTTGTACTGGAGCCCCGAAGCAATCCATCACCACCGTCCCTGGTACTACTGCACAGCCTGCCACATGCAATTACTTGGCCGTAATGGCATGGTCCCCACCCTCTCAAATCTCGAAAGAATCAAGATCAAGGTCTCATCCGAATTTCCAAAATGGAGCCCAGGTGCAGGCATCTGGTTGGTCGGGAGTCCTTGGATTATCTCTGACGAGTGGCTTTCCATCCGCCAATCTCAGAGTGGGGGTCCCCCACGTTATCGAGAGTGAAGGGTTCCTCCCTCGAGTCCTCTTCTTTAATTACAATACAAATACAAATAATATGTGCCCTCATATCAAATTTTCGTCTGTTTCTTTTCTTACACGTTAAATATTCTGTAATTTACGTGACCAAACGAGACAAACAAACCATTCTGCGTTAACCAAACCTCTGTCTGAATTGATTTTTTGATGCTTTTGATTCTTTTTAAGTCGTGGTAGTGGTAGTATGCAGCCACCCGTGGCCATTGCTGGTTTTGCCGTGGCAGCTTGGACCCTATTCCAGGCTCATGACCCAGGTGTTTGAACAGCGTCTCAGAGAAATGGACCACTGGCTGCCAGAAAAGTCTCATTTATATCACGCATTGAATGCAAGGCTAAAAAACAAAAAAGATACATCGCTCATTTAAGAACATTCATCCTTTGTACAAATGGGGTTGTGTCTTTTTCTTTTTCTTGTTTCTTGTGATCGATCTTAAACCAACCGAACTCTCTTAATTTTTTTTTCCCCAGTTTAAGTTTAACTTTTCACGGTGAGATCAATGCTCTTACATCAAGGAATTGGAAAGTGCAGGAGACTACAATTTGTTGGGAGTTTTCGGCCCTTCTATAGGGTCTTTAATTTAGTGATAATGTATCCACTGAATGCTGCAAACCCTACATATGAGTCCCTACTGTAAATTGCATAGAATGAGACCTTAACCATGGGTGTCTGTGTTTCTGCCGTTTTTATTTGTTTTACAAATTGTTTGTATACAATTAGCATGCATCAAGATAATGGAAGACAACTGAAAGCAACACTGCTTGATGCCTCGATAATTGCATGTATGAAAAGAACCACTGAGCTTCAAGGATTTGTATGTTTTCTTGCAGCTGATAGTGATTGAACTACTGAGTGCATTTGCAATCATAATTTTTTATTGTTCTGACACTTAATTTCTCACATGGAGTTTGCATAGCTTGCATTCACAAGGAAATTAACTTGATGATCGTTACAGCACAACAGCTTAGTAAAATTCAATACTACAGGACTCGGGCAAGTTATTTTCAAGTAGCTAGAGTGTTTTTCTCAGTAGGAAAAAGCAACACATATATATTAGGTAAGAAGCACTTGTTGCTTCCAAGTTATTATTTTGGATTTTAAGGAACCTTCTTTGCGTTTGTTATCAGTTAACACAACAAAGCCCAACCAGTCTATCTGAGCCAAGCATAAAAGGACAGCAATTAGACGAGCTATTTTGGAATGTATTACAGCGACATTACCAGCAAAGCAGCCAAACTAACAAAGATTTGAGGTTACTCACTCTTTTCATTCGCTGTTTTCATTCAACAAAACAAGCAAAGCATCATTACGAAGTATCCTTGTAAAAATAGGCCGAGTTAGGTGAATATTTTTCAGTTTTATTGTCTTATATAAGCTGACCTGTAGTCGATCTGATGGTGATATATTATAACCGTGGGAAGCAACCTTCATTCGAAGAAACCCTGGGCTCTGTGCATTTTAGAAATTAAATGCTTGTCTTCCTCCACCATTAATATTCCTTCTTCTTTCTTTTGATAATTATTACTATTCAGTCCAGGAGACTACGTAGTTTGAAACCCGGACTCCAAGAGTCCATGACCATGAGCTTCACAAATACTTTCATTCCTTTCTATAATTAATCCCTCCAAGCTTAAGTTCCTCATTAGCTATACTAATCCTAGTGATTTTACCTATGGTTTAATTTAACTTCGTTCATATGTGGGATTACAAGTAAACAGTCTTCAGTTCTAGAATATACTGTGTTTCTTTGTATTATACTCCTCAGTTGCTATGTTTATCAAGTAGAATAACACAGGCACTACAATGTTGTTGAACTTCGGTAGTAGTCGATGGCAAGGCTAAGGACAAACATATATGTTTAGGCTGTAAAAGAATAATTAATGGTCTATGTGATTACCGGCAATAAGCATCCGACACCCTGAGCGATTACGACAAGATTCATATGATAAGAAATCGAGAGCATCCATAATTCCTTTATAGATAGGACATCTCATGTCTAGGGTTTTGTCGTCATTTAGAATTATATACGGACATAAATAGTATTAAAATCCTGTATATAACCCAAGTCAAGAAAAATGATCTTGCAAATCCTCTTTCCCTTTCGAATATAAATTGTCTTCCAAAATAGGGTTTCATGTTATTTCAGTAATACGAAAGAACAAAATCTTAAGTAGCAAGATTGCAAAACAATCTACACTATACAATTACACAGTAGGCATAAAGCTACGTACGTACATACCACCTAACATAATATATGTATATATATATATATATATATGTGCTAAATTCTTCATTAAGTATCTTCATAATTCTTAATAGAATGGAGAAAAGGATAAGATAGATGGAGTAGAGGAGGGATAAGAACATGAAAATGGGGAGTGATTTGTTTTGGAAAAGGAAAAACTAAGTAAGATAATATTCAACAATCCCCAAACTCCCTAACTGAGAAAGCAGAAGTGTTCTCAGGCAAGTTTCCAGCATGGCGTAGCCCAAGAGTGAGTGACACATCACCGGCGGTGGTCCCAAACCTTATGAGGGAAGATCCAAGATCAGCAGCATTACCAGCGGTGGTCCCGTAATCGGAGGCTGAAATCACACTGCCATGTCGACAAGTATCATCAACAATATTAGTCATCCGAAAAGGTGGTGGCGTCACTTCATTAGTGTTGCGATTGCTTGTGGTGGTGGTAATAATAGTGGAGGAAACTGACTGCTTTGCGTGGTTTTCCGAGTAGCATTGTCTATTGATTGCAATGAGTGAAGGGTCGCTTTCTAGTTCATTGAATTCGGATCTTTTGCCTCCTGCTGTAATAGTTGTTGATGCTGTTGTTGCAGCTGTTGCTGTTGTTGTTGAAGGCGTTGGTGTTTGTGCAATCCCACTGTTATTGTTGTTGCCACTGCTTTGGTTTCTCTCTCTCTCTTGGGTTGCTCCTTCTTCCTTAGTTTCTTGTTGGTACATCTCTTCAACCATGGGTTTCCACAACCTAACCCTTGCATTTATGAACCAGTTTGATACCTGCAGATTGGAACGTGCACGATAATTAAAAAGATCCACAAGAAGCATTTAAAAACGACAGTAAAGAAATGCATTTAATTATCAAGCAATATCTATCTATTTGCCACTACTCAATATGCAAACTAGACGACGACAACAATAACAACACCACATGATTCATTAGGTCAAATCCGTCAACTTCTACAGTAGCTAACAGCTGAACATTTCTCAGTTAACGAGATGCAGTCCTAATTATAAGCTGTTTAACACTTGGCAGTTACATGAATATGAAGAAGTGCATATGAACTTTCAAAGGTAACGAGTAAAAAACATAGCACAGTAAAAGCTGACTAAATACTAAAGTGAAAGAAGGAAACGTAAAGTAAATTTTTTTGGATCGCGAAATCAAACTGTATATTCCAAGTACACAATGAATTTGATCCAGTGCTTTTATGATTGTTATCGTGTGGTTGCATAGTGTCATGAGTGAAGAAGCCAGCATGGGAAAGGCAGTCAAAATTGCAACCTCTCATGTCTGATCTCTGGTGTGTACTTGCAGCTAGCCTCTGTTCTTAGCCACAAGGGAGTTCTTACGCCATGATATTTATGTCTCTCTGCAGAATCAGAATCTATGTCCCTTGGGGAAAGGAATCCAAAGGAAAGATTAAAAAAAAGGGTACAAAGACTAAGGGTCATTCTCCAGCAGGTAGACTACAGGCAGAGAAACAAAACACAAAGCCATGCAAGTTTATCTGAACCTACTAAAAGTCTCTTCCTCAAGGGTTTCTCTTTGTATTCTTCGTTACAATGAGAGTTGTTCTAAAAAATGCAGTGTAACAGGAATCGAAAAAGATGAAAACCCTCTCTTCTCTGTGATATTTGTTACTATAATTATTGTTTTGTAGTGCGCGCGCGCGCGCGAGAGAGAGAGAGAGAGAGAGGGGAAATAACCTGATTTCTTGATAAACCAGTCTGCCTAGCCAACAGATGCTTATCAGCGTCGCTGGGGTACCTGAGAACAAGAAAATGACATCAGAGTCTTTACCGAAACCGTATAAAGAAACACACTTCTTTATGTATGGGAATGGTATTGAAGCTTTCTCTTTGCCTGCATGGGCGTGAGAATCTAAGCGAAGAAAGTTCAGCTCAGCAGCTGCAGTTTTCAGAAGTAAACAGGACAACTGCTTTCACTGATCATTATTCACATACACCACTCTCTAGCTTTATTAGAAAGAAAGTGTGTTAAAGATAGAGGTACGTAGCCAGCCAAATTATTCCATAACAAAGTTATTCTTTATATAAATATAAACAAACGAATTTCTGGGGTCTGGAAGCAAGCGACCAAGTAAAGCTGTAATGTATCGGAGGAAAAAATACTATTAAGCAATTGAAACCCTTTCTACAGGTTTTTGCCGAAGAAACAACATCCAAGGACACTGCATTACTGCTTCTCCCATGCACAAATCAGAAAGGTAGAGAAAGGAGAAAACAGCTTGAAGTTGGTGTTATAAATATCATTATAACATTTTATAACTTAATGGTTAATTGCTATTTTGCTTCAGTAAAAGAAAATAGTAAATTAGATTAAGATTCTGTTGAAACAGTAACGAAGATAAGTAAAGACCACGTACGGGTGAAGGAAATGCTCAAAAAGCCAGGCTCTCAAAATGTTGATAGATCTTTCAGGCAACCCTCTTTGTGGTCTCCAAGCTTCTTGTTCCATCATACCCATTTGGTGAAACGCCCTTTGTTGCCTTAGACTTTGCTCAAGTAACTTAAGCCTTGGTGTCTCTCCTTTGGTTATGCCCGAGGTCCCTGCAGCATCTTTTTCTCCCAGCAGCTCACAACTCTGTTTCATTTGTGCTGCTATTGCATCCTTTAGACAACGAAAATGCCGAGACATCGCCTTCTGGGCCAGGGCAGTGTAAGGAACTGCTGCTCCAAAGCCCATCACTATATCGAATGAGTTCACTACCATTTGCATTTGTTCACAATAATGGTTGTATCTCCGTTCCACCTGCAACCATAAATCACATGCACCGACAAAGTAAACTGGTTAACTATCATCAAACTAAAACTCTTTGAGTATATGATATCTGATCATATTAAGGTTGCCTGTTAGTCTCTATTTTGATAACGTAAACCCAGGAAGAAAGTTCCTCTCCCCCGCAGCCCCTTACAAAGAAAGAAGTAATCACTGGCAGAGAGTAACTAGGAAGGCCAAATTAAAAAATCATAAGGCATGCCACTAATAGCATGATTTGACATGCATGAAACAGTGGAAAGAGATGACGAGAAGAGAAAGGCAAGTCCTCTTTCAGAATTCTCGGTAACCCCAACATAATTTGATAAGACTTTTGTTGCTCTTAAAGGAAAACTTAGGTGTAAGACTAAATGCGTGAATTATAGTCGGGTACAGTCAAATGATTGTTAACGAGAGATCCAGAAAACCATTGGTGCGTCGTGGCGTTCCATCTCTCCTCAATATAGCAATTGACTGGCTTGTGATTATGAACAAGACCAACGAGAGAAAAGAAGGGAAAGAAAAAAAAAGGCCCCTACCCAACTTAAGAAAGAAAAGATATAATATCGATGACTTTTTTAGTTTCACCGAGCATGGATCTCTATGAGCTGTAGCTTCGCAAGAATCCTACGTAATATGGAGGTCTAAGGGTCATCTTCCCAACCGGAAGGAACGTCGCATCTTGCTGGACTCATACTTACAACAGTTAGTCTTTCATGTTCTTACCAAACAAAATTCTTACTTTGCCCTTTGGCACCCCTACCATCCAATCAGTGAAACAGTGCTTGACGTTTATTTTAAAAATTCAAAAAACAATTGCGTAATCAAACTCTACCAAATCGATCCTATAGGACCCTATTGCACCAGCCGGCTTCTCTCTATCTGGGTCTTAAAATAGTCTCATTCGGCCGGAATTTTATATTGGGCATTGTGGCTTGTCAAAATATAACGTAGTATAACGAATAAACAAAAAGATTGGGTCTTGACTGTTGAGAGGAGGAGAGGGTGAGATGGAAAGAGAGAGATTACATGCCTCATCAAGCATGGATAATAGTTTGACCTTCCTTCTTTGATGATCAATTCTGTCTGCAGCTGACAAAGGTGGGAGATCCTTTGTTGATGTAGCAGAACCACCACCCTCGCCGCCACCACTACTACCGGGATTAGAACTAGGGTTTGTGTTGTTCCTACCGAGCTTGCTCTTTTTGAACTGACCTCTTCCAACACTGCAAAATTCTTCTAACAATTCTTTGGCAGCTGTAGCATACTTAGAATTCCTTAAAACATTCACCACTCCTAAGGAAGATCCATACCCAACTCGAACCTGATGATTTTGACCAACAACAGTTTGCAAATGTAATGGCTGATGATGACTACCCAAATTCTTGTACTGATATTGAGCAGAATAAGAGCCTCCTGCTTGATTGTAATACAGTAATCCACCATCTCCCATCCTCAATTCTTCTGCTTTTGCTGCCTCTAAGTGCTGTAAAGATGACGATAATGAAAGTGAAAGGCCTTGGCCCTCCACTACTCCACCAATATCACTTGGGTTGTTAAGCTGCGCACCAGCGCTGCCTCCTTCATGACCGCTATCTGGAACCCATGTCATTTGGGGTGGAGAGATCACCGTGTTAGTGCCAAAAGCACCACCCGGTCCTGCTACATTAAATCCTTGAAGAGAAGAAGATGGAGTTGGCAACAGCATGTGAAGTGTAGAAGAAGTTGAATGAGAATGAGGAGGAGGAGACGGCGATCTTGGCTGTGGATTCATCAAGAAAAGCTGCATGGCTGCTGCTGAGTTTGCATTAATGCCTGAAATGTGATGATGATGTTGGGCTAGACTGTCACGGTCGTTATGATTCTTTGAATCACCTAAATACCCCAAGCATCCCACCATACTTTGCCTGTTACCGTACCACTCACTAGCCGCCGTTGGCCGTGGAGTTCGATAACTAGCCTGTGTCGGTTGGTCTATCAATTCAGTGGAGGCGGCTCCACCAGAAGGAAAATTAAACATTTCAGATAACATACCGGCTGTGTCGTAGACGGGCAGACCACTAGATTCTTCTTCTTCAATACCTACCAATGGTGGCGGCGGCGGCTCATAGCCCTGAACTCTTAGTTTGTCTCTCCGGATCTGCTGTGCTATGTGTTGCTGTTGTTGGTGGTGTTGTTCTTGATGAGACACGACTGATCTGTCGAAGCCATTCGAGAAGCTAAAGATGCCTTGGTGGTAACCTTGGGACATAGAATTCGAAGTGTTTGACTTGTCTTGAATTGAGAAATTGTGAAACTTTGAGTGAGAGAGAATTGGTAAAACTGGTGGAATTGCTACTCCCATGTCAACAATATGTTCCTCTTCATCATCTCCTTCCTTTGCCCTCTAGTGCAGCCCCCCTTCTCTTGCTTTAAAATTCTCTGTAGATCGGTTTTGGACAAGCAAAACAAGGAACCCACATCAACAAAACATGTAACAAAGCATAAAAAGAGGAAAAGCAAGAGCATCAAATTAATCTTTTGTTCCTTTCTTTCTTTCTTTCTTTCTTTTTTTTTAATACTCTTTATCATTTTCAGCTATGTTCATCGTTTATATGAGCATTCATATACATTCATGATATACACACACACATACGCATCCGTCTTAGAGTTGCAGAGTACGAAAGGAAGTAATTACAAAGCTCTCAGACATCGTTTTCCCTCGTATGGTATTGAAACCTTGTTGAATTCTTCTGTTTGTCCCTCAGTCTGTCGTCTCTTTCTTTCTCTTTCTCTCCTTTTCCTTCCCTTTGGTTGCTCCTCCTTTGCAGCAGTGACTGTTGGTTCGCTGCAATCACTCTTGTGAAAGGAAAAGAAAGAATAAACAATAAGAGAAAATGGAGACTCAAGAGGAGAGGAAGACTTAATATCTCTCTCAACGGACACAACAGAGTCCTTAAGAGGGAAAGAGGTCGCTGTTCTTTCTTCTTCACCTCCTCTTTTTACCCACCATTATTTTATATTTATACAATTTGAAAACAAAAATAATTTTAAAAAAATAGAAATAAAGAAAGAAATTACCAAAGACTTGAGTTGTAATACATTAATAGCAATATGAAATGACTATCCTGCCCTCATCTAGAACACAAAGATTTAGGGTTTATTAGTCCTTTCGTTTCAATAAACTGACATTTTCAACAAAATTATCTTCCGAGGTCTGTGGCTACGTAACAATCAATTTCTTTCCTTTTATTTTTTAAATTTAATCCAATTTTTGGTAGCTGCGAAATGACCATAAGGCCATTAAAAATGGCGCTGGTATTGTCATTTTGCACCCCCGCTTTAGAAACCAACGCAAACTACGGAATAAAATAAAGATAAGGTCGGTACAAAGTCATCTCAATGATCCAAACTACCACCACCCCTGGATGTGTCCAAATGTCCGTAATGCCCTCATTAATCATTGTCCGCGATCCAAACAACTGCATTAGTTGGTAAGGGCAATTACGTCCTTCTACACATTTCATATACTCCCCCTTTACGCATTAATAGCCCAACGGAAGCTCGGTAAACACAGCCGGGAGATAATTGTTTAACTGGGAAATGGCACACGTGCGACGGATGGCAGGGGCACGTGCAGCGTATTATTAGGCTCCAAAAACAAGTTAGGTTTGTTTTAGGGCGGTGTTTGGTCTGAAAAGCACTTCTAACTGCTTACCGGTTTGGCAATGTCAAGATGGACATGTTTGAGTAATCCTCAAACACAAATATAAGATTTTTCTTAATTTCAATTAATTAATTTATGGTAAGACAATTAAAAAAATCCTAAAATTGGTTAATTAACTTTTCAAACTTTGTCTATAATTAAATAAAAATAAAAAATCTAATAATTTTAAGATATTTATTTAGAATGTTAAAAATAATCGTTCTTTTATCATAAAATTTAAATCGTAAAATAAAAAACTTAAAATAATTAACGTAAATTTTAAAATATAAAAAAAATAAAATAATTAATATAAAAATTTAAAAAATTTTAAATATAAAATATACTTATATAGACAACTTGGTTAATTAATATAAATAAATAATATTTTTTTATTATTTTTGTATTGTCAATATAATTTGAATGGAAAATTCTAAATTTTCGTATTGGTGATGGGTAACAACGACTTGATATATATCTCTCTCTTTAAAGAAAAGGAGTTTAGCAAGCTTGACGATTCTACATGTGGGATCGCTTTTCTCCTTGACGTTGCCATCTTATAAATACACGTATACATACACTTATGTGTGTATTAATTGGGCAAGTAGAGAGAGTTTCTTTGTAACAAAATCAATTACCAATAATTTTGGATCCATAAACCTAGGAGGAACCCATGTTGTATTTTCATCCAATTACGATGAACAATTGCCATAGGGTCATATAATTGTGTTTTTATAGAGCAAACGATTTCGTTTATCAAGTTATGGGGTGTGGTAGGGTCGAAGGAGAGGGAATGATCTACAAAAATGGTTGTACAATTATTAATTTTTGTAATTATTGTGGTAATAGAAATGTATAATTATCGAAGCATCATTAATGATTTTACCTTCGTAGTTGCTTTTATTGCCTTGTAATAATTGAGAAAAAGATCTAAATTAATAACAATTTATCCATGAAACGGCAACGTTCATTTTATCTAATGTCATTAATGATCCCACAAGGGGATTGTTTCCTCAGTGTTTGTTGGCATCAATCAAGATACAATGGCTTGGTTAGATCCGGTATAAGCATTCTCATTAAGCTTCATTGACATATCGTTTCTTACATCTGCTTTCTCACTTTGCCTATCTTTCACATATGTTTAAATTTTATGTTTATTATTTTGAATTTTACATTAAAAAAATATAAAATTAACTTGAAAATTATGTCACTGATAATCGTTTTGTTAATATAAAGAATCTATTAATAATAGAAATTATTGGGTGCTCAATCAATGTGTTACCAAATCATAGGAGATTGTGGCTACAAATTGGTTCAAATATGAATAAATTTGCTTGTTGACTTCAAACTTATATCAATGGGGGTAGGGCTAGCCTTGTTTAATTCCTAATTCAGCACTTGCTTTCCTTTAATTGCAAGAAATAGCAAAAGGCAGCTTAGATCCTGCCGGTGGTGCAAGAAGGTGAAGGTGAAGATGAACAAGTTACTCAGAGAGATTTGAAGGAAAAAGAGGAAGATAAGACTTCTTTTCCAACTGCAAGCAAAACAAGATCGATAGTTGACATCCCAACTTTCTTACAGCTTAACACAAGCATCCATCTGTCTTCTTTTTGGTAATAATCTCACGTGAATCTCACCATCCTCACACGCTTGGAAGTCACCTTCATGCTTGAAATCATCGTTAATAACAACGTAATATCTCCTCCCATCTGCCTCTCACGACCCAAAGTCGGCTCTTACGCGCGTCTCCCTTTTTGTATTTATTGTATTTATATACGTGTTTTACCGTTACCAGTCTTCCTCCTCCTCCTCCTCCTCGACCACCATCACCACCTTAGATTTCTTCAAGATTTCATTTGTTCCATACCCACCCACGTATGCAATCGCCTCCTCTCTTTAAAGCTGTACTTAAGATTGTGACTTCGGTGTAAATCAATTAATGTAAAATAAATATTAAGTAAAAGAAAATATTTATTATCATTGACGTTTATAAACTAACAAATACTGTTCTAAATTTTAAGAGATTTAAACGAGTTTTGAAGTACCATCGTTATTAGTTATGATGTTTAATATTGAATTAAAAAATTAATAACAAATTTAAATGCTAATCTTAAATTAAATTTTAAAATCTTATAAGTCATTTGTGTCTTTTATCTTAAAATTATTATTGTAAATTAAATATAAATACAATAGTTGTAAACATACATGCCCTAACCTACCCCTTTAGCTTGCTCTGTGTACCAAAGTTGTATGTTTGATATTTTCATGGAGTGGTGATAACGCTGTTCACATATCATGCCACATGTTGTTCACGGCCACATTGTCTGCAAAATAGATCAATCATGCTAACATCAATCTTAATGACATAATAATTCATCAAATTAATGATAAACCCTTGTCTATAATTGATGTTTATCACATTAATGAATTGACATATACTATAAGAATAATAGAATAACGTGTCTAGTCTGTGATAAGCCAATGATGCATGTTCTGATTTCTTCCATCTGATTTCATTCTACGTTGCAGCTGCCAAACAAGTTATGTAGCAACTCATTGAGCATATTCATGAAGCATCAGGGATCTGATAACCAGTAAAATTAATGGAAGCCATTGAATTCTAAGAAAACGAATGACCCTATTTGAAGTATGCAATATTGCTTTATTTACTGCTTGTGCATCATTCGAACAAAATTACCGCTTTAGATGGAAAAATCATGCTATGTAATTCATCATTAGCATCAAAATAGATTGTACATAAACATCGCATGCCTTCATTTTTCATTTATCTTGCTGAAAAAGACTTTGCCTGGTTAATAATAATGTAGGAGATACAGCACCAGGGCACGGTGTCGGTGATGGTGGTGACTGTGGGAAAATGTATACACATTTTCTGATATCGACCGATGCAAGCCTGTAAATAAAGACAAATGCTATATATTCTTTTGTTTGTATGTCTATTTTTAGTATTTTTGCTTCAATCGACTTTGATCATAAAGGGAAGAAAACCCTTGGCAGACTTTATATGATTATATTAAAGATGGTCATGAAATAAGTTCAAACTTTATTATATAAAAAAAAACTAACCTTTAATTCATTTTCATGTATATATGATTTTGTGTTTGTGGGATTGTATGCAATGTATCAACTGTAATATTACAATCAATCTCTTAATTTTGTGTTAATCGTATTAATTTTTTTTATTTATATTTTAAATATTTTTTATTAAATTTTAAAATTTTAATTTATTTTTATAACTTATTTTAAATTTTATATAATTTATTTTAAATTATGTATTAGTAATTAACTGTTCTCGTCTATGTATGCGTGCATGCGAGTGTATGTGTGTATATATATATATTGATAACATTAACATCTCAATCAAATAACTGCAGATGTCTCCCGATCTCATTACAATTTATTGATCAATGATAGCCACAATTCATACTTTTCTGTTAATACCTGAAATTCCCCCTCATCGCTCATTTACAACAACAGAAATCTGTGTATGTAGACATATATACATATACATATATATATATATATGTGTGTGTGTGTATGGACATGTACATTATGAATGTGTTATTCGGCAATCTCATCAATGTTTTTCCCACCGTTGCAAATTGGAAATCTAGATGGTGACATAGCGATCTGCGAGCTACCTCACATCTTAAGTCATCACAAAGAAAATTCCCGCCTCCCAGACCATTCTTGCAGGTCTGAGTTAGGTCTGTGTATATTTATTTTGGATGATGCTAGCATACAATGATTGTATCGTATACTTGTATCTAAAAATTTAGTGGCTATTAAAGTTGCAGCTAGGCACACATTTGTACATTGTCTTTGTTTTAGGGTATCTGAATGCTGAATCTGCGACTTGTTATATGTATGGATCCACTGCATGGTGTGTGGGTGGTTATTGGTTTACTTTTATATTTTGATACCTTAATTAAACCTGTGGGAGCCCGAGAATGGAGTTGGGGAACTTGTCGGTTACAAAATGTTTCATTCATTGTAAATTTACATACATAGATAGGAAGTTTCGTTACTATTAAAGAGTGTGTTCCTGTGGCAGAAAACAACCATGGGCAATCTTGACAAAGGGCAAACCTTGAAGATCCCTAGGAAAATGCATGTATGTGTCTCTGCAAATGATCGTAGGAATATTTATACCCCATATGTGCTTTCAATTGATTGATGCTTTAAATGAGAGTGAATCATTTCCCTACATAGGGTTTGGACACTTCTTTAATGAACGCAATGGAGTACTTTGGCAACAGTTTCAATGCCACATTTCAGCAATAATATTTCAAAATATTAAAAATTCTGTGCCAGGTAAATGTCTCACCATTAGTGGATAAGCATATCGTAAATGGAAGGGTTTGATTAAATGATGAGTAACATCACACATTCATATTAGAGGGAGTACAACGGAACAATGTAATAATTGATTGCGAGTGGCCAAATTTGGACTCTTCTGCGGTATGTTTTCAGATGAATAGAAGCTGGCTCGCGTTGACCTTTACTGGTATCCGTTAAATTAAAATTCACAAAATCGTTAATGAAAACAAGAATAAGATGCCACCGCCGTCGTAGCTAGCTTTTGGTGATGGATGACTTACTAGCTGAGAATAATTCAAGTAATAATCCATTGGTTTGATATGATATAATAAGAATTGGTTCAAAGATCTTGAGGGAGCATCAATACAAAGTAGAAACGGTGTCAAAGTGCACATGCAACTCATATTCTCTGTTCTTTATCAGCATGGTAAAAATTTAAGTAACAAAGATAAATTACAAGGATCCAAAAGGAAGAACCGATGGCATAGAGAGAATAGAGAGGGCATATACATCAGTAATTTGCTGTGCGAGGAAGCGTCAACGCCAATTTTGTTAACTGTACATCTCTTTTCGCTCATTGGAGAGAGAATGAAAAGGAAATGTATGTGCAAGATGATAAGGCAAAGCAAAAGACCAGACAGACCATACTCGGTGGCTAACGACAAAATGGATGGGTCTCACCCACTTCGACTTTTCCTTCGCAAAACGCACAACATTTTACATATACAGATATAAATTTTCTCTCTCTCTCTCTCTTTTTAATAAGACTCAAGTGAATGATAATACATGAAGAGAACAAGACATACTCATTGAAAACAAAAGGGAAATTAAAAAAATAAAGAATGGTCCCTTCTCTTTGTCCTTTTAATGCCAATCAAATTGTTCCTTTTCCTTTACCGGATGCCTCTTTCTTTTTCTTCCCACTTTTGAACATATATTTACCGTTTGCATAGCTTTTTGTTTGTCTATCTTGCTTGGTGGTGTGACCACAACCTCACTAGGGAATTGGGGTTTTATTTCTTGACTTATTACTTTGCTGTTGGCCTTACTCGATCTTGTCAAATTAGGGTTTTTTTTTGTGTTGGCCTTTATATTTTATGTTTGTGAAGCAACCAAAGAGCTGGGTCCAAGGTTTTGTTACACCACTTAATGGGAAAAGAGTGGTTTCATGCTGTCCCTCATCCAAGTTTCTTATGAGGTCGACGATGACGATATAAGTTGCTGAGGTTTGAATGATTCAAATTGCATTATTAATTTCCAATTAAATTGTTAATTAACGATTACTTGTGTAATTAAAACTTGATTAAAAAAAGGGAGGAGACTTGAAGTAAAATAACATACCTTACTATTAATTGAATAAGTAATCAACAGACTGTACACTATATATAAATAATCAACTAGTATGGCCCGCATGGCTTGGCTATCAAAATTATAAAGATGAAGAACAAGTTCTCTTTGCCTGAATTGAGTCAATTTGCAAACCAGTAGGGCCGTAAGCAAGGTGCTGAAACTTCGTAAGTTCATAGTCTTTCTCAACTCTTATCACCTGTTAAATCAGAGTGACTGTGATTTGTTGTATTTCATGGTGTTGGGGACCCAGTAAGTCACGTCAATAGCTGAGAACAACCTTTTATTCTCTTATTTTTGTCATAGGTTTTACATTAGAATTCAGAAACGAATTGTCGATCCAAATAAACTGTCAGCTCTTATCTGGTGTAGGAGTTGCTACGTTTGAGGAGTATGTTTGAGAGTATATTTAACAAAAAAGGAAAACTACATCAAATCCCAACCTTTGATTTGTTGACTTCAAATAACCCTTGTTGGAATATTAAATTTTCCATGTGTCATTCCGAGGCTCCAATAGCTTGGAAATTACATGCCTTGAAGTGTTGCAATAAGCCCAACCAAACACGCCGTGATAATATAGATGACATTTGAATATGAAAGTGATGCTACTCTTTCCTAAAAATGAATAATCATACAGCAATCATATCTCATTTGCTTGTTTGTACATGAAAAATAAAACCAACAACAGAGATAATTAAGAAACGATTAACCTTTACCTAATGATGTTAAGCCCTAACCAACCATTTCCCAGAATGAGGTATCTTTGAAATACTATTTGTGATATATCTTAAGCAACCCAATTACACAAGGACCTTTTATGTGTTTACTTAAAGATTAATTAAGTCCTCGTGACCCTCTTGCTCCACCAAACCCTAGCTTTTTTAATGATTCAGTCTTTTCTGCCATTGGCCGGATAACTTGAATTCTATCAATGTTGAACCTTATATTATGATCAAATCATTAAGTTAATTAGTCGATGATGTTGTCCATTTCCAATTGGTTTCCTATAAGAGTCATTCAAGATTGCGTTTGTTTTATAGAATAAAGAAAGAACAAACCATATTATTTAGAGAGACAAGTAAAAGCAACATAAGATATTCGATGCTATACGGGGATAGGTCAGAGGATAATATAATATTACTGATCGCCTTCTATTCTATTCCAAAAAGTTTTCCAATGCATTCACTCTAATAATGGATTACAATATAATTAATATGACTGTGGAATGAGTAAAAACAATAGCATATGAAAACTTATTTCATGTATTACAGAAGGGATGGGAACAACTTTTAAAGCTCTCTCTTTCCACTATCCAAGCACTAGAGAGCAAGAAAACTTAAAAGAGTAGTAATAATTTACCTCACTTTTAATCAAAGGTGAGAGAGGCCAATGGAAAATAAAGAGGGTTGAGGAGGACAATGCATCCTCGTGCTAGTGCTATATGGAAGTGACTATATATACATATGGCAGATTTGATTTATCAATGCCTCTCTTCAGCTTCTGGCCACCTAAAATATCCACTTTTCAATCAAAACCCCCTAAGATTCAGACTACCTAGTGTGAACTTCTGATATTTTGACAGACCATGGTGGAAAATGTCAAAAACTTGCTTATCTTCAAGACTTTTGAGATTAATATTATATGTAGCATGCACAAAGATAATGATCTGGGCTATACCTAGTCTATTAATTTATATCAAGTCTATTAATAGGTGATTGTCAAAATAGGATGTTGGTTGGTTGTTCTTGGGACTTGGGAAACAAACAGCCATGTCCTCCTCGTCTCATCAAGTAGGTCACTTTCTTCTCGGATGATTTCATTAACTAAGGGACCAACATTCTCATAGTATATTGCTCCACCCCCTTTTCAAAATTATAATTTTACTACTTAGACTTCCCTTTATCTTTTTTAACTTTCCTATTTTCTCTTTCATTATGCATTATTGGACTGATTTAATACTAACTTATTAATAAGATGTTCATAAAATATCGGGCACATGTAAATATATTGGGGGTAATGAGTACATGTTTTGGTTTTGGACGCATTTGAGAGGCATGGGTCCACGAAGAAAATGACTTGAAAGCATTACGATTTACAAGCAAGCAAGCACTCGGTGTTGGTGCATTTGGTGCATGGCAATGGCAAATGGGGTTGGGGGATGGTGCTAGCTAGCTGCCGATCAAATGAAATGAATGAGCAAACGAAAGGTAGAAGAGTGAGGTGAGTAGTATTATATATTGTTGTAAGAGAAAGGAGGTAACCTAGAGGTGGTCCTCTTAAGGGTTCCAGGTGGCAGGGCCGGCAAGGGGTGGCCGACGACACGTGGGCTGGGTGGTCCAAAAGGATTGATAGACGTTCAAGTTTCGACACGGGTTAATAAAGGAGAAGTGACAGGCTGTTTATCAAGAGGAATGGGAGGGCGATATGAGATGGTATTCTATTATCACAGAGTTTTGTTTTTGCAGCCTCGGCAAGAGGAGGTGGGACTATATATAAACACGACGGTCAATTTCTGAAATGATTATATTTTAAAATAAAAATTAAATTGAAAAAAAATACAATTACAAACACTGCCTGCCTTAAATTTACCTACATTTGAACGTAGTAAATGGCTGTTGATTCGAAGTTTTAACCTTCAGGAGGTGCAATCCGGACTTGGCCTTCCAGTGCCGGGCTTGGAAGACTTTACGTCTTGGAGTTTAGCCTTTCGTGGTGGGCAGCCCTGGACCCACGTAGATGATGATGACAGGCCCACTTGCTCTGGATTGTTGGTGCATGGGAGAATCCAAAGGGTACATTCATGAGGGCAACAACTTCAGACAATCTTTTAAAGGGTAGCTAGAGTCGCTCTTAGTTTTCTCCTTCGATTTCTTCGTCTTCGGCCACCCTTTTCGGTTTTCTATGTGATGGTATCTTCCTTTCTTTGCTTCTCAGAATCTCTACCTGCATGCCAAACACTCAAAGCTTATAGATCGTTCAAACACCAGCGAAGACGAGTCATGCACTCTTCTTTTGATCATAATCCTTCACCGCCTTAACCTTCTCAGGAATCTGACGTTTGATTCAACCCCATTTATACAACCTATTGTTAGAAAATTTTGGAACAGATACTTCAAACATACACATGTACCTACTTGCACGCGCCCGTATATACTTACATATATATATGCACAATAATTTTTTTAAAATTTAGCTTATTTGTCATTTTTATCAATTAACATTGTTTATGAAATTTGACCAACCATAAAACTCTCATTGAAGAAAATTATGCAATCAACATAAGCATTTAATATGTCATAATCATCATCTATCATAAAGTTTGGATATCGATAAGGTGTTAAAGTATTTTATTTTTTTTAATATAAAATTTAATTATCAAATACTTTATTTGTATTTTAACAAAGCACCCAACACCTATTTCACCACAATCAATATTCACTCTCGTCGCTTTTGAAGTTATTGTTTTTACTAAAAAAAAAGAGATAAAATAAATTCGAGATAAAAAATTAAAAATTTAGTAAAAAATAAAATTTGCCATAAATTTATTAATGCGAGGTGATAAAAAAGCACTAAAAATTTATTTTTGACTACACTATAATTATGTGATATAATATATTAAAATATAAAATTTATTTATTATTAATTTTAAATTACGATTTTTTGTAAGTTATTTTTTTAATATAAATAATTATATAATTTATTAAAAAAATACCCATTTATTTTATTATAAAATATTATTTGAATAAATTTTGATGTTGGTAATGCATGCTCTACCATTTTTGTAAAACACAAGAAGTTACACTAATGGCAAATTTTATTTATGAATTAAATTAATAATTTTTAATTTTTTTAGTTTCAATTGTCAAAGGGATTGTAGACCAGTCCAGTCTTACAACAAGGCGATACTGGGCTTGCATGGCCCATGAAAATGGAGGTGGCATGGCCTGAGTCTAGTCTCGGACTAATTATCATGTCTCTACTCCGGAGGACATAGTTCGGGCTGGAGTACAGCGTCGTGCAACGGATGTGTTCTTTGAAGTCTTGTACTGCATTTAGCAGTGTGTCTGAAGCCCAACAGCACTTGTTATGTTTGCGTTCTTTTTCTCAGAAAGATTAATAATGGAGATTGAGAGGGAACCACAAATCAATATCCCTTTAATTATGAGATAAATGTGTATTCATTGCATGTTCTTCAGCGTATGAGCAAAAAGTGAAAAAGGAAAAGAACAAAATTTCATGCTTTAATCCTTGAATGGCGGTTGGGTTAGTACTTTAGTTGGAGAGGTTCGACTTTGAAGATTAGAAAGCATGTGTACCAGGTTGTCAACCTCCCCGGCCCCTTTTCCTTCCCTGCAAAAGACACGCACAGCCCCTTGGCTTTTCTCAATATTCAACATTGAAGCAACACATCTGTCTGTTTTCTATCGAGTTACGGGCATTTCTTTTGCAGAAATTATGGCCTTGCTACGTAAATTGTGAGCGCATGCATTCGGAGGACCCAGTTGTGAGCCCTGGCTGCTACATTTAGGAACAATCATAAGGGTTATCATTTATGTTATTGTATGGTGGAACCAAATACCAGGAGTTGTAAAAATACCTTCAATGCCATATCTTTTGAAAGTTGGAAGTAGTAATGAGATGAAAGGAACAGACATTCTAACTTCAATCAGTGATTTGTTTTCGAGGATATTATGTGATACTAAATGTCAAAGCAATTTGCATATTGGAATGTATAAATTAAGCCATGATAATACAATTGATTAGACTCCACTCACTGGCTGATGCTGCTGCTTGCTATTTGCTTTTGGACTTTGGGGTTTGGACCATTCATCTCCATTGGCAAATGATGACATAAAGTGAGAAAGAGAAATGGATGAGTGGGGACAAACATTGGAGAGAGAGAGAGAGAGAGGGAGAGAGCTGCCTTTTGCTGGATATGATTGGCATTGACTCACTTGTCCAAACGTCTTTGGAAAGTTCGCTTTTTCTTGTCCCATTTCCGGCATTCCACATCCACTCCCTCCCCCAGAACCCAACTGCTTACAAGTTACAATCTCGTTCTTGTAATATCCACATGACTCCTTTACCAATTGCTAATCTCTTTCCGCATCTTACTTTCTCTTAGGCCTTAGCGAACGGACATGACATGGTTCGTGCATTTTGTTGGGTTATTATTTTTGCCAACTCGAGGCAGTGCCTAGTCCCCCATTCCTGAGGGGAAGGCATCAGCTTTGCCTTTGTCTGTATCAGATTGAGCAGCACAGCCAAGATACCATATATTCGAATACTAAATTTGAAACAACTCCAGTGATTTACCCACTTCATTACAATTTTAAGTGAACTGTCTTTTTCATTCGCTTTATCTGTATCAAGACGAAAGCAAATGGGATTAGGTGGCTTTTGGCTTTAGTGCATCCAAATACCTTCAAATTTTTTGAGTACTTGTCTCAATTTTCATCCGCAATTGAAGAGCCCACAAGTAATTTGCTTAGACAATTCACTTTCTTAAGTTACTAATTGGAAAACAAGCACCAAAAATTGCAGTTTCCTTCAAAACTGGATTCCGAGTTCTCACAAGCTTCCATTACAGTTCAATACGTTGTACATATTCACTTCTAATTTGTCTTCACTTACAGTTTCATTTGAATACTGTACATGGTTCCTTGAGAACTGCAACTGGATGCAGCCATTACAAAACCCGGAGCAACTTGTCTTTAGCTTGGCTTGATTTTTTTAACTCTTTTTTGAATCGGCTATTCTTCAATCAAATGTCAAAAAATTTTCTTTAGCGATAATCAATGTCTGAGCCCCATGGAATCCTCCTGGCATCGTTTAACTGTTCAACTAAGCCTTTAAAAATTGCTGCATAGCTATGCTTTCAGATTTAAAATTCATACCAACATCTAGCCTAATCTTGTGTTTATAAAACTGACAACTTTTCGATAGAAAATCTCAGTACCATGGAACTCTGCGTGCATTCGATCATTATGACATGGAGGTGTTGTCCTCTGCAATCTACAATTAAAGAATGTAACTAATGCACACTCATTGTGATAATTTCGTGAATCCATGAAGCATGTCTGTCAGTTTGATTTGAAAATTTGATCTCAAAAACTGAACAGATTACTTATTTTTCTCTATATTCTTACACAGTTGGCATTGAGAGACTGATCCATCGGACTTGTGTAAAATCTTGATAATAAGATAAAATAGAAGTTTCATTTGTTTATTTGTTGGGACTACAAATTTCAACTCTTGCTGGGATGGATATTAAACTATCATATGAGTCCAAAACACCCATTCTTGCTGTCTCTCCATAGCAGCAAATGAAGAGTCCCTTGGCAACAGCAACATTAAAGCCATATCCTACAAAATGCCAAGTTAAATGCCCTGATTATTTCAGCCATATTCATCTAAGCTAAAGCCTCTGAAGGGTATTTGTTAAGAGAAGAATTGGCTATTAGTTTAACAACATGCCCCATGTTAACCCCATCTAAACCTCTCAATCCTTTAGTCTACGGTAAGTAAGTAAAAATTTTGTGCTTAGAACCCTAAAATAGGCTTTTGGAATTTTCAGCATTTCCATATAAAAGTTTTGCATTTACCAATTGTTAGTGAAAAGTTTTCAATAACCAATTGTTAATGAAAAGTTTTCAATAATCAAACCCACTCTCTCTCTCTCTCGCTTTGTTGCAGTGGAAAATGAAACTACTTCTCAGCCGATAAGAGCGAGAGTATGACGACAAAAAGAGAAGTCTGGCCACCTTACTACAGAGAGCTTCATAAACTTTTTCTTTTGCATCGATCTTGGGAAATGACAAGCCTTGGCCTTACTAGCAAAAGCATTATTATATTGGTATGGATTCTGCGACAAACGTTATTTACTTGTACACTCGATGACAATATTGGGTATCTTGTAGCATGCCTAAACTAAATTATAAGCATAGCTGCTAATTTTCTCAAAAGAGAGCTAGGACAAATACAACCCCACAGCCACAAAGCCTCATTTCCTTTTCAAGCATCCAATGTTTCCTTTATCTCTCACTTCACCTTTCATCTCTTTTGAGGTGAGCGGTGGTGAGCCTGCTTGCTTGCTTTTCTCCTAACCTGAGAGCTGTTCGCAACATACATTTGTAGGAAGCACATTCTTGATTGATGCCTGTAGTCTGTTATATTTGTATGGACTTGAAGACCTTTTGACTCGCAACATAGTTCATCTCTTTACATGTATAGTTTGCTGAATTGATTGATCAGCCACTTGGATAGCTTTTTGAGACAGAAAAACATAAAATTTTAGGGCTATTGAAATACTCAAGTAGTCCAACAATGCTGCCATTGCTTGATATAAATTATTTACTATGAAATGTTGACGTGGGTCTGGTGGAAATGAATATCAGCTCAAGTCAACAAATCCAGACAACAATTAATTGAACAAGCTGACCATCGATTTAGACTAGGTTAGGCTTAAACAATCATTCGAGTGAGAAAGGACTCTCCTACGGCCGAATATCTTTACATGTAATTTGACTGTTAATTAACTTCAGTTGCTAGTTTAATAATCTTAGTGCCTGCTTGGTCCTCACCGAAATAATTGTACATGTGCTGCAGGGCTTTGAATTTCTTGCAAGCAACTTGAAACCAAAGACTTGAATAAATGGTAGCTTGCGGAAAAAACTTGGTGGGTTGGTTCCAATAACTTCAAGATTTGACAGATTTTGGTAAATGCCTAAACGCGATCAGCAACAAGACCTTCAACACCGAGACGGTACATAAACAATCATACTCAGTTGAACTTGTGTTTAATCCTTACATATACGTATTATGAAAGAAATCATGAGAGTTCATACATTTGTTCTCTTATGAAAAACCCCCAAATGTCACTGACTGAATTGAGCAATAAACAAGTTCCGAAATTAATTTTCTGTAATCATGAA
Source organism: Xylocarpus granatum (assembly GCA_019650275.1). NCBI lineage: Eukaryota > Viridiplantae > Streptophyta > Magnoliopsida > Sapindales > Meliaceae > Xylocarpus > Xylocarpus granatum. The sequence goes on from BNST01000758.1 coordinate 31,205, forward strand.
ATGCAATTGCATAACATTTTATAGAGACATGCATCCATGATAGGATACAATCATACTGTGTATAATAATAGTTTGAGGACAAAGGTGGAGGGCCGGTCACCAACTCCCCACTTGCTTCCCAACAAGAGAGGAGAATGTGGAAAATTGGTTCTCTCAATAAATATAAATATATAGTTTTTCCAATCTAGTTGTCACAGTATATCTATCTTCGTCTGGTTAGACATATGGTGAGTGAATTTTGTCTCCGTTTGGACATTTGACATTAAGGGGTCTACTCTCACCAGCTTGACTCTTTTGTTAACTTTTTTCCTTCAATTAGAGTCTTAAAGCCCACGAGCTGGTATAACTTCTTTTAATACATGAAGACTCTTTTCATGACAAAAGCTAACAGATTTATAAAGATTCATTTCATAGACCAGGCTCTCGCAGGTCAAAAGCGATAAAGCATCATCTTTTGTACGGCCATATTTGGCGTTGGTGTGTTTTATGCACCTATTTCAGCTCTGCTATTTTAATACTCTTACGTTTGCAGCACTGATTACTCTGGGTACTTCCTGGAAGTTCCTGGTTTACATAAAAGCCAGAAGACAAGTCAAATTTTTGGAGTCTAATTTGTGCCCTCTGTGAACTCCATTTGGTCTTCTCGCCAAGTAGACTTGTTTATCTCTCCAAAATCTTGTCTTCGTTGTCACTGGTTTTCTTCTGGAGTAAATGGTAAGTGAAGCTATTGTTTACTCGTTTATTGTTTTGGGGAAGTGTGTTTGTTGTGCCCAAAGTCTTCTTCTTTTGTAATGGTTGTTAGAGATGTGGTTTGAAGGGAGTGCAGACAATAAAATGCTGGGACTGAGATTGAACCCCCGACACAAGCGTTCAAAGAGGTGGCTGCTCATTCTTTTCTTTGTCTGAAATTATTCTTTGTATGCTTGTTCCATTTTTTGGACATGTTTACTCGATAGTTTTCTGTATCTTGAAAGACTTCCTGGAAGGATTATCTCGTTAAATGGAAATTTCAGCTACTCTATAATGCGGTTTACAAGTAACAACCATGACTGTAGGACACCGCATATCTAATCAACGCTATTGTTTTGGCTTCATTCACCAAGTTCTTGCCATAAAGGGTTTGTGGTCCAGATCAAATTCCAACCTTCAAGAAAGAGGAAGAATGTGGATTGCTTTTAAATCGTGGGAATTGTTGAATATGGCTTAGACATAAAAATAATAATAATAATAATTATGTGTTCTCCGCTTATAGTTTATTTAGTTTCTGATTCAAAAAATTCCCTTTTTCGCTACATTTTTTTCGTTGTTTACCTAGTTTAAAGTTACTCATATATGGTTTGTGATTCAGACCAAATTCAGGGTTTCAAAAAGGAGCAACAAGAGATTGATTTTTTTTATCATGGAACTGCTTGAATGTTGAATGAAGGAGTTCTTTGCTTACAAGTTGCTGACTTCTCTAAAAAACTCTTCTCTCTTTTTGTGATAATGTTTGAAATCAGTGAGTTATAACTGCTTTTGTGTTTTGCAAGTAATCGATAATCATTTTGAGATGGGTTTTGGGTAAAAAATTAAAAGCTAAATGGACCAGTGGTAGTGGCAGAAGGTAATTGTCAAAACCAATGGTTTTCTTCCCTTGGGTATAGAGCGGCAGCTACATGTTATGGCTTTTGGCTAGGATAAAAGGTTTATAAGTGACCAGGGATTGCAATGGAAGTCTTCAAATCCTGTATTCTCCAAATTGTATTAATTGAATCTTTGTGTTTGTTCATTTGCCGTGGCAGCTTTCCGGATAAGAAAAGAGTAGAGGAAGATAGCTTAAGCAGTTCCCAGGAAGCATCACACAGTATAAAGCTGGTAAGATAATTCCTTTCTCCCTTTTTGCTTTAATAAATCAAAAGTTTTATTTTCTGAAGAAGATCACGAGATTTACAGCTTGATAATCTGATTAACATGTTGTTTGTTTGAATACCCTTTTTTTCCTTTTCTTTTTTCCTTTTTTATCTTTCAAAAAGACCCTGAGCACATTGCCGGTCAGAACATTACCAAAATGATCTCATTATAACCCCTTTCTTCTTTGCCAGAGGATTTTCTTGATCTCTTCTTTCCTTTTATGCAATTCATATTTTGGAGTAGGTGACTCAAAATGTGAATTAATAGTTTAGTGTTTTCTATTCAAATCACCCCTTCTGATAAAAACTTAGAGGAAGGTGATTATCTATAAGGATACTTGACATAGCCCAAGAAATTTGGATTCATGGCTTTGCTGAGCAGACTTGAGTAATTTATGGTAGTTCCCTGAATGATACTACTCCTGGATGAATCTCCTCTAAATAACATTTGTGTAATCTGGTACCAGGATACAGGGCACAAGAAGGACTCTGCTAACATCAGGAAGAAACAGTCACCAAAGACAGAAGCTCAAGATTATTTGAAGCAGGAGGTGTGGAAATAAACTTTTCAGCCTTTTTACCATGTTTGAAAGATTCTTAAGGACAATATTATACTTTGTCATGGCTCAGCTAGGCATTGTGTTGTTATTAGGCCCCAGCGTCTGAGTTGAATATTTTTGTTGATTATGTTTTTCCATATCTTGTTTGCAGATTCTACAGCTTGAAAAAAGATTACAGGACCAATTTGAGATCCGACATGCCTTGGAAAAAGCACTGGGTTATAGGACTTCTTCCCTTGGTGATACAAATAACATAACAATGCCCAAGGTATCTCCTATTCTCCTTCCTGCTTTTACAAATAATAGTAGATAGCTTCTTATAAGATTCACTGTGCTACTATTATTGTGGATGCATTTTCTCCAGACGAACCCCGCATAAGTAGTAGTGCCTCATTTGTCTATTCAAGCCTGGTCGTAAAGCCTTGTTGGTTTGAAACTGAGTCTGGGCTCAAAAACTTTCTTCATGAAACTTCCCTCCAACATTTCTTCAATGACTCCATTTGGCCATGAAATTCTTACTAAATGCCTATTGTTTATATTTAAGTTGACTCTTTGATTTGCTTCTCACCTTTCCCTGCATAATATTGGTGGCTAAATTTTAATACTTTTTTTCTTTCTTGTGGCAATTCTAGCCAGCAACAGAACTAATTAAAGAAATAGCAGTGTTGGAGTTGGAAGTTGTACACTTGGAACAATATCTTCTCTCACTGTATCGAAAGGCATTTGATCAACAAATTTCATCTATATCTCCTTCCAAAGATGAAAGATTAAAGTCACCTTTAGCTACCCCTAGAGGGAGATGCATGGAAGTTTCTGAACTTGACATCACATCAAAAAGTGAGATTCCTGCCATGCGATCTGGTTGTCTACCTGTTGACTATCAAATGAAGGAATCCAATGGAATTGGAGTGGAAGAGAAGCTTTTAGATTCTGGTGTTCAGCGCTGTCACTCCTCGCTTTCTCAACGTTCTGCATTTCCGACTCGTTCTTCTCCCTCAGCAGATTCTCTGGGTAGAGCTGTGCGTGCATGCCATTCCCAGCCACTGTCCATGATGGAGGTAAATTTAGGCATAGTCTGTAAAGTACTGGTGACTACTTATCTTTGCCTTTTTTACAACTGCATTGTGACTCATCCATATTTTGTCATTCCTACTACAAAGCAAAGGGCAATCAGAGCTTTTTACTGTTTGCCTTGGTCCCCTAATGGATGAATATCTTCACATTTTTGCCTTCAATCATTGACAATCCCTAAAGAAGTGCAAAGCACTACTAAAATGATTAAAAGGAAGACTCATATTTATGTGATATATGTTGTCACTGGATTATGACTTTAGGTGGCTTTTCTGCAGTATGCCCAGAATGCACCAAATGTAATTAGTCTGGCTGAGCACCTTGGTACTCGCATTTCGGATCATGTTCCAGAGACACCTAACAAGCTTTCTGAGGATATGATCAAGTGCATGTCAGCTATATACTGCAAGCTTGCAGACCCACCTTTGACGCAGAATGGCCTTTCATCTCCAAATTCATCCTTATCTTCAATTAGTGCATTTTCCCCACAAGATCAGTGTGATGTGTGGAGTCCTGGGTTTAGGAATCATTCATCTTTTGATGTACGGTTGGATAACCCTTTTCATGTGGATGGCCTTCAAGAATTTAGTGGACCTTACAGCACAATGGTTGAAATCCTATGGATCCACAGAGATAGTCAGAAATTAGGTGATGTTGAGCACCTACTGCAAAATTTCAGGTTACTCTTTGTAACATCTAGTTCTTCAAACCCATTTACCGGTGATGCTAGTGTTATGCTGGCAAACTGTAATTTTTTTCTGTCCTGTTCTATTGCAATTTTGCATTGTGCTCAGCAAGTTAATTCTTTTACAGGTCACTCATTTCTCGATTGGAAGCAATTGATCCTAGGAAGTTGAAACATGAGGAGAAGCTTGCATTCTGGATCAACGTACATAATGCGCTAGTGATGCATGTAACTGATCTCATCCATATTGAATTTACATTATTACCCCTATTTCTGATTTGATTCGGAGTATAAATGATGTCTTCTTTCTGAATAGGCATTTTTGGCTTATGGGATTCCACAAAACAATTTAAAGAGACTCTTTCTACTATTGAAGGTAAGAAGAGGTTTATTGCTTTGTCATTAAGGAGAAAATCCAGCCCAGTTATGTTTCCTTATGCTCTTGCACCATCCAGGCTGCATATAATGTTGGGGGTCACATAGTCAGTGCGGACACAATACAGAATTCTATTCTTGGATGCCGGCTGTCTCGGCCTGGACAGGTGGATGTCAAGCCTTGCTTCCTTTAAAAATTCCAATCTCATTTAAAATTATGAACTAGTCATTTAAAATTATATCAAATATCTTGTTCATGGGCATTGTCTTGGATGTTATGAATATACTTCTTTTGAATTTGACAAAATTCTTGATATGTTGCTAATCATTTTCTTAAATTCCTCATTAAGGAGTCAAACTTGTAGCCTCCACTCCCCCTTCCCATGGCCCTCACACTTTCCAGATAACAATAAGTGGGAAGGAAAAAGTTGTATCAAATTATTTCATGTGGGACAGACGGAGAGCAGTTGCAATACTGGCTGTTCTGCTTTGCCCAGCAAGATCTATTTAACTCTATTTTTGCCTTGTCATGCTTTAATTCATGTTTGTTTGGGACTGATAAAGCTTTCTTCTGCTTGTAGTGGATTCGCTTGTTGTTCTCTTCTAGAGGAAAATTCAAGACCGGGGATGAACGGCAAGCATATGCAATTGAGCATCCAGAATCCCTTTTGCACTTTTCACTCTGTTCAGGAAGCCATTCTGATCCTGCGGTACTTCACTACCATTGATTTGTTCTCCATTGCATTTCTAGTATTGTACAATGGTACATGTTACGAATATGTCACATAGTTACTGCATCAGGTTTAATGTTGCTTGTAGACACACATCTGAATCAGGGAAACTAATGAGATTTACTTAACTAAGTGCATACTTGGAAAACTAATTTAAACTTAATTTTGGATCGAAAACAATGTATAAATTTTTGTGGAAAGATCAAACATGGGCATTTATTTGTTACCAAGAAAAATTTTCATATTTGAATCAAATACTATTTCTCTGGGATACCAGAAAATACTCAAATAGGAAGTCTTCCGATTGTTGGTTGGTGGTCCTTAATGTACAGAATAAGAATTAAATGTAACAAACAGGACAAAAGATTTAAAATAGCACTATACATCTTGATATTGATTCAACATGATTTTTGTTTCCAAGAAGAAAATTATGATCCTTCTAATCTTTTTCAGGTACGAGTGTACACACCAAAGAAAGTTTTTCAGGAGTTGGAAGCTGCAAAAGAAGAGTATATTCGGGCCACCTTTGGTGTACACAAAGACCAGAAAATTCTTTTACCAAAGGTTGTGGAATCATATGCAAAGGACTCGGGTTTATGTCCGGCCGGTATCATGGAGATGATCCAACAGTCTTTGCCTGAATCTCTAAGGAAGAGTATTAGAAAGTGCCGGTTGACTAAATCCCGCAAAAGCATTGAATGGATTCCCCACAATTTTACTTTCCGGTATCTGATATCTAAGGAGCTGGTAAGGTGATTTACATGGTGACAATGCCTTGTATTTGAGCTCATCCTTCCACATTGTCAAGATTTTATATAGGTAGGTCTGATATTTCTGTACAAATTAGAAAATTTAGCTGGGAATGGTAGGGTAGAAAAATGAGGCATTTTGTATGTGTAATGTTATCTCTTTCTGGCACGTCATGTGATGCAAGGGTATATGATTTCTGTGAGTTTGTGAAAGTATGCAAATTCTGCTCTGAGGTTTGTATATAGTTTTATTGTAACGCCCTTTTTGTCATTTTGCCCGCATTTTCACCCAACACATCAAACTTATTTCTCGGCCTTCATTGCGTGAAACATCGATCAGAAATTATTGTTCTATAATCTAGAAACTTGTTGGAATGCTATCCAGGAAATTATTACAGTTAAATGATGTTTAATAGACGCATCTGAAAGGTCTAATGCTTAAAGATTTTGCAAGCCTTATGGCAAAACCCCTTACAGTACCTTATTTGGCACTTCCCCAGAACTCCAGCTGAGACTGTCATCATCTTTAGCTACGATGTGTCGTTCCAGGTCACCTTCCGCCTTATAGCAAAACCCCCATTTTTGGTCCATTGCAGTACAACACCCATCTAGGCATACACGACAGAGGCTCCTAGAAACCAGCTGAATCACATTTGCACTCGAAAATCATCCGATTGATGTCACGTTGTATTAAAGTCCTGATTGTTGATCTGTTAAGAGGCAGATCAAGGAGTATCAATGGTGAGCTTTTGGAATCTTCTTTTCCATCCAGTCTCAGCTGTTCCCCATTTTTAACTCCAATGATGGTTCCAGTCGCTGTCAATGTATCTCGCAAGTGGTGAGAAAGGAATGTAGTATGGCAGTCCTTGATCTGACTTAGTACATTCAACTATTTCATCTGCCATTGACTGACACCGGTTGTGTTTGCACTCCTGCCACTCATCATTGTTCTTACTTCCGTAGTTTTCTGAGTTACCGCTTTTCTTTCTTTTTAGGTTAGAGGTTTCTGCTCATTGAACTCTGATGCTGACTGATTCAGTTTGTTTCCTCCATTGTTCCCATTTTTCTCTTTCATCCCAACAAGTTGAGAAAACATGGGAAGATAAATAATGTGGGTAAGCATTCATTGATTTCAAACTTCTATAGTTCAGATGTTTGGGGAAATAATTCATTAATAATTAGATGATGTGCTCTGTGCTTGTTGGGCCAGCCACAAATTCAATTTACTGAAAACATGTAGCAAGGTCTTGGATTCACGTTTTGTCGGTGGAGTAGTCAGATAGGTATACTGTACGCAACACTAATCTCTTCCGTGACTAGATAAATTAATAATATTACCACAATCATGACTCTGCCATTGATATTGCTGGCAAAGCTCTTCATTTTTCTGGTAGTTTTATTGATAAAATTAACAAGAAGATAACATCTAAAACCAGAGCTACCACTTACACAAAGCGGCTAAAGCCTGCAAAACAGGCCACAACTTGAATTCCTAATACGGACTCTCTCCAATAATGTTCCCAGGAGGATCATAAAAACATATAGTTAAAGTAACTTGCTGCTGCTCCTTAACACATGTAGCTTGCGCACACCCTAATTCCAGAGACTTTCTCCACACCACTTGCTTGTAAACGCCGCATTTGTGATTTGGTGCGCATGTATTATCAGCATGATTGTAGTAATTCTTCTCCTTCACCCAGGTATCCACAGCCACGCGCGGCGTCACTCTCATGCCACTCGCCCATAGTTGATTAGCTCCATACTTTCCGCTGGTGAGATTTGCAAACTCACAGCCCATTTTGTTTCTCTGGTATCTGACCAGGCGACTGGTGGCATTGGCGAGCTTCTCAGTCCACTTGAGAGGACCAACCCCGACTGCGGCTCTTGCTTGGTTGTGTGCTTCCAGGAACTCTCTGGCTGCGGCGGGAGCCGTGGTGGCCACTGGGGCAACCACATGAGCTGACCCAAGGCATATGGCTACAACCGCTAGTAATAGCAGAGCATGAGCCATTTCTTTGTTACTGACGATACTCATGGAAACCTCGTTGAACTCAACCTAATGCCTGCTTGAAGAAGATTGTCTACAGAATATCTTTTTATCATATCCTATGGTATGGGATTGTTTATAGTGCGTATGATACAACAGAACGTATCGTAGGATGACCCTACGAGTGAAGGAACATGTCGACGTTGGGACAGTGTCACCCAAATTGGGGATGGATATTATGGGATGCAGTGTAATTTAATGTTTGTTTATATGATTATCGTGCAATTCATTAACATCAAAATCAAATACAGAGATTGCAGCACGTGGACTTGTTGACTTTGATCTGTATGAATACCGGTGAGCTCGCTCACGCCCCCACGTGAGGTCTGCATTATGCCATAATGTATTCTTACTGTCCACTGTAATCTTTGCTTCTCGTGCTGTTGGTTGAACGAGGACTAGAGGACGCAATCTCTACTCCGATCATAGACAAACATGGGCTTCGTATGCAAGCCGACGACCTCAACTTGAAGCCCATTGACTCATTAAACGAACTTACATTGGTTTGCATTTAGTCCAGGGGATTGGCTTTGAGCTTTTCTTGTGCAACTTAGGTGGAAGGCGAAGAAGGCATCCTTTTTGGGAAGATTGAGCCATCATTGAGATACCATCTTGGAAGAACTAGAATTCTAATATTGTGTCAGAACGTACCGGCCAAGGGAGAAGGGTAACAGTATGTATATTGTCTCAGGTAGACAATTTCTACAAGGCGTAGGCCTCTCAAATGATAACGGAGGCATGCAGAGGTTTCCTTGAGCCCGACAAAAATTGGCCCTCAGAATGCAAAGGCAGAAGGGAAACCGTATGCATACTTTTGTCAACAAATTCGAGCATTATTATTCAATATAAAACCTGAACTGGAAGTGAATGGTTGGGCTATCAGCTCATGACATGAGAGTCCAATATTTGACTTGCAGGCACATGCTAATGGATACAAGCCCATGCATCAAACAATCAAGCTATACATTCAGCAGTCAACGGCACCAGACAACAGGTGCAGGATTGATGCGAGTCACAGCTAGACAATAACTTCTGCGTGCTACGCGCTTTTTGATTTCACATTTCAATGGACAACTTATTATTCCTTAATTTAAGACCTGCACTAAACCTGACCAATTAATAAAATTGACTTAAATAAGATAAGATATCAGCAAGCATGCTAAATTACAACGAGGCAGTGACATTATAAGCTCAGCACTCTGCGATTAAACCCCCTGGCAAGGAGATGAGCGGAAGTCAATAAGGCACACAGAGTTGGCTTTTACGGCAAGAGAACACAAGTCTTTGAGAATTACTTTCTTGTGTGCCTGATGAGAAAGTAAATTTGACCCAAATGTAGCTCTTCTTCACCTCTCATTTGTGGCATGCACGTACCTATTGACATGGATTCTGAGCTGCACATAAAATGGCTTGGGTTCTGAGATATTATCTTTTTCACTTTCATTGGAATCTTCAACTCTTGCAATCGACCGTCCGCGTGGATCACCTTCGCTGTTGATGGCTCTTTGATGTTGCAGTTTGCTGCTCCTCGGCACCCACCTCCAACTTTGCTTGGTCTTGTTCCTGAAGAAGAAGCACAGACACCCATTTGTGCTGTGTTCCTTCCGAGAGAAAGCAAGCTATAGAGAGGGACAATAAGGGTTTTGTTGTAGCTCTATACTTATATTTGCTAGGTTTCTTCTCTCTCTTTATCAATTCTTTTCTCTATGACATGTCAAAACTTGCATGGACATTGGAAAATGCCCACCCAATTTCAATTTCACCATAATAAAATGAACAATGTCGTGGAAAGAAGAGAGAATATGGATCCATGATTGGAGGAGTATCAGTGGACAAACTAAAGAAATACTATAAAATTTCTTTCAGTGCCGGTGAAATATAATTGAGTTTTAAACAGTTTTATCACTTTAATACCCAGGAAGTCTTAGTAGATGAAATGCATTTGTTATATTATACTAACATATAAATAATATAATAAAATTATAATTATTACTAATTATTTTAATTAAATAATTTAATCACATTATTAATTATTTTACTTAAAGGCCACCCTACAATGCATTATCAAGTAATTAGTGAAGGTTTACTCTTGTATTATATTAACAGGTCTAAGGTCAATGTAGTTAGTAGAATAAAAAGAAATGAAGCTTGCTGCCTCCTTTCCTCCATGCAATAAGTAAACATTCAAATGATTGTTGAAGAGTCTTTCCAATTACTTTTCTCCATCCCCATCTCTTTGTAGAGCCAGCATTGTGTATGAAGAATGCCCACCACAAAAACAATTTCCTTTGTCACACGTACTCGTCTCTTTTGAAAATCGTCACGATTGTGAATATTTAATCTCATCGATATGGCAGGCCTCCCCGCACGAGGACAAGTCTCTAAGACCCCAGCTATCTGAGAAATTGATTATTGAAGACTGTGAATTGTGATAGACTCATTGAACAAATGAATCCGAGTTGCAGTCACAGCTCTTCTCATCAACACGAGATCTGAAGCTAATTTGGCTGAGACTAGTCAGCCGATTGCAAACAAGAACAATCATATATACAAACTTTTAAGATTCAGATCGCTGCATGTCATATTCATGGACATATTAAATTGAAGGGAGGGCCACATATTAATGTGTGAGGCTGCAAAAGTAACACGAACTTATCAGATCGATGCGTTTACATGATTCAGACAATTCTCTACATGAATATTGATTTAATTCTACTTGATTAGGACAGCCCTTTTTGCCATTTTGTAGCAAAAAAACCAGCCCCTCAATTATGTAAGTTAATATGGTAACAAAAATAAGCATGAATTATGGTCAAAATTGCTGGTTAATTAGGGTATAGTTAATTGGTAAATCTACCTATTTGTTGTAATTATGATTGGACGTGAGATATTAAAGGCAACAGGAGAAAAGGGATGGATGGGGTCTGAATCTGATACACAGCTGGATCCCAAGGACTCTGATATCAAGGCAAGGCAAGGTAATGGAATGCAATGCAAGCAATGAATAATTTAGCAAAGAAGAGAAACAAGTGTGGCGTGGGGGCCGAATGCGGTGGTGCTTGATCTTGGAGAACGGAGATGAATGAATTGATTGGAATGGTGACAGCTCCAAAACAATTCGCATTCCAAAGGTGAAAACGATATGTTGCTGCCAATCAACACCTCCTACCTAACATCTATTGCGTAAAAGCTCTTCATTGTGCAGTGAAAGTAGAAGTTTGGAATCTTCCCTTTCTCAAATAAACAAGATAAACACTACAGCCAGTATGACATGGGAATTCTAACAAAAATCCAAAGCACTTCAATGCTTTGTATCTTCAGATTCAATAAGTGAACGTATAGAAACTGTGACTTGCATATTTTGTGGATTGTGTGGCCTACTCTTCTCCTTAAGCATTAAATTTTCAGAATCCTAAATTATTGAGTAACTTGCAAGTTGATAAAGCTACATATATGGTGAACATTTATATGTTTTTATAGATTCCTTGGCCTACTGTACTTGTAGCATTCAATTCAATTGAAAACTTACACAAAAGTGCATTTACTAATTATTAATAATTGTCCAGTTCTATAGAATGAAGAAGCACTTTTAGTTGTCTCAAACACCATTATATTCAGATCTCGCGTGTAAGGTCAATCAAAATTTTCCTTAAACGCAATTCTAGTACTGTCATATTCTTAGATGGAACAACTCGCGGAAGGGGAAAGCTGAAGGATGGAGGACCACCATCTACATCTAGCATGTAAATGATGAGGTTGGATTGATCACGATCCAGCCAGTAATGCATCGTATGTCCAGCCAGCATGTATCTAAGCTTCCAAAATGTCCAACATGCATCGTCAATAGACCACATTTTTTTTCCTCTTGTTTTTATCACAAATGCGAATGCCATGCATTTCTTAGTTGCTAATCGTGCCGCTTTACTTGTATGTATATTGTATATGCAAGTTACAACACAACCAATTCCCTGCTTGACCTTCATGTACATAAATATGCAGCGCAGCACTGGATTCCTCCTGGCCCAGCTGGCTTCATTGATCATCCAACAGCCAACCAAATTAACAATTTTTAAACAATAAATCTACATGACCAAGGAAATCAGTAAGGGAACTCTCAGGCAAGATTCATATAATTATTGCCAGTGAAATTAGAACATCTTGTTGTTCAAAGAATGTTCGATAATGTCCTCCTACAACCTAATTTAATCCTTCACTTGAGTTCTTCACCCGACATTTTGAAAGCTACAACCATACTCATTCAAGATACCTAACTCACCCACCACCAATTATGAAATTAAACAAGCATTGAAATGACCATGTATCCACCTTCCACAACTTACACAAGAACAGCTCAATTCTACTTTGGCAATACCGTGGCCAACCCCCTCAGGCCGCGAAATTCGTCACTCTCTCTTGTTGCTATTATGTATTTGACCTAACGCGAAGTTTCTCGAGTATACTGCACAAATTTTGTTTTAACTTTTTCACTCGTTCTGTTTCTGTTGTGATTATGATTGCGGACAGATGGTAAACGTGTTAAGTGCCTAGTTTTATTTTATCCATTACGAATCCACTATCAGCTCGTGAAATTTCAACAGCTGTTTGGATAAAGCCTCCCCATGCAGGTGGATCCATTTAACAGATCTCATCATTGTAAATTGGAACAAGTATCCATCTCTCTCTCTCTCTCTCGTAGTGAAACAACCACAATGTAGCCCGTACCGAGCTAAAGAAACAGTCCAGTTTCATTCACTGTAGGATCATCATCATGGTAATTTTAGCATTATGAAACAGACCGTTTACCCATCAGTTCTTTTCTTGCATGATCAGCTTTAATTTCCCACATTTCCCTTATGCGTATAACTATTTAGATGAATGGATGATGAAGATGACAGGTATTGATTGACCCTAAAAACCTAGAGCAAAAACAATCATCATTAATCAGCAGTAACAATTATCAATAATATTATATATTATTGCCTCACAGACGTACAACAGCTGTATGCAATTGATATAATTTCCCATTAACATAATATAGCACATTAAACACTGTTCTAAGCACACAACACACTGCATATAGCTAGCTAGAGCAAGCCTGCAGCAGCTTCTGCTTCATTGCCCACGCATCTCGTCTCTTTTTTCCTGCCCATTCCGCGTAAAACGATATTAATATCACCTGGTAACAAGTTCATGAAATCATGAGACAAAACGGGCTTGCAGAGTGAGAAAGCGAGACCACACAGATCCAGCAAATATACGCTCGTATACTCCAAAATTATTGTCAAAACTTGGAAGTCCCAATCTGGGTCGTCTCGTTAACATCGTCTACACGTTTTGTCACAACATTTTGTGTTTGTCCTCCAGGCTTTATCTAGGCAAAGAGAGCGGATAAAATTTGGTTCTTGGCATTTGTATGTAGTTATAATCATGTTATATGTTAATAATTTATTCAGTTTCTGATTAATTTGGGGTAGCGAGTAACGTACGCAGCAATTGAAGTTTATTGTCAACCGCTCGTCCAGCTCAAGTTGGCAATTAGAATATTGGGGTAACTATTAGTACAGAACAAGATTCATTATTAATCCATGTAGGGGTAAAATTGTAATACGACCCTTACATGGGTGGCTGGCAACGAGGCAAATGGAAACTTCGGGTAGGGTGATCACATCGTTCATTCACAAAACAAAATTCCCACCGAACGAGCCCTATTTCATTTCCATATTTACATTCATTTCCCAAGACACCCCACCAGTAAGACTATTCTTTACAGAACTTTCCTTGAAATGCCCCTTCTATTCAGGAATTGCGCTCAACATTGCATTGAACTTCCTGCTTCCTGCTCCTCTCCTCGACCCACCAACATCCCGGCTACTGCCGCCGTGGCCACCACCTGAAGCCAACTTCCGGGGATTGTTGTTGTCTGAAAACACCACTGGACACACTGATTTCTTGCTGCAGCCACATTTATCGCCACTTTTCATTAATGCAGCGCTGGCTTTGACAGCTAATGCAGCCATTTCGTCAGCCTGAAGTGGGTGCTTCAACCGACTTAATGGCAATGCAAAGTAGAGTTGACCAGGTTGTAGATCTTCATCGTCACTTACGGCTGAAACAATATCGTCAAATTCCATTTCATCCGAGTTGCAGATAAAGCAAGCGGGATTCTCCTGTAAAACGTAAGAGGCCTTAACTGGGTACGAGAATTCTTTCAACCTTCCATCATGCAGTATAAGTTTCGCTGTTGCCACGCGTGTGGACTCACAAGAACTGCAAATACCCATCTGAGTTAAGAGTTGTCGAAAATCGAAATCTTGATGGTAATGGAGAACCCGGTGAAGGAGAGGAGAGAAGGGTTGATTTCTGAAGAAGAAAGAGAGACGGAAGCTGTGAATATATAGCGGTGAGATAGTACACCGTTTTGAACCAAGTTGCCATGTCCTGATTTTGTCGTATAGTCAGAGCGGTTTGGTTTTCTTTAATTGGTCCGTGGGCAGGGCTTTCCAGCCTGTAAGTTAGTGAAGACAGCTTGTATTGTGTCCTCCCACAAATGCCCCTCGTTTCAGGACGATATTACGGTGACAGGGACTGGGCTCTTTCTTCAGTGCCATTACTCCCATTGCTTCTTTTCCGCGGAAACTAGAAATCATGATCTCTTGTTAAGTGAATAACCTCTCATTTTACAGTGTATCAGTAACGATAGTCGGATCTCTGATGAATCACCGACCGTCGATATTAGGGCAGCGTGCTGGTGGAAAATAAAACAAATCGTGACAGTAAAAATTAAGACAATGCAGGACAGTGGTGTAAATATATACGAAAAGAAAGGGTATTCCGAGGAATTAGAAAGTAACCAAAGAAGAGGGAAACGTGGCAAGTGAACAGAGTCGAAGTGGGCTCCGTTGCAAAGCATGAGAAAAGACACATGGAACGGAAGCCCCTTGGAAAGAGGAAAGTAAAACCTGCCAACAGTCCGACAAGAAATGGCGTAAGCTGATCAGGTCTGGGTATGGGTACGCTGACTGATGCTTGGTTGAGCCCCATTTCAGAGCCAGTCCCTTGTACCCCGTATGCTTTGCTTCCTTAATCACATATTTACTCAAACTAATTAAAAGTTGTTTAACATATTAAAGAACAGGCTTAATTAAGGTTTAAGTAAACCATAACTAGCTTCTCTTTCTTTTGTTTTGGGTGAGATTCCAAGCGTCGAATGCAAGGAAAATCTTGAAGATAGAGCAAGAGAGAGTAGACAACCCTGCATCGACTCTTCATTATAGCCAACATTAATAACCCATATACTTTTGTTTGGAAAGATATGTTTTATCAATTTTTCTTTCAATTTGTTAGATCTCGGATTGCTCTATGGATTAATAATTGAGGAAGTTCCACCTCCTAATCATCCATGAGGCTTCATGGGCTTCAACCTCCAAAAACATCCAATCTCGAAGCACTTTTAAAATGAGTTGTGGCAATCATCTTCTCTCAGACAAAAAGTCCTAGCATGAATGATTTTCTAATATTTTATTCTCTCGCATGTGGGTTATAATCTGGAAGCTTTTTAGAATTCTTCATTATAAAAAGCATTTTTCTTGCACCCTTTTTGACTATCTTCCTTCCCCGGAAAGTGAAGCCTAGTTGAGGGCTTAGTTACACTACCTTCCATCTCTATTATTCATTCTTGTCATTTTGTACCGTCAAATACAGTTCCTCTCCTTGCTTTTTCAACGGGGGAAAGAAGGTGCGTCATTTTGATTAATGGATTGTATTGAATTCTTAACACTGTTGAAGAACTTGATCTATGGAAATCTGTTACATTTGCTTTGTTTTGTCTGAAACAACATGTGGGTTTGTGAAGCAAACAGTCACAGTTGGCAAAGGAAACAGTAAACCACCCCCACTCAATGATGTGTTTAGGCGCCATAAGCAAACAGACTTTAGTGTTTGAAAGCCAGACAATATTTCCCCCGAGTATCTTTGATTAACTATTCAAAGATTCAATGAAAACCTGGCCTTTGTCATTAGTCATTGCCATGAAATTTCCTGCCCTTTCCCATAGCGGGGTCCTTAATTGATTGTTAATTATTTTCAATCTCAAGTAATTGACACAGCATTCATGCTTCAATATTGCGAATCAAATCAATTTCAACCATTAAAAATGTTTTGTTTTCATGAATCAGAGCATCTGCTTGCAAACAATTTTTGTTTCATGTCACAGATATATATATATATATATATATTTCATATGCATAAAAACATAAAAGTCTATATTGAAGGTGATCTTATGGGTATTCCTTTTCTACTTCTTTTCCGGTGAGAATTGGTAGCAGTTTGGGAGGTCCATTTAGTCTTAGTGGTTGAAGATGATGCAGAAATTGCATTTATACTTACTAATTTTTGGATTGATTTCTGTAACATTACATCAGAGTTGAGCTCACTTGCACTGTCTTCCTTTGCCTCCTCGCTTTGTTCTTCTACTTCAATGGACAGACATATCTACACATGAGGAGATGCAGGTTTTACTTTAAAATTTGATTTCTCTAACAAAAAAAAGAGAGAAAATTTATGATTTTTAACAAGATTTCTTACTTTGCATTCAATGGAACAATACTTGGCTGGTGCAAACAGATTTGTCCGCCCACAGGTTTCGCATTGATTGCCACTTCCATGCCCTTCTCCTCCTTTATGATTGATTTGCCCCCTGCTTTGCCTTCGAGTTATGTAAACAATTCTCTTGGAATTAATTATGTAACTTTGTATATCAGATGTATCCAAAAACTCCCTTAGCTCTCTAATCTTAACTGCCACTTGATACGAAGCTTTGTACACCTGAAAATCGAAAAGATTACATAAAACAGAAAACATAAGAGGTAAGTACCATGAAATAAACTTACTTGCAGAACACTGTGGCCATTATGTTTGTTGGTCTTGCAAATTTCACAAAAAGGTAAACCCACGCATTCGATACAGAAGTAAGTACTATCTTTCAATCCACATTGACATGGCACATAAAATTTGGCTTTTATCAGAAGCTTTACCCATGGCTGATCAAATTCTTGGCCTTCCATGGTTCTCTCTGTTCGCGAGCAATGCCTTGAAGGAACTTTCTCCGTGTTAGTTTTCTTGTCAATTTAACTTCTGGGTGTGGTACACGCTTCTCAATTACTGGTATTATCTAAGTTAGGACTTCTAATGAAAAATGTAGGCACATCACGTTTTACTTCCAAATCAAGGTTGGGCCTTAGCCCCGATGGTATCAATGGAAACAGTGTCCTTTGTTTTATTTGATCAGTTTTCTTCATCAGCTATATATGCATGCATGTTTCTAGTTTCAGACTCTAGTTCACGCGGTTTTACTTCAATGCAATATTCTTGTTTCTATTAATGCTAAGCCAGTTTCTTCTATGCCCCACGGGAGCTATTATTGATATGACTGGCAAAAAATGAAGATCTCTCTCCTCCCTTGCCCTCTCCTCTGAGGATTCTTCAACAGAATTTGATTCTTCCCCAAAATAAAAAATGAAAAAGTAGCTGTTGTCATTTGTTCTATGGAGAAGATGTATAGGTTCACTCATCACTGGAAGTCCTTCTGTGTATTATGCTGGTGCTGAGATTTGCTGCGACTCTCAGGCATAATCATAAAGAGGAAGCTGTTCATGCTTATCTTAATGTATATACTCGTTACTATTTCTGGGTACGTGCTTCCTTGATAGTTCACATTCTGTAACTGAAAAGACTGCCCGGACGTGTTGCTGGGCCAGTGATTAGGGATACCATTTACATGTAACTAGTATGGAGTTGTACATAGTCCTTGACAATTCGACGTTAGGTGTAATACTGTTGTCCAGGTCAAATTTCAAGCTCTAAGAAATAGCAGAAATGGAAATGAAGATTATTTCAAGCTCTAAGCATTCTATATGTTAAGAAAAGAAAACCAGAATTTGAGGTCCGCAGTTTTCTGGAAAGAAATAGTTGGCAAGGCAGACATAAAACCCCCCAACTGACATAAACACTTCATACACACTAACAAGCAACCCAACTAAAAACTCAGTAATCTAGATCATTACTTAGTCTAGATTTCGAGCAACATTTCCTTTCACTTTCAGTGTACTTAGACTAGATTTCGAACAATCTTTCCTTTCACTTTCAGTGTCTTAGATATATTCAAAGATTTAGATATATATATATATATATATATATATTGAAGCAGAGAGTCCTGAACAATATCAGGTTCCTCCCTCCTGCTACAAATGAACCAATGGAGTAAGCGTTTATTTACAAATCCTACATGTAAAAAGTGCGGATGAAACCCAGCAATCGAATAAATATTGTCTACTTTAGACATACAATCCATCACAAATTTATTCTTAAACTATGCAACAATACTGCATCTAGTCAGATTGTAGGGCCCAAGAAACCACCTATGGCATCAGGTCAAAATCTTTCATATGTCCGAGCAAGTTCCCACACTTAGCATATCTATCTGAAAGAGCAGTTCTATGATTAAATCAGTCTGAAACATGGTAACCTCTATACGAAGATCTCCCCAAATCTATATCACAGTTTGTCAACAAATAGAAAGCAACCTAATTTAAATTCATCAGGCTCCAAACCCTTTCCCTCACCTCCTCAAACAGCAAAAACCATCCTTGCAACGTCTTAGTATGCACATCGCTGTTCCGGGAAACCGGAGCCCTCTCAGAGATTTCATCGAACGTCTTCCGAGCGTTTACAATCTGCCAAATACATAAATAAACATTTATGAACGCAATTTGCAAGCAAACTTGAGACCCAAATCCTAGCTTAACACCATTACCATGAACAACTACAGCAACCCAAAACGCTAATTCATCTGGCAATGCTTTAAGCACAAACGGACGTTGTCAGCAACTTTTGTAAAAGTAAAAAAGGGAGGCTCAATTTTTTGTTGAAAGTAAAATAGGGAAGCTTCGGTGAAGAAAAATTAAAAGCTTGGCAGCAGTTTCCAGCCCATTTTTAACACAGGCGGCAAACGAAGCATGCGTAATGAATTTCAAGACGCACAGAGAAAGAATTGCGGAGCAAGTATTGAGATTAATTCTTTGGGATTGCCATGCAGAAGCTCGCCTATAAAAGGAAGGCCTTCTCTCAGCATTTTTCACTCAAGCAAAAGAAAAATTATGGAGAGAGTTCTTACAAAGAAGACAGTTATTCCTTGTGCAGAGTTACGAGAAATCACACCACTGTAAGTGTGAGAAAGATTATTTTGTGAGAATGTTTAAATAATGCTCTGGTTTGTATTCTTTGGCTGAACATAACATAAAAGCCCAGCGTATTTGAGCTTGCCGCCATAGTTTGCGAAGCGAGGTCTCGTATTGCCTTGAAGGAAGATTTGGTCATTCGGGTGTGGATTTATTTGGACTGAATCGTGGAGATGTGCAATTGTCTACGTGATAACGTAGAGATCCCCATTTGGGAAACTGAATTGTGTCGAGAGTGGAAAAAGAAAAACAAAGAGAGGCTATGCTTAAGGAGGGAACCAACTGTCCAATTTTTGAGAGGTAAATAAAATTTATGAACATGATGGAGAAGACAACCCAATGCCTTACTGGCGTGTGGCAGAATGTATTTTTAGATTGCTTGGGAACAGCCCGAAAGGCTTTGATACTCACACGAATAAGAATCCAACTTTTTTCTGCTAAATCAGTTGTGTCGTGAGCACAATGTGTCTAATTCTAGAACAGGAAAAAGATTGCCAACAGTATCTAATGTGGGTATCAATCTGCCTCCACGTTCTAGAGCCTAGACCCACATGGCCAGAAAAAGGCATTCTCTTCATTATTCTCTGTTTTGGTTTTTACTACTGTGAGAGGGTATGAGAACTGTAAGCATAACAGAGCTAGTCACATAGATGGTGCGCCAGCAGGGAGAATTGAAAGCAACTGTGTGGATGAATCATCATTGTCTGAAGTCTGTACTCATCGATGATCGATTATTCTCCAACTTCTTAACTCCCTTTTCGCGTTTCCAGAAAAACACAGGCAAAGCAAAGATGAAAGTTCGCATTAAGGATTAGTAGTAGATTTCAACACTATCAGTCTATACTTTTAACTTCGGTTTTATTGCAACCATGATTCTGGTAAGGGGGGTTGTGTGAATTATATATAAGGTAAAAGGCCATACTGAAATGGGAAATTACAAGGAAGCAAGTAACCATAGATTGAAGAGAGATGAAGCAAATAACAAAATCCAAGACAAGAAAGCAGTTGCTGCAGACAGCTGATATCTACTGCAAATCTTAGCAGCGCAGTTTGGCTGGATAACATGCATCAACAGCTCTGTGGCACTTGCAGTTGAGCAGGCTGCGGCTAGTGAAAGGAATGACAGAGCCTGTAATTGAGTATAGAAAACACAGAGAAGAAAGCAAGTAACCATAGATTGAAAGGAATGACATAGAAAACACATTTCTTTTTATCATCAAGAAGCCAAACAGAATATTACGAACATGTTAAGGACACAAGAATCTAACATACCCAATCTCCTACGATGACAATCAACATAACTTTTGGTCGACGGGGTAAACTCCTCAAAAAGACAGCATAAGCATCAACCAGTGCCAATGCCGTACTCCATGGAATCGCCAAACCCATCACTGTCACCAAGTAACTGCAGAAATGCAGGATCAATAACAACAAATTGCAGGAAAGGAAATTATAGGAAACCAACGCATAAATCTCTAGGTCAATCCTAAAATTCTTAACAATGTTGACTTCACCTTCTTCTATCTGTTGACCTCTAATCTCATTCATCAACCAAAACCTGTAAGCAATCCAATGGCTTGGGTTCATAATTAAGAGTCACGACAGAATATGCATAAAGATAAGAAATTTGCAGCAAACAGCAAAGAAAATGAATCAAAGAGAGAAGGGTCCTATCAAAACCACACCATCGGCGGTATATTATAAGCTGGAACGAAAAAAAAGAAGAGAGAATATACCAGAAAGCGGTGTAGCTGTAGAACTGAAAACGAAAAGTCATAAAAAGCATTGATGCGGAGGAGAAAATGGCCTGAGCCAAACGCAAAGCCAAACTGGTGCTTGTGCCAATTGATCCAGGCACTTCTTCCATTCTTGAAGATTCTCCGGCACTTCATATGCAGAACTAGAATTCAATTCATCGACATCTTTGAAAACAATGAAATAAAGGAAACAAAAACAATGACCGCAGAAAATAGGTAACAGTCACAGAACAGGGGAGAAGACTCGGACCTAAGAGTGTGAAACAACTACAAATACAATTACAGAGTTTAACTGTTTAATGTTCGTGAATGAAAGGAACAGCAAATATAGAGACGTGTTGATTAATGGGTTCAGTCTCTCCTTTTTCATTTTCGTCCTGATTCTTTGCCAGCCGGCATTGGGTCTTCGTCTTCCTGGTAATTTTAAATTCTCAGCTCATTTTAATAATCACAGGACAATCATTCATTACATAATTCTTTGTCTGGCTTTTATTATTTTTTAATTTCATAATATATATATCGGATGACTAATCCGGATTGGCATACATTTGGAATGAATACAAGAAGTAAGCCGAATCTGGGCCATATCCAACTACATGAACCATGAAAACATAAATATTACCGATGATGAATTAATCCTTAAATTTCATCCCCACAATGACTTGACTCCTTAACTGTGGGTTTTGGTCGTTCATAGAATTACGGAATTAACAAAACTTTCTAGGGTCAAGCATGGGACCGTCATCATTAATGAATTGGAACAAGTCTCCGTCATGTTCCAACTCCCAGCTCAATGTAATATGCATTGACAACATGGAAATAATGAGAAAATGTGGATGTGCGTGGCAATACGAAGAACCAAACCTTCCAGGATGATCCTTGTGTGAATCAACAGAATGTCAGAATCATGCTTGGATTTGAGAGAGATCTTCTTGCCAGAGCTGAGCTTCCCAGTTTCAAGCACAAACGCAACACAATAATTCAATTACACAAGGCTGGCCAATTTCGGGACCATAATCCGCTGACTATTAGACAAGTTCAAGAAACTAACAGATTATTGCAATGGGAATTGAGCATTAGGAGATCTTGAAAATGAAGAACTAAAAACATTTTGTTGTCGTTCTTTTAGGTTTTCGATTAAGTCGGAGCTGTAAGGTTTTCATCGTATATGGAGGATGGAGCCAAACGCATTTCCAACTTTGCTGAAACTCAATTGCAAGATTTTGCATTTTCAATACTCGGGGGGCGTGTAACACCTGCCGACAATGACCTGGGATAACATTGGGTAAACAGGGGGGCCGCGGATATACAAAACTTGCAAAGCCTGGTTCACTGCCTCAAAACAGCTAAACCCACCGTTTTTAAGCATGGAGCTTGGAAATTACAAACATTAGTTAGCATAAGTTATAACATGGCATGATAATATACAAACAAGATAATATTTCAGTGCTTCTCAATTGGGTTACAGAAAAGTTTAGCAACACCTTAAACATGTTTCAAAATCTGAACAAGAATAAGTAACACTCATACAAGAAGAGCTCTATTACTCAAGTTGCGCATACCAGATCCCCTGGATCTTCACATCCTTTGGTACCTTAGCCCCCAAATCAGTATCAGATGGCTGAAGACTCTCAAAAATTCCAATAACCTCTCCAGTCTCGGGCTTGCTCTGGGTAACACTGAGAGTGATCTTCCCTGTTGAAGACGAAGCATTCTTGATGTTTTCCTTGGCGAGCTCTTCCTCGTCTCCCCTGCCTCCAGCAGGCAATGCAACAGCATTGTCATAACCAGTAGAACCACCTCTTCCCTTTGGGTCCAAGAAAGATGTTCCACGGTATGATGGTACAAGAAAATCTCCTCCAAACTTGTCTGGTTTGCCTGATGCTACCAACTGTTTGATGGTGAAAAGGAAGGGCACACGCTCTCCACCGGGTAGCTGAACTGTCACAGCAGCATAATCAATTCCATCCTTCTCCTCAAACTTAACAGCGCCATCGGGAGAAACTTCAAAAGGTCCCTCAATCTCATCAAGGGTGTACGTAAGGCGGGTCATGAGCTTTGTGCTTTGGAACTCGGGTGGGGCATTCTTGTTGACACCCTCAGCCTTCACAGTGAATGAAGTGGGTTCTAAGCAGAACTTCTTAGCCTGGTATTTGCCTGGTTTGAAGGCAAATGAGTCGACTCCACCTGCAATGGTTGGGCACTGGTTAGCAGTTCCTGTTCCCTTTACTTCCATGTAAGTTTTGCTCTGGATTTCGTCATAGGTTAGCCTCTTTGGAACACCTTCAGCAGTAGCTCCCTGATGAAAACAAGTAATTGTTCAGTAAGGTCAGATTTTGATCTCCATTCTGCACGAACGTAACATTAACTTAAAACTATTAGCATCCCTCAAACACATTAAAAATTGAAACTTGGTTTGTTGCCGGCCAAATATTCATACATGAGAGAACCTTTCTCAGCTCGAATATCAACTTCGATGAATCAAGCATTTGCCCAGATGTTTATACTAGAGCATCAGCATAATTTAGAAAAGAGTCCCATATTGTTGATAATGAATAGGTGCATCGTCATATTTGGTTTTAGATTATTGAATGATATGGTCATTGCATGCAAAAGCAGTTTTCGTAACTAAATGGCAGCACTGGCCGAGTAAAACCTCGATCAGGATTCAATACTTGAAAACCAGAAATGAATATAAACAATCCAAAAAATAATACGATTACATGGAGTTGCATAAGATGATTAAAGAATTCCGATCTAATTAATTGAAGCAAAAGGCTAACCGAGGAAGAATTAGCAAACCGACCGAAACAACGAGAGCAGAAGTGGCAAGAGCAAAGCCAGCGATCTTGGTAGCATCAGCACATTTCTGAGCCAAGTCTTTGAAGTCATTTTGCAAAGAGCAAGTGATCCTAGCTCCAGCAGAGTCCACACCAAAAGCCTTCGAAACGCTCTTTGAAGACCTCAGCTGCACCCTGCTGCGAGCAGGGGACACGCCCACCTTGGTGGGTTGCACGAGTGTAGCCGCCGCTTGCAGTGAGGCTGCCATTTTGCTCCCAATCAACTACTAGTCGATCTAAGAACCAAACTAATTATACAAAGAGGAGTTGGTTTTGTATGTAGGGTGAGGGAGGATGATTTTCTTTTCTGCCGTCTTTGCTGTCAGTAACATAACAGATAGGATAAGGCTTCTTGCTATTGGATGCTTCAGGCTAATTTCTTGGGTTTCCTGATATGCCACGTGGCATAAATTTTCATTAGGGATAAAGATGCTGATACTCTCTCAAATCAGTAGTTGATGATGTGGGGAAACTAGTTCAGTCAGGTCCATTCAAGTGCTTCCTCCGGAAAAACGAATAATATGTGGTTCATAGAAGATCCATTGTCAAGCTTTCATTCAAAGTTCATTAAAACTCGAATATATACAAGATTGCTTCTTATACAGGCAATGATCAAAAAGGGATAAGCATTGATGGCGGATTCTTGCAAGTTCTTGGAAAATCTAGCCTGTAAAATTTAACGCATGCAAAACTGCAGTCTGTATCTGTATTACAAACTCTCTGCTTCAGATATTGCTGAAACTTACAACTTTGAGTACCAATTCAACCAAACTCTTTACATCAAAATTTAAAAATCAAAAATTAAAACAAAAACTTGGCCCATGCAGGTTTCGAACCTGCGACCTTCGCGTTATTAGCACGACGCTCTAACCAACTGAGCTAATAGGCCCGTTTGATGGTAGGTATTTTTTTTTATTTAAACGCTATTCTATATCATATCTTTCCAATGTTTACCTCTTTACTTCAAAATTATTCCATCCTTTCCGTTCCATTGCCTTACAATTGTTCCATTACGTCTATTGTTCTACTTTACATCCTTTACCTTACACCTAACAAATTAGTATGTTCCATTACATGTGTTGTTCTACATCCTCAACCTTATCGTGGTCCAGTTAAACTGATGGTCAGTGACCCCCTTATCCTTCCAATGAGAAGTCAAGCTAATTGGGTTTTTAGTCCAAAAGCTCTGATATCCTCTCCCCTGTCACGGTCTTCATCCATAGTTTCCATTTTAGTAGTAAAAATATACAATCTGTCCATCTACATTCATCATTAACAATCGCTTGTTTGTTAATGGAATTCCAAATTTAAAAGAAATAATGCAGTTTGACACCTTCTAGAATTTTAAACGTAATGAACTCTGATAAAAAGGTTCATTCCATCTTGTGTTGACGGTCATATACCATTCTTCAAATACAAGAAATCAAACAATTCTTTACTAAATAGAGAGGATAACAAGCTGCTTAAAAGTGCTTGACACACAATCGTTGGAATATCTAATCTCCTCAGTCCATAACACAGACTAGGATTGCTTCTCATCATCGCTGCATCATCCATCTCAACCTCTAGATAAAGCACAGATGAATTGGTTGGAACATCTAGTTACTAACAAATTCCTCTACGGATGAATGCCTAAACTTCAAAACTAGTATTCATTGTATGTCTCAGAATTCTTACCCATCACAATCCAATTCGATCAAATGATAATTGGTGAAACAATTATGCGTCACGGAAACCTAGCTGAAGTATGCAAGACCCTCATAATCTTCCTTAAAAGAATGCATCAAGCAACTTAACACCAATTCACATGGCTAACAGAGGGTTAAGATTTCATCAGTAAACTAAAAAGACAAGGAAGATTGCCAAATTGATCTAAGGGCAGGCCCCAATTGAAAAGTTAAGATTTTTACTTAATTTGTGAGTGGGCATTCAGAATGAGTAGGAGGTGATTTACTCAACAAATAAAAATCAGACAGTAAATCTATCATCATCACCATGCCCACCTTTCATATTCAGAAGGTAAATCACTACTTGAGAATTTGTATATCCACTTAAAAAAAGAAGAACAAAACTGGTTTAGAGAACGTTAAAAGAATGAGGGCAAGGAGTTCTCTCAGGCAAATGCCTCGATTTGTCGTCACGATTGAAAGAATGGAAATTGATCGGACTCGTCATCATTTTTGTTCATCACCGAGAAATCATTCTTAATCATCGTTATTCGATGATATACCCATCATTAACAAGCAATGCGAAATCCTGAAAATTTAAAACCAAAAAGTAAAAACTGCAGAAAATCTATCCCGTAAGCTAAGAATAGGAGAGCCGAGTGTTGGTAGTACTGATGGAGGCGTTGTTGGATTTTATAGGCGAAATGCCACTAGGTTTAGGTTTAGGGTTTTGCGGATCGATTTTAAATTTTACCCGTCACCCCACCTTGAAATTACGAGTATGCCATCATCATTCTCGTTTGTACTAGCCCTTTCTCCTCGTCACAAGACTTCGGCGGGATTATAAATATATTTTTTATATTAATAATTTTTAATATTTTATATTTTATATTAAAAAATATACAATATATTAAATGTATATTAATAATTCCCTCATGTTTGACTTGTTTGGAACAAATTGCCAATTGACATGAATGAAAGACACTGAACAATCAGGGTTGACATTGACAAATAATATACTCAAGCTTACATGTTCTTTAATAAGATGTGTTTGCTCCAGTTGCAGGGCAAATAGAGGTTCCCAGTTTCGGGCTATTAGTGCTAGACAAAGTGGAGTACCAATGCCCAGACAGGATACACCAACAGAAGAACAATGCCGAGTGTGTTTGATATACCATGGCTTTGAGTGAATGAATTTCTGAATCCACCCGATGCTCGAATGTGTTCTTGCAATAAGTAACAACCAATTACAAGACAGATTACAACACCAACCAAGCTATCCTTCAAGGTGTGTGCAAAGAAACTAGGGGCCACAACTAGAAGAAGAATCAAGGATCCTGGCATTTCCAGCCAATCTGCAAAGATTCAAATGGCCGTAAATTATAGTTACATTGTAATTAGAGACACAACCCGGCAAGTATAATCTTCAATCACCAAGCTAATAGTGACTTGTTTACAGGTGGACAAGATGTTGATACAGCATGTAAAGAGATTCTGGAAATAACATTGTTAATTGGAAACATGTCAAAAGAGACAGGAATATTGAATTGCAACATTCAGATGTAAACTTTAAGCAGGAAAATAAGAAAGAAAAAATCTGCATGTGGTGGACAGAAAGAAAAATGTATAGGATCTGAGTTAAGTATACAAAAGCCCTGCAACTAGCTTTTGTGTGTCATACAATTGAAAGCACTACTTGTGTGAAAATAATGAAATCATTGTTGTTTAGACAGTGAAATTGGAAAAACATAACACAGTCAATTAATGAGACAAACCCAAAAACAGATATTTCATCAGCCTGTCAAGACGGGGGAGTGAATCAAATAACAAACAAATAAAATGATGGCACCCATTGTTCATCAAATAATAGTATGTGGTAAACAACTTAGTAAGCTAATTTGACACAAGTGATTGCAAACAGAACTCACATGTTGCATAGGATAAAATGACCAAGTGTCAATTGGACAAAGTAGCATATTAGCATTTGAGACTGGGAATCACAACCAATATTAAGAAAATTAATTGAGATGCAAAATCAGCTACAATTGACAACTTGACATGGTACTGTGAAGATTAGCTGGGAAAGGAATGAAAAAGAAAGAACAGCAAAGCATGATAGAATGGCTGAAATGAACTTAGAAATAAGGTCAACAACTGCAGTAAGTTGAGCATATACCTGGGAAATGCCGTGGGAAGAAAAGTCTTAGCACGACTGCAATGAAGGCAATCCATTTTCCAACCTCTCCCCTGAATGATATTGAACCATGAGATGAAGTTCAGTAGAAGTTCGTTAAATGCAAGTGGAAGGTGAAAATGGAAAAAAGAAGTCACCAGGAAAACTATTACCTGAAAAAGTTGAACAACACTGAGGGGAAACTAAAGAATATATAAGGTACTAAGAGTGCAGTCAGCATGTTTGTTCTCCAGTTTGTTCGATCCAATATCAACAAGTAACTGTGGTAAAAATTTAGAGGTCAAGTTATTAACGCAATGCATGCCAAATTTTTAATCAGAACAAGATACTTTGTGGCAATTATGAAGCTCAAATACATCAATGGCATGGAATGCCAATGAAAACTAATGAAAAGGCTGAAAACAAAAAGCCTTTCTGGTGTTTGAACTGAGACAATGGGCAAAGAAATTCGGATGCATCATTCTCCAATATAGCAACAGGTAGTCCTGGCTACATTTTTGGATCAAAGAATACATACAAGAAAGTGGATACACATTCTGAGAGAGGGCATTTTAGAAAAATCTCAGAGAAAAATGAAATAACAATCGGTTGAAGGCCTCTTGTAATTGTAATATTTTCTTCTTTTCCTATAACAATCTTGATACCCAAGAAAGAGGAGGAAATTAAGAAGAATGCAACAAAAAAAACCTTTTCCTCTTGAACAGCAGCACACAACATAAGCATATCAAGTAACTATAAGTATAAAGTGAAATCAGAAATTTATTTAATTCCTTGGTTACTGCCAGGAACTTTGGCAGGTTTGCCCTGAATACCTCCTAAGCAATGAAGAAGTTACGGATGAAGTTTCAAGCATAAGATTATTCTCAGCCAACTAGGTTGAGTCACCTACAAGTTTAGGAGAATAGACTTGGATACCTTACAGGTCAACCTGAACTATGTGCAATACATATACTCATAGTTACCAAATATGTAATCATGCTGATATAAGCAACATCATATTGTAGTGAAAGTTGCCGACATAAGTAACTTGATGTGATAATTTATGCAAAAATATTAACTACAATATCATTCATACAGCAAGGTATAACACAACTAAAATTATCATTAACATAATTCTTACAATCATCGTAGCAGGTGACTAACTGTCTTGTGTTCATCATATTATTAGTCATTTTCCCCTTCTTCTAGAGAAGAAAAGGTGATTGATACAAATAACTTCAATTTCCTTTGATATCGTAGCAGCATGAAAGAACGCAAGTATAGAAGCATTATACTATGCAGTATATCTGTTATCTGGTTGTTTTCACAACCAAACAACTATGTTTGGTTGCTCAGGGAAATGCTCCACTCCAACAAGAGAAAGAAAGAAAGAAAAGTTGTTAACCAAAGGATCAATGAATATTCATCTGGGGCAACAAGAAATAAAATCATCCAATAATATGTTATCAGATTTCTGTTGATTGAATAGTTAAACATTAGTAGGTCAAATTGTTGCTAGGTAGAACCTGTAGTCAGAGAAATTAAAAAACTAAAAAACAAAATAAACAAATAGCCTATTTTGACTTATCCCTTTAGACAAGAAGATGAGTAAATCAACAAAGATCAACATCATCTGCAGGGTCCATTAGTCCTCAAAAAGAGAATTACAAAACAATAAATCTTTGTTTCCCATGATGCAGAGCCCTTAACGGTATAAACAGCGTATGCTACTATCGCGAGCATCAAATAGCAAAGATTTCAATCAAAAATCGACACCACAACTATTGAAGAAGAAGACATCGTGATCTATAATTAGTTGACAATACTCACATAGCAGCAAAGGAGGCAACCCATTTGAGAAAAGAAGTCCCAAACCCAAGGCCACCAAGCCTAGTTGCATCATTTACGAGCCGCTTTGCAGCAACCTTAAGCTCATTGAAATCAGAGTTGAGCAACTCTGTCATGACCTGATCATCAGTTTTCATTGCCAAGTAATCCAACCTCCCCATTTTTGCATTCAGATCTGGAAACAAGAAATCAATGAAAAATCAGTGATCTATATCTACTATAACCCTATCAGTAATGACTCCATGCCCCTTTTAACGGCAAGCTGTAGGATCTCTAACCGTGGATAACAAATATTGTGCCTTAATGTTCTCACTGAACACTTGAATGGACGTGAAAGATAGTTGCACGAAAGCCTCGGATCCTAACTGTTATTCCTGCCTTTTTTCACTGTTGGGGTGCTTCCTATGGACAATGGCAAGCGTGGGGACATCTATCTTCCTGACGTGTGAATAACAAATAAACAACACGTGGAGAAATGATGAAGCGTTCTGTTGGGTTGTGTCATGTCTTGTTATGGCAGCTTCCTGTAGTCCGGCGCGGAGGACTTTAATTTCATGGCTCAAACTCAAAGTGAAACTTGAATTTGTCCGAACCTCTTGTTGATTTTTATTCTTTTATTTTAATTACGATGTTAATATATATAATATAATTAATAATAATAATAATAAATAATTATATTATGTGTTAAATTTTTTATATTTAAATTTATTATAAATATTATTTATTTATTTAAAATTTGCGTGGAACTCAGAGAAATGGCGTCAAAAACTGCAGCACTGGGGCGCGAGGTAAGTTTTGAAGTGAAAATTTCACGTGGGTCCCTGCCCTCTTAATTATTTAACGTTCCCATCGAAAGTAACAGAAGCGGACACTTCCACCGCCGCGCACATAATCATCAATGGCATATTTGTCGTCTCTCTTCTCTCCCAGTCCCACTATCACACACAGTTCGTGGGGGAACAAAACAAGGGCAGGCTGATGCTTCTAAGTGTGTGTAAAAATTAAAAAGTCTTTGATATCTCTTTCCCACTTTTATGATTAATAAAAAGACGAGCCGAGCCCGCCAATCGTGACTTTTCCTCCCTGTCTGCCATCAACGTCTTACAGTAGTCTAGCACAAACTTTAGAGGTTAACAACGGACAGAAAGCAATTATTCAAAAATAATAATAATAATAATAATATTTAAAACCTTGGCGTGGCGTTAATATATTGGAAGAACCTCACAACTCATAGACAGCTCCACATAGAAACAATTTCTCTAATTGCAATTACACGTCGGATTGCCGATGATGGTGGGGCCTACCCTTGCGGGCCTCCACAACTGTTTGCTCGTGCGAATCACACACCTGAGTCTTGAACTTGCATCCGAACTTCCTAGTCAACGACTCTCTCCAGCCTCCGGCTGGGCCCTTCTTATCAATCTTCTCGATTACTTTCTTCATTGTAGAGCATTCTCTCTCCAGCTGATGCACCCGCGTCCTCATGCTATCCATGTCCAGCCGAAGCACCTGATTCTCCCTCACAGCAGCCCTCCACGTGGAACCAGCGCTCGCCTCCACGCCAACAACTCCTTCTGTCTCTGTCTCCTCTTCCTGTCTTATTCCTGATTCTCTCCCCGCTTCTTGCGGCAACGCCTCCGCTGCCAACAGCGTCCCGGCTATCGCGTGACGTAACTGTAACTGCTCGAAAAACAAAACCTGAACGACTGCGCGTAACGGCAGACGCTCGTTTTGCGCTGCATGTGTGCAGGCTTCTAGTGTAAGCTTCTGGCAGTCCATTATTCCACAGATCTTTTCACGCTCCGCCTCCGATATCCAGGGATGCGCCTATAACAGAGAAATATTGCTTCATCACACATTCAGTCTACGTTACAATTTGACCATCAGTGTTCTAAATGTCAAATTCTTACGTGATCATAGCATCGGAAGATCTATAAAATGTTATTATTACCTTAAGATAGATGTCAACGGCTCTGTATAGTCCGTCGTCGAAGAGCCTAGCTTGATCGGGAAGAGAGATTGCTAGATTGTAGAATTTGTCCGGTTTAAGATTAGCATCCGATGCAATCTCAGAAAGATAACCGTCGATTAATTTCCCGACAAGCATCAACGGCGGAGATCGACCAGTATTATCCTGATTTTCTTCGCTTTGTAGTCCATCAAGGAAGTGTCCTAAGATCCTTTCTACACAATCAACATCATACAATGTTTCGTTCAGATAGGAATAGCTTGGAATTAACAAATCATCAAGCATAGCTTGCTCCAGCTGAGATCCGATTTTCCTTTCCAAAGCAGAACGACACGATTCGGATGCGTTCAGTATGTTGGCAGCTCTGAGCAAGCCAAACAAGAACCTCGTAGCAGTTGTAGGTGTGGCGGAGCTGCCCTTCTCTAATGGAAGATTAGCAATCACTGTCTCTAACAGTTCTCTCTGTTCACTTTCGGAAGGCATAGTTAATGACGAACTCTGCTTTCTGGTAGACCTAGATATGCCTGGAATGTGTTTCTTAGCATAGAACATTAAACAGCTTTCGATAATGTCCCCACGGAGATCCCGAGATTTCATTTCAGAGATTAGTCGCTTGAACAACGGCAAACTGAACAGCGATAGATCTTCAAACCAGGAGTGAGATCCAATGTTCTGTGTGCTTTTTCTTCGTAGACCGGTTTCAATTCCGTTCCACAAACTCTGATTTGAAGTCGACGCGCCTTCAGTGACCGGCCAACCAAACAGAGCGGGATCGGCAGAAGAAGCTCGTGAAGCTATTGAATCTATACATGTCTGAATAATGCCTAATGACTCCGCAAACGACATAACGTTTTCGCAGGATTTCAAGGCTTTAATTGACTCCTTTAAGCTCTTGAAAACGGATTGAGACAGGAATCTCTCGGTCTTGGAAATGAGGTTGTCTTCAGCGTATTCTTCAGTCATTTCGAGATACTCTCCGGCGCAGCGGAGAGGAGCGACGTTAGAAGATGACAACTCCATCTTCACGCCATAACAGAACTTCGCCACCATCTCGAACGTATCCGATCCGCCAGGGAATTCCGGTAAGCTGATTTGGCAGGTAACTTCTTCTTCCTCTTCGATTTCATCAGTTTCGGTTTCCAGCTCTTGTTTTGAAGTAGTGGCGGGATTATTTTCTTGTTCCGTTATCAGTTGGTGAAGCTTGCGACTCTTTGACATTAGAGGAAACTGAATCCAGCACCAACAACAACACACAAAATATAAGAAGAAAATGGTTACAAAGAATCATTTCCACTTGTGAAGACGAAGAAAACTCTGAAATGGTAACTGACCTTGTGAAGATGAAAGCTCATTTCGTGAACTTCGATCACAATGTCGCTCGGTAACCCAGTGGTGCAAAACCTGCAACAAAATCAGTCAATAAACATATGGTTTCAGAGTACTACGAAGAGGAGTTGTCCAGCATTCAAAGACAAACCATGCTTGCCCTTTGGAGGTAGACATCTCGGCTGCCATTTTTACAAACACTTCCTTGCTTTCCCTAACAATCCTGATCAGAAACTACTACAGATCCATAAAAAATAATGAAAAATGAAAGGATATGTTACGAATTCCTAAAGAAAGAAAGAAAGAAAGAACAGGAGTGAAATGGAGGGTTTTGATGGGTAAAATGAGAGTTGGAGATTTCTTTTTTTTCTGTTCACGGAAGATCAACTTGAGAATATAAAAGGAGGGAAGAGATGGGTTAGGAATCACAGAACCCAGAGAGGACAAACGAAGGTTGAACAAATTTCGAAAAAGGGGTCATCCGATCATTACTTTACCAAAATTTCCTTCTGTGTCTTTGAATCGGATCAGAACTCAGAATCCCAACCACGCTCTCTCTCTCTCTCTCTCTCTCTCTCTCTCTCTGAACTTCAAGGAGGGGAAAATTTGGGAGGATTAACAGAGCAGGCCTTTTCTTTGCAGCTTATATATCATATACCCTGCATATAAGCATCATCCATTAGCTAGCACTAGGCTGAGTCGTTGCTTGCCAACTGGTGTTTACCTTTTTGCGCAAATCGTGCAATTTTTAATTACATTTTGCTTTCACGACATGCCCAAATTTCATCTTAGCTAATAATTAGACCATTCATAACATTTCATAGTATGAAAATCACATGTCCGTTTTTACCGTATAATTGCATTATAAAGGTTAAACATAGGCCCAGTTGTAAATTTGAATATTCTAGATGAAACCAGGAATTGTCCACAGGCTAACTAAATAGATTTAAGAATCTCATCTCAGGAAACAGCTACAGAAATCAAATGGGGCCAAAATATCTTAATCAAGGATGTCGATCGCCATGGCAGTTCCGAAAATTCTAATAGGGTGCAAAGACTTCTCTGGGTTGAACCAGCTTTGGTGGGTGAGTGCGAATGCGATACAGTTTGTCCTGGAACTGTGATTTAAGTCTGCCTGTAATAGATTAGCCAAATGGAGAGAGAATTGCATTGCTGTTTCAACCGACCAAGATCGGACTTCAAGGTCCATAAATTCCAAGTATGGGAGTTAATAGTCACATGTAGGACATGACCCACGTATAGATATTAACCTCTACGAACTTCAATGCCTTCAATATTTGAACATTCATTTCTAATCTCACGATTTTGGTTTTGCAGGTTTGAAACGTAGGCCTGAACATCAAAATACGGCAACGCTTGCATTTATGGTAACATATCTACATCTATTCTAGCATTTATGACCCATCTTAATGACCCAGAAGAAAAGCACGTAATCATTTATGAATACTTACAGTGTTCGCATAATTTTGAAAGATTTATAAAATGGGTCGTACGGGATAATGATCAAATTACCAAAACTAAGACAATGATTACAGAGAAGGGTCGTGATGATGTTATAAACAGTAGCCAGGGAAGAGAATCAAACCCCACTAACCCTGAGATGGATTTGATTGATAAAATGTGTGACTTTGGACCCAACGGGACGATGAAATGATTCAAAAAATAAGACTTCAGTGCCACAGAGCCCTTTACTTATGCCATCACGTGGTTTGGTGACTAATCATTAGACAAAATGCACAAAAGGAAGGATGGGTTGTTCATTTGGGCACACCTGTTTGTGTACAGTGAAGTGTTATTCAATCAATCCAGGACAATAAAAAGCCAAAATTTTCCAAGGTCAGAGCTTGCTTTTGGATATAAAAATGCAGTAATGTGGGTCACATTGTTTACTTGAGAAACATTAGCTTTAGACTCCCCACTAGGTGAAAAATGGAGAGCAGGCAGCTTAATCATTTCCTAGGACTTTTCAATCTCAAAATTTCGGACTTCTCTCCTCTTTTCCTGCTCCTCCTCCTCTTCCTCCCAAGAAACGAGTAAGGTATGCTAGCTACTGAGATAGGAACTAAGAAAGAAGAAGCACAATAACCATGACAAATAATCCAAAAGTGACACCAAACCCTATACAACATTAGTGCGTTAAGCTAAAGCAGCATTTAAAGTAAACTCATCGCACAAGATACCAAGGGTTTGTTTCTTTATTAATTAATCCATGCATACATTAATAAGAAAGATTGGTCAATAAAATATTGACCATGATTGCTTGCCCCCATTATCTTATTTCCAACAGTATCGATCTGTTGGCCAAGCCTAAACCACTACTTTCTTATAAATTATATAATGGTATCCAACTAAATCTCCGGTCTTTCTCCAGCATTATTTATGCGTAGGCCCACCATGAGTCTGACACAGCACCTACTGCCCGGCATCCAAAGCGCCTTCCGATTTCGCTTTGCCTGGAAAACAAAACATAGAAACACATTTCAATGTGCCAAACTATTCATAACTGAAGTAGTTTGGCTTAAGCTTGAAATTATTTAGATTTGTCCTTCGTTTGCAACCTTGTTGATTCAAATTCCAAGCAAGATTTAACGCTTTGATCTCTTTGTTTATTGGAAAGCTTGATGAGTGAATCAATGACAGTGAGTAAAAGTCGAATATATTTAGTATTCAAATGCTTTGGATTTGTCCAGTACAGTAAAAATACTGTGTAGAATCTGTCAGGCATTATCTTTCTTGCAAAAAGAAAGTGAATTGCCAGCTCTAACTTTAAAAATAGAATAGAGGGTGCTCGCCTTTTGCATTTAGATTATAGAAATGGCAAATAAGATGACATATTGAAAGAGAAGTTTAAGATTTGTCCAAATGGGTGCACATATTATTAAGCTTTATGTCATGTGCGATTCGTGGACACAAAGCAAGGCTTTCTGTATATCCTATTTCTCTCAGTGGGACAAATACAGATGACGATATACATGTGTACAATAACCAACTATTGTTTTTGATCTATATCAGAGCCTATATTCTAGATACACAGCACATACCTGATGTAACCAGTCTATATGCCTAGAAACAGACAAAATTAGAAAATTTATAACTTGTTTAGGTAGTCTATTCTCTTTTGCTGAAGATATGTCAAAATTTATAGATTTATAGGTAGTCCATTCTATTTTTCTGAAGATATGTCAAAATTTATAGATTTATACCTGTGACTCTGGCTGTGGTAGTTGAAGCAGATGCCCTAATTGGTTGCTGAGTAGCTGTCTGCGGAGCTGGGATGACAACGCCAGGCCACGAGCGGCACATGCAGTGTTTGCCACTCTCTATGCTGTTATAGAGCGTGGCAAGATGATTGCCGCATCCACCCCAAGTGTGTTTCCCACATTGCTTGCAATCAACCCTAAAACACATGCTTTTCTGCTTGGTTTAAAATCTTTGATACGATGAAGATGTATGTGTGTTTTTGTGATTGATGTCTAGCTTTCTCCTTCAATGTTTTATACCAAGGATATTACTTTAATCTTATCGACCATTTATCTCACGTGCATAAACTTAGCATAACAGCTTACTCTTGAAGCCATCGATGGTAAGTTCCAAGATAGCATTTGCCATCGGTTTCAATGTCAAGGGGTCAAAATCAGGTTGCTTAGTATAAAATGACAATCTGTGCTTCCTTGTACGATCTCCGAAAGCTTCGTGTGATCGCCAACGCCCGATAAACAAGTTAGTTAGCTAGCTATGATTTTATCAGTTAAATTTGGCTTCATATCCGTGTCTTAATTCATTTACTTTCTGTCACTGTTGTCACCGGCCCATTGTCACCCGGTTACAGTTTCTCCCAGAGGCGTCAAATGGGATGGACGAAGTCTGACTTGATGTGCATTTGAACTCAAATTCGTGAGTCTCTTGTGAAAAAATAATATATATATATATATATTATAAATTTTGTAGAGGCCAATGAATTGGTTCAAGCTCACGAACTGCGTTAAGTCTCACCATTTATAAAGAGACCTGAATCCGTTAGTTTATTAGGTTTGATTTTTACGGATGAAGCCAATCCAACACGTTTAACACCCCTAGTTTCTCCCTCAAATTACCTACTCAAAACAGAAAAGATAAGCAATTACAGTCACGGAATTGCCACAATTTGTGTCTTACCTAACCGGCACCGGCTATTCCCTTCACTACAATGTCGAAAAAGTGACGGGCGATCCATTTGATTGGCATCAACTTCAACAACCGGCCTCGACCGCTCTATGTAAAGAAACTCTCATTGTTTTGCCCACAATGCAGCTTTCCATAGGAGCAGCTGGCCGCGGCATCAATTCGTCATTACTTTGAGGAACTGTAAAGGGGAACCAAGCAGATGCATGATGCTCATATTTAAATTATTGAGCATGTAATTAGTTAAGACACATAGGACCATCTTATCTTCACATTAGGGGTTATTTAATTATGGCTTAGGAACATGAAATGAACGAGACTCATGACAGACAGGGCGCCTTAAAACAATCACAACATGGATTCCCATTATTAACTAGTCGCAGATGACCTACTAAGTAAAACAAGCATAGCAAATTACCCTGAAGTCCGGTAAGCAGGTAGCTATCAAGGATACATGATATGAATATTTAAATTGGTAAGCTTCAGAAGACCCACCAAAGTTCTATTAGTTTGAACTTGAGAGAGTTTCAAATTATGCACCAGTAAAAGCCAGGACCATAAACATACACTCCCATCCTCCTTATCAGATTAAGAGTCTTGTGCGGGTTTCTTCAATGGGCTTGATTCTGCAGAGGCTGTGCTCGTTGACACTCGCTTGACGCCTCTTCCTACAACACCAAGATGGGTGACTCCAGCAGCAGGTCCACTTGTGTGCGCAGTGGAAACAGCAGGAGAATCAAAATCTCCACTGCTGTTAGCAGTACCCATCAGTGAAGAGCTTGTAACAACTGAAGATGGATTCTTCTCATTGCATTTTGCCTTGGCAGATACCATTCCCAGGATCTCCGAGAGAATTGACTTTGGGTTCATGGCCAGCTGCTGTAAATCTTCAAGCTGCAGAAAAAAGAATGTACTGTTTAACTAATGTAAGTTGATAGATGAATGTTTATGATTTATTTTGGAAATTCTAAATTGGACTTGCCTTCTTTTCCAGGTCTCCAGAGAGGCCAGATAGTGTTTCAATCTCTGCTTCCTTATCTGCCACAAGTTTATCATTTTGTAACCCATTGGAGGACTGCTGGATGCTGTCATCTAATTCAGAAGTAGCTGATGATGTTGCTGACTCTGTGGAACACTTTACTTCGTTCATGAGCCGCTGTAACCGTGACTTGCAAACAGATATAGCCTTCTGGCAATATGTAATTGCATCCTGTGGCTTGGAGCCAATCTCCAGACATAAACATATGCGGAAATTTCTGAATGACAGAATTAAGGTAGTCACCAAGTGAAAAACCTGAATGAAATAAAAGGGGAGAATTCTAGCAATTGCATTATTCCTAGACATGATACTGCTCAATATATCTGACAACTGAGTAAACAGAACATTGGATAATTATCATCTAAAAACACATTTTATCAACAAGAAGGATACAATTCAGCTATGTATCGACTGTCAGGTTCAACCAGCCGTTCCAATATAGACAATGCTTGCTGGTAGTCACTAAGAGAAGTTTCAATGTCCTCTGCGTGGTGCATAACAGAAGTTAAGTCCAAAAAGTTTTGAAAAAAAAAGGAATTAAATCTCATTTAAATTCAACAAGTAAATACATCAACAACCTCTTT
Organism: Xylocarpus granatum; assembly: GCA_019650275.1. Lineage (NCBI taxonomy): Eukaryota > Viridiplantae > Streptophyta > Magnoliopsida > Sapindales > Meliaceae > Xylocarpus > Xylocarpus granatum. Next base: position 69,931 of record BNST01000758.1, read on the forward strand.
CCAATGCAACTTCAGCCAGTGCTGATAATATGTCCACCTTCTCCATTGTGTCACCCGAGTGTTTTTCAGCGATTGCTCTTGCAACATCTAGCATTTTCCATGCCAAATCCAGGTCAGAGTCATCTTCATCTGCTTCATCCAGGTCCTCATCATTGTTACCCTCTTCATCTTCTTCCTCTTCCTTTCCACTGGGAACTGTAACAAGCAAGCATAATCCATATACAGCGTCCACAGCAATGATGATGATTATTAATAATTCCTAATATTATCAGGCATGTGTAACCACATCTGGTAGTCTTATCCAAACAATTTAGTGTAGCAAATTAGTCACTACTGCCATGTCACATCATCCAGAGCAAGTCACTCAAGAGCCTTTTATAAACCACTGACTTACTCCCCTCTTATCAAATATTATCCAACAATTGCATGAACACACATTTGACCATGAATTGTTTGAAAACATAAAAAAATGTTGTGAAAGAAGAGAAATCCAGACCAGTGAACAACGCAGGGAAATCCATTGGGTAAGAAGAGTTTAATTAAAAAATATCAGGATTTGAGATTAGACTAGGCACAGACAATAAAACTCATTACTTAATGAAAAAAAAGTTAGCATTCAACATAATTCATTTGATTCATATGCACCAACAAGTAGCCAAATCATTAAATGATATGATTGTAATATGATAAATCATAAATAAGTCAAAACTACCATAAGAAAAATACAAACCATCATCTGCTGCTCCATCCTGATTGTTTGAATTTCCATCCTGTTCAGCGTTACTTGAAACAGAAGCTGTAGAAGATTCTCCATTCACAACATTCTTAACAGATTCATCCTTGTCAGAGACCTGCTGAGATTCACCCTCCTTTTTGGGCACTGAACCCAATGGATCTGTCTCCTCTTGAGCTTTGTACAGCAGTGCACATCCATATCGATAATAGGCATTTAAACAATCAAGAGCAAGTTCACCATAATGGGCAACCCTATTATCATATATAAAATTTCAAACATTACTAAAGCATATTAGAAAATGGAATCCAATACCAAAGACCTACTTTGAAACAGTTTCAGGCTGTTCTTTGGACTACTATTATAGAAACTGCTCTCAAGTAAAAGCATAAAACTAACAAAGGCTTTTCTGACCTAGAATCCCCCCGTGTAAAGTGCCTACCAAGTTCTTCTCTGTGAGGCACCTTCCATGCTTTTTTGATCTCAAAAAGTACCCATATCTCTTTCAGACAAATACTTAAAGATTAACAAAACTGCAATTTAAACTATTTGAATATGATTTTTACAATGCCAAAAACACTCTGAAACACACCATCCATTAATTGAGAGATGAACACATACCAAAAATGTGAAATGATCCCTTTTCCCAAAAGAATTACAAATTTGCTAATATATATTCTTAAAAGAAAAAGGAAACAGAAGAAGGTCACTACATGGTGTAGATGACATCTAATGAACGTCAGGGGAATAGTTCTCTTTCATACAAAACATAACAGCCAAGCTCTGGCTTTGTACCGAGCAAATGCTAGCATAATTAACAACCAAAGCATCATCCAGCAAAATATTAACGTATAACTACTGCAAAACCGTAACTTCTCTTGACAAAAGCCCACGTTAGTTCAATATCTAACTTAGGGTTTACACAGGTTAGTTTAATAAAATAATGTATGGTTTATCGCCTACAATGCCAAGGACAAAACTTCAGTTCCCCGTGCTCAAAATAACCAATAATTAAAATATCTGGAATTAAATAATATGGTTGCAGTATTCCCTTCGGAAAAATCAAGAAATTAAAGTGAAAACCCTAACCTGATCTCCAGAGCACGGCTAAAGCAGTCAACAGCCTCACCATAATCACTTTCTTTCAAACCTCTGGTTCCTCTCTCCATCAACTCGTTCGAAAACTCCACCGTACTCTCTCGCTCTTTGTCGGCACTGGCACCGGAAGTTTCACCGTTGTTATTGTTGCAAGTCGACTCGGTGCCGCCCTCAGCCACAGATTCTATGGTGGCTTCCACTGAGGTTTGAGCGTTTCCTATGGCTTCCGTTGGTTTGGAAGTTTGCTCCGTCATCGTCACCGAACCTTCTTCCTCCGCCGTTAGCTTCGTTTCGTGCCTTTTTTGAAATCGAGCGGAAATCAAATAATAATAGAGAACACCGGTTCAGTCACACGACGTCGTATCTTAGGGGCAGATAAGAAGACTATATTACCCACAAATAGTATGATTTGGAAGGTTAGAATAGTCTTTTCATTACTCACTTTTAGAACTAATTTATCATTTTTGCATGTCCCATTTCTCCCACATGCCTTGAAAAGGGAGATACTTTTATAAACTTCCCACCTTTTGTATGCACCACAGGAACTTCATAAACCACTCGCTCCAGACTTCACAGATCAGTCAGAGCCTGAGGACCATGGCTTCCACGACAGTCTGTTCGTCCTTACCCCTTTCCAACATCGCCACTCCCTCGAATGCGCGCTACGAATCCTGTGTCTTGCAAGGCCCACACTCCTAAACCTCCGCCGGCCCTTCACGCCAGCCGTAGGAACTTACTATTGTTCTCGCTAACATCGCTGCCGGTCTTGACTGCGAGAGAGCCAACCTCTTTGGCGCAGGATATTCCACTGTTCGGTATAAGGAAGAATCTGAAACGGGCGGAGGAGGAAGCGGTGGAGATTGTGAAGGAAGCTGAGAAAAAGATCGAAACGGCAGAGAGAAGTATCGAAACCGCGGAGAGAGAGATTGAAACGGCTGGAAGTTTCGTAGTCGGAGGGTTGGCGCAGGCAGGAGCGGTGGCGGGAGCAGAGGTCGTTGGCGTGTTGGTTGCTACTTCCGTTGTCAACGGAATTTTGGGAGCCGAAGATTAATAATTAGCATTTATTTATTTTATAGTTGTATTTATATTTGTAGAATTTTGTATTTATTTGATTTATAAATTATTAAATTATATTTTTGTGTTAATATTAATTGGATTATAAAATAATTATTTTATTTTTATTAATTAAAAATAATTTAAATTGGGAATTTGTATTTATTAATTAAATAAGTAAATGAGGGGCAGATATTTAGGCAACATGTGGTCCTTACAAGGTTACGATCTTTACAAGTTCCAGACATGGGCGAAACCAGCAAGATTGGATTTGGATTGGACGAGGGCAATGAGCTGTGCTTGCTTTTAAACACTTCAGTTAGCAGTTGTAATAACCAAGAACTGGGAAGAACTCGTAAATTGAATAGAGTATTTCTGTCTTTCGCCATGGCTTTAGCTCGTGTGTGTTCCAACCCTGTGGATCTTCAGCGATTACGTCCAGCTTTTGATATTCTTCGTCGACCTCTCCATCCCGTTAAAACATCTGCACACTCCCACCACAAGACTCGCAGATTTCCCACGATTTTTGCTTGCCAAACCACCCCTGATCCTGCAGAAACCGAAACGGTGAGTCTTTTTTCTTCTGCTTTCTTCGAGTTTAGTTGATTTCTGCCGTATTTGAATGGTGAATCATTTTGCTCTCGTTGGCTGAAGGAGAAAGCTGTTGTTGAGACTAGCTCAATCAGTAATGGCACCTGTAGTAGTCAAGGTACAAGCTCGTCAAACGATGCTGGGTTTACTGAGTTTCCTAACAAAGAAATCAATCGGGGAGTAGCAGTGGCTTCTACTCTGGCTGCTGTGGGACTTTTCTTAGTAACAAGACTTGATTTTGGTGTTTCTTTGAAGGACCTATCTGCTGCTGCTTCACCTTATGAAGAGGTTTCATTGTTTTGTTAATTGTTCACTTCATAATGTCAAATTTTAGATCTGAAAGTGGGTTCATTTTTTAATTCCTGTACTTCAGTACCTCCTTGTTGCTTCTAATTTGATTCGAATACTGTTATAATTCTCACGTTTGAATTTGTTTATGAATTTCAGTTCTCTATCATGCACATCCCGTTATTGGCTTATAATTTATAATATTTTGGTTGAACCCTTGTTTTGTCTGATTACGTAGGCCCTCGCGAATGGGAAACCCACTGTTGTAGAGTTCTACGCAGATTGGTGTGAAGTATGCAGAGAATTAGTTCCAGATGTATACAAAGTTGAACAGCAATACAAGTAATGATCTTTGAGCTGTAAAGTGTTTACTTTATATATAGTTTCTTGGCTTTAATTTGCTTAATCTCATCCACCTTCTTTTGATATAGGGATCGTGTGAATTTTGTTATGCTGAATGTGGACAATACGAAATGGGAACAAGAGCTTGATGAGTTTGGTGTTGAGGGTATTCCACATTTTGCATTCCTGGACCGAGAGGGGAATGAGGAGGGAAATATTGTTGGTAGGCTTCCAAGGCAATACTTTCTTGAGAATGTAGATGCCCTTGCCCGTGGAGAAGCATCCATTCCTCATGCTCGTGTTGTGGGGCAGTATTCAAGTGCTGAAAATAGGAAGGTGCACCAAGTTGTTGATCCCAGAAGCCATGGATAGATGATGCCTTCAGTTAGAATAGTAACGGAGCAACTTGTCACTGGAAATACACACATTCGATAGTTTATTTAAAATAATATCAACATGTAACTAATTGTTAGGAAGTTTCCATTGTGATGAGTGATGTCATCTGGCATTCACTTAAGGGAATTCCTTTGAAGAGAATCTTAGAATCAGATTCATACCTCTAGACTTGAGGAGGGCTTTCGTGTCTGAGTGTCTTCACTTCCAATCAGAGCACTCTTTTAAAACAGGCATTACATGCAAAGCTGATTTCATGCAAGATATCTCTTGAATTTTTAGCTATTCAATCTATGGCCAATTTCTAAGATAGAGCTAACTTGCTTTTGAAATTAATTGAAACATTGGTTTGTTTAATCTTCAAAAGTCAAACAAAGATATCTCTTGTTTAAGCTGGTTTAATCTTCTGTAGGTTTAAATAATCAGAGTCAAAGGTATAATTTGTTTTGTTTATGACTCATAATGAGGAGTTGGAAGCTTATAGTTTGACTTTCTGAAGTTCAAGATTCTAGCCTAAACATTCGTTCATTATATTCTGTATCAGTCTTGATTACTGATCCCAAGTTCCTGACTATCAGGTTGAATGTTCTATGTGAAATGTGATTGCCCGTCATTTTATTTACCAGGGCCAGTAGCAACTCCTCTTCTGCAAAATCATAGGTGGCTCTACAGGTCAGATTTGTTCAACAGTTGTATAATCTCAACCAGCTAGAATTCATTTGACTGTAACCTGCCTACAATTGTCAATTATACCATCTTCCTAATGTCAACTGTAAGTTGCATCTGCACTTTCGTTTTCTTTGTTCTTGGAATGAGATACCTATTGATTCCATGGTAGTGGTCGGATTTTCTCAAAAGCAGGGAAGGGGGTGAGAAGTGTTCATATTTTCTGACTGTTAGAAGAGATCATGACTTGCATCATCATCATTTTCTTCTTTATACTCCCTCCCGTTTGAAGATATATGTTCAAATGTCCATCTTTGTCGAGTTATTTTCCCAATGCTGAAGTAAAACCGTGTTATTTTTCTTTGCGTTAGCACACAAATGTCACTGCTTGTAAGAACGAATCACGAACTGCGGCCAAAACATGAAGAAAGAGAAAGAACATATCATACATAGTTACAATCGAAGTACAAGTATGACCCTGTCCAAAACGTGCTACAAGCCTGCAACCATCCTTGACTAATCCTGAGAAAAGTGCATAGTAATTTCCACCACCAAACGTACCAAACCATACTAATCACTGCACCAGACGTCAACAAGTTACCAATGAGCGAAACCTTGTATCTGTGAAGAAATTTTCACATTTAAGAGCTCACTGGACACCTCACCTATGTGCTCTGGTTAGGCATTGTACTGTCATCACCGTCTTTGTTAGTTTGCCTCAAGTATGGCTGAGTTCTATTGCAGAAACATATTTCATTTCAAAGTATATGGTATGACCACTACAAACTTTGACTCAAAACACAGTTATCACAAATCATTATCACAAATCATTTCAAAATTTTGCTTCATAAAGATATACATATAATCAATGTAGTGATGGCTTTTACATAATCTAATTTCAACCTTTCTGCATTTTTTTTTCCAAAAGGAAAGGGAGAGGTTGGATCAAGCATATAAGAAGATTTATATTGCTAGGTGAGATCTATAAGCAGTGGGGGGCGTATCAACAGGTATTTCAAAAAAAAATTTGGACAGCTTTGAGGTCACTGGACGACATTACCCAGCAGGCTGTTTGTTGAAGGCGAGCTCTGTTCACTTAACCAAGGATTCTGTACAGAAACGGAGGAACTATCCTTGATCTTATCCAATGTAGTCAGACAATCGGCAGTTTTAGGAGGAATCACTCTCTGGCTCTTCAGCCCTGACCTCTTAACTGTCACACCACTCAGTGATCGCTCACTTGCACATTCTGATAACGAACAACATGAAGCTGGGGGTGATGACATATAAACATTCGAAGCCCAGGAACCGATCCTGATCTGCTCTAGCTCTTCTGCAACTTCTGCCATAGTAGGCCTCATGTCCCTATGAAAAGCTAGGCATCTAAATGCCAGCTCAGCCACATTATGAATGGATGACAGTGTCCAAGCATCCCTATTTGGCTCAATGTATGGATCTATTATGTCATCCACACAACCTCTACCAATCCTGTCAATAGCAAATGCAGCCAAATTCACCTCACTGTGAGGGCGAGAAAAATCAACCACTTTCAATGCAGTTATGATCTCTATGAGAACTACCCCAAAACTGTAGACATCACTTTTATCAGAAAGATGAAAATACAGATGGTATTGGGGATCAAGGTAGCCCGGAGTTCCTTGTGGGGCCGTCGAGATATGGGAGGACTCAGTCATGCCAAGTCTAGAAAGCCCGAAATCTGCTACCTTTGACTTGTAGTTGTAATCCAATAGTATATTACTGGATTTGATGTCTCGGTGGTAAATGGGTGGATTCATGGCAGAGTGAAGATAAGCAATAGCCTGGGCAGTCTCTGTGGCAATGGTAAGCCTTATTGTCCAAGGAACCCCACCGCCCCTTTCTCTGTGCAGATGCTGACTTAAAGTTCCATTAGGCATGAATTCATAAACAAGGATCGGTTCACCTTTCTCTATGCAGCAACCTAACAGGCGGACAAGATTTGGGTGGCTCACAGAGGAGAGAAGCTTAATCTCATTCATGACTTGGTCAATACTGTCAGTATCTCTATATCTAAACCTTTTTATGGCAACCCATGCATCATTCTGGAGCTTTCCTGCATAAACTGTACCATAAGCACCAGTTCCTAACCTTTGGGTGTCAGAAAAACAATCGGTAGCTCTTTCAATTTCTTTGTAAGTGTAAAAAGGTATACTAGAGTTGCCAGCGGCTTGATACAGGAGGCGCTTTGCACTGAGCTGGTTTCTGAAAGACATGGACCGTCTTCGGAAGCAGTAACATAGAAGAGCCAGAGCAGCCACCATGGAAGCTCCAGCAATAAGCCCTGAAAATGAAAACAATATGAATCATGTTAAAATATGTTTCTTCAAATGAAAAACTAGCTACAAAGTTACTATTTGCTTCTAGAAAGAAAATTTATTCATCATTCCAGTTGTAATGAAAAGTTCAAATTAATATTTTCTCAGCCAAGGACTAACATGAATAAACAAAATCACAGCCATTGTCCCACTATGATAAGAATTTGTCCCAATAGTAAATTATTTGCTACTGTCATATTAAATTTAGAATCACAAGAATCCAAAAGAATCATTCACCAAAAATGTCTGGCAAAAGTTTATCAGGTTATCGTAAGTTACATAAAAACCTGAGGATCATACCATTGTGATCACTGAGACAATTCATGCTGGATCAAAGTATTTAAGTACAAAATAACTGCTCTACTCAACTGCACTGGCAACTCAAACAATGGATTACCTTCTACAGTGCATTATTTTCCAAGGGTAATTTTCCAATTCAAAAATGAATAAGAAACCAGCTTCAAAATCACACGAGTATTAGTCAAGAAACATGGGAAGCACACGAGTTAATTCACATGTGCATCCAAGCAACTAATCACTATTCAGTTGATGACTGAGGAGCAGAACACAAAATAAGGGGAGCAAGGCTTCGAATGGGATCGTGTTGCTTCTGTTGTGCTTTGAGAGTAGAGTTGAAAAGGTTTTTGGTACATCCCCAAGTAGTTGTGGCTTAAAAAATGCCACATTTCAATACCAAACGAAGCATAAGAATGAAACATTGACAACCCTTCAGATGTTCTCATAATTTCTCATGTAACAATTTTTGAGCAGTTAAGTTGGTTCAAGGCATGAGTCCCATGTTAACTCAACATTCTCGAAAATGTGTGAAATAGTAAACAGTGATTTCTTGATCCTAAAGCTAAATCTTACCTCCAACAAGAGCACCAACTCTACTCCTTCCTCCACATCGACCATTTATATACTTTGAAGCACTGCAGTCGGACTCTGTGACAAGGAAAACAAGGATATTAGCTTTGAAACATGGCATTTATTTTCATAAGCATCAGAACAACCACTCCAATAAAACCATGTTTTTTTTGTTGCTTTATCCAGCATTCCACTGGAAGAAAAGCTAAGGAAAGAAAATTAGTTATCAGAGACTTAGATAAGTCAAGGCACAGATATTATATCAGGCTAAATCAGATGAAACTCTTGCCATTTTCTGAAAGTTCAGGTTATGTATTCTCAACTAATACATGTCATTCAGGCCATTGACAGGCGAGCTGTGAGCAATATACACACACAGAAATTGGCTCCATTGTAGACAGGATTCATTTAGATATTCAAGCACATGAAATTTTCAGCTCAAGTAGATAACAGTAACAATTAGATGGAAAGGCTTTGATCAAATTCTATGACCAATGAACAAGACAATCAAATTGATTGGAACTGTTTCAATCATCAAGTCTTTCCCCCTTCTGACTTTATGATGCTTGGAAGTTCAAGACATGTGCTTAGACTAAACAACCAGGCGTGGTTTGACTTCCAACTTAAACAAGATTATCTACAAAGCAAACTACCATATTTATAATGCATACTGCAGGTAGGCCCGCCTATAATCTCGGTTGACATAACCCCACACGTTATGCTCAGAAATTGGCTCAGCCACCTGATATTATGAACTATAGTCAATAATTCCAAGTCGCGACCCCTCAGAAAGAAAAAATCCGGTAAATATTCAAGCCTCCTTTTTGTTAAGGACCAAGGGCAATTTGGTTATGAACATGTCCTCTAAGGCGATTGGGTGGGGGGTGTGGTTATACTCTCACTGGTCAATGAATGACATCACACCGGCCGCGTACTTTCCCGGTTAAACCACGTTTTCCGTCCACCAAAGCCTAGGACCAGATATTAAAACTAAAAGAGAAAAAAACTAATATACAGATGTAAATAAATGAAAAAAAAACGCATAAAAAACAGTAGTTTGACTCACTTTTCCAGCATCGGTTACCGGCTTGGAAACCATCACCTTCAAACCCTTCTTCACACCGGCAACGATGAACAAGCTTTCGGTTAGCAAGTGTAAAATTATGACATTTAGCGTTCGCAGAGCATTTACAGTTGCCATTAAGCCACCATCCCAGCTCAACTAGCTGCAACTCGAGCGACAAGCCCGAGTCTTCTCCCGAGATAGAAGCAAGCGAGGAAAACAGAAACTTGCAGCCAGTCCGGTTCAAGTGATCATAACTCATCATACTCGATTCACTGTTAGTTCCCTCATAATAACACGTTATATTATCACTACTATCATGGCATGTGCTAAAGTGGAACCGTTGCTCGACCAAACTCATCGGTATAACGCAGCTGTTTGTATGAGTCGAACAGTTCTGGAACAGCAAACTATTCTGCCATGTCATCCCGTAGTTATCGGTAAACAGAGGATGGAGGGACATAATCTCCCGTCCGCATTTCGCAGGAAGGCCGACCAAGAGGCTGTCCGCCGTTACATTTTGAACTTCAAACTCACCAATTTTTACGAGTTCAGTTCCTTCGTCACAGCTCAACCGAATCGGGCAAGCTGCTGAGAAACCGAACGGGTATGGTAAGCGTTTCGCTGATTTTCCTTTTCCGCAGGTGTTTATACAGTGGCCAGCCACGTTCGCAAGAGAGATTATACAAATGAAGATTATAACAGAGAATTTTTGTTGAAGAATCATGATCATGGCTCATCAGTATGACGACTCTGCAATAAAACAAGATGCTGATTAAGAAAATTCAAAACCTGATGATAAAATGCTGATCAAAAGAACATGAGCTGGTTGGTGCTCTGTACTATGTTTGACTAAAAAGGGTAACTAATGGAGGAAATAAAGGAGAGTTCTGAAGCCGTTGCGACGCCCTCTACATCAATTAATGCACAAAAGGAGATACAGAAAAATGTGTTCTAACCAAAAAAGATTTTCATAAACAAAATTATCGATGGTTTGGTTTGATTTAGTTTGGTTCAAGGCCTTTAAGGCCCCATGGCTTACCTCTAACTCCAACCTGCTTCAATGGCTGCACCTCCTCTGCGACTTCCACTAATTCAGAGCCAATAGTTAAAGCGAGAGGAAACAGAGCAGCATATTGAGACGATGAGAAAACTTCTTCCTCTTCTACACGATGGAAAACGGGTCAACAGCGGCTCGGGTTTATCGAAATTACACAACTACCCTTCCGCGTCTGTATTCTGTGCGGAGGGAGTGCTCACAGTCAGCACCGAAAATAATCAAAAGGTTTGACCAGAAGAACAAAAGCTTGTGTTGTGTGTGGACAGGCTCAAATCTAACCACCTTTAGATTTTCTACGATCTGATTTGACGATCAATCAGATGTTAATGATTTGATGAAGTTGTGGGGCCCACCTTTGCTTGGGGATGGGATTGGACCCACCACATTCCGTTTTGATTTTTCTTTGCAATGTTCATAAATGGTAATTTAAGATATTTAATTATGTTTTGAATTATAGACAATGAAAGCAATGTTCACATAATTTTTCTCAAAGGTCAAAGTCAACCAGACCATGTGGGCTCTTTGATAGTAGAATTTCCACAGTCCAACTGCCATATGCATTCAGTAAGGAAAGATGGGTGGGTACTTCACTTGGCCATCCACATTCATGGGGTTGTTCAAACTCCATTAGAAGCCTTGATAAATATTTAAAATTTAAAATTTTAATTCATTTTTAATATAAAATTAATTTACAATTTAAAAAATTCTTTTAAAAATATTTAAAAATAAATAAAAACGTGTATTAATTATAATTATCAAAATTTGACCATTCTAATCTCTTTCCGACAAGAAAAATGGAAGCAAAGCGGTTGCAGTTGCAGCAACTGAAACGGTCATTAGAACAGGTACAGCTACTCGCCCATTCGGCGGATTGTGGCTTTGTACCATGCAAGCTCCTGTACTGTGCTTGTCTCATTTTAATTGCTCATCACCCCCTAATTTTTTATATTAGTGGAGGCCGCCGTCTCGGTCGAGTCATCGTAGACCAAAGCTTGCATGACGTGTGTTTTGAGTGTTTCGGCAGGACTTTGCGGACAAGTTGTATGCAAAGTAACCCAACTGCATGGCTACGCTACCTGTCCGTAAACGAAACTGGTTGAATTGTCAATTGCAAGGACGCGTCAATGTTCCGGAAAATACTTGATGCACACCGTCTGATTGGTTTAATTCTTATGTTCAGTATTGGATTAACGTGTATGGCGTATGGGATGGATTAGAGGAAATAAAAGCGACCACATACATCATTTTCTCCTTTTTCGTAAGAGGAAAGGAAACCAATCGTATTCTCAGTTTACTCTGTTGGGCTGCCAGAATGAAAGACGTGCGACAGACGACTTTGATTCTTCTTCTTCTTCTTGTCCCTTGCTCCACGTTCAAGGGCCGTTCTAGGACCGTAAACCAGGCCACAAACGTCCCTTCTCTCCTTTCAAAATGCACGAGTGTGGACAAATTTTCTGGGTCCGGAAACCAGGCCACCCACGTTCAAGAGCCGTATCTTAAGTAATACATAGAACACAGACACTGCTCTAATAATGCAACTTAAATTGAAGACAAAGACAGTCACCAGAAGGGCAATGCTAAATTGTTGCACCTACTGTTTCTATTTGTTAGTTACCATCCCACATTTTAATGTACGGCACTTTCTTCCTATGAACCTGGATCTCTTCCAGATATTATTCTCCCGTGGAACAGTCTGGTCATATTCTGAGGTTTGAAACCAGAATTAGATGACTCTTTTAACTCCCAATACTAAAGAGGTAAACTTGTATATGATTTGGGATTACTGATAACAACCAGCACAGCGGCACAGACATGATTGATTATTCTTGTCTGCTCAATTTCAACAACAAAATCCAACAGCTCACAGAATTTGTGACAAGCAGATACAGCAAGCATGTCCTATCCAATATGATTTGGTTCTTGATTATGATCTTATCCTCATCTCTTCATAAGAAATCATAGTCAATTACTCAATCATACAATGAAAAAGTCAAGATCTCAGAAAGACAATTGGCTGTCCATTACTTGATGGACTGATTTGAAAACTGCTTGTGCCTTAACGGACCCGCAACTTAACATAATTATTACGGGACAAATCATTTTCAAGACAAGTATCTTCAAAAATATCATGTAATTAACAAAGGATTGCGCTTGGACAGTCGGCAGCAGAGGCAATTAATTAAATTTTTATTTAATTTAACGTATATATTCGATAAGAGTCATACTTTCAGAACTCGTTTAAATTTTAAAAAATCACCCAATCTGCTCTCTCCCTCGCTCGCTCTTCACACGTACGGTAAAGACAAGTTTGATAACAATATCATATTATTATTTAATAATATTATATTTTTATTGACTTTGGGCGAGGGAAGAGAATATTGTGTAGACTAGCGGCCGGATCAATTAGCGAACCGGAGTTGTAGTGATATGGGCCTAAGTTTGAGGCCGGATACGCCAGAATATCTTTCAATTGGGTTTATATGGGCCTCGTTTAAGTTTTTTAAAGAGCCCAGCTTAATCAAACACACACCGACGCTGCTCGGTTAGACTTTGATGTTTTTCGAAGACGTTGAGATTGACGATGTCGGAGAGAGAAGATTATGACTCGGATGCGCCCGAGGAACTTACAGCCGAGCAGGTACGGGTATATTTTTTATACCCCTATGTCTGAGACACTACATCAACGAATATATGTATAGATAGATATATTTAACGAAGCATAGTTAATATGATTTGGTTTGTGCAGGGATTGAGGCAAGATGAGGAGATCCGAAAAGTCCAGAAGGAAAATAAAGCCAGGTATGCTCTAGTCCGTTCCTTGCTTTAATTCAGTGTCAAGGAATAATAATTAAAACGAAAATATATATTTTTTAAAAAAATCCATTAGCTCTATGTCTATAGAATTTGTTAATCTTGTAAAAGATCATCTTGACAGATGTTCACTGATGGGTATACTTCAGTTTGGGGAATTAGCATTAAAGGTTTGTTTTTGAATAAGCTGATCGTTGTAATAGAATTTCAAGGTTTGTTCATGGAATTTTTTTAGTGGTGCAAAGGGTGTGGCGTTGTGTAGCCAACGTTAAGAAAATAGGGTAGGTTTAGGTCGGTTGGTGAACTGTGTTTGATAGACATTTTGGTACCTTCAAGTTTAGCGAGCTTGAGGGAGATGGAAACATGTAAATTTGAGCTTGGAATTTGTTTCTTCTTGCAATAGTGCTGGCATATAGGTGTGTTCCACCAGGCATATGACATGGAGGACCAAGGTTTGTTATAATTTATTTACTTATGGATTGATACTGGTCAATTAAATCAACTTGAATGTACTACCAGCATGAACTTTTGAAAACTTGATAGCAAATATTGACTTTTTGTTTTTTTTTCTCCCCAATGCTAAGCTGATTCTTAAATTTTGCTAAATATAGATTGGTTTAGTTATAGTGTTGTTTAAAACCTTTTGAAGTGTAAAGATAACAGTAAATATGTGTTTTTGCCCTGAATGTTGTTATGAATCCCCCTGCATTGAGTTCGTCTTTGGGGGAAAGGAACGTCGGAGACTGTGGGCTCAAAGGAAAACACAACGACGTTCAAAAGGAGGTGAGGACATAAAAAGATATATCAGAAACTGAGCCAGAAAAAGGATAATGCCTTCTCTCGTCATCCTTTGTGCGTTTTTGAGTTTTCAACTTTTTAGCTATAAGATTCTAACCAAGAGTTCATATTTCATCTACAGACAAGTTTTCTTATCAGACTCTGAAGATGAGAAGGCTGAGGTGAAGCCGACCTCGAGAAAGGAGAGAAAGAAAAACTCAGGTAAAGGATCTTTGTTGTTCACCATATGGTGGGAGAAATTTTCTAATGGGTATCTAATCATTTCAACATTTTTTTCATCAGCCTTTGTTTGCAGGTTAGAACCTGTTATATGGAATGACATGCCTCCCCCCCACCCCAATGTTTCAACAGTTCCTTAAAGAGTTTTTGAAGAAAAGGAAAATGCAGGTTTCAAGGTCATTTGCAGTTCTGAATAACTCTAACCAAGCGCTCCGCCTCCTTTCCACTTCGGCTTACTAAACCGGAGTTTGACAAACTTGGTTGGCGATATTTTTGGCTAATCAGTAGTATGAAAGCTATGCTATTCTCCGAAGGCCCACTGCTCCATCGCCAATGCGATATTGTTACTGATAAACCAAACCATCTAATTCTTGCATGGTGCGAAATTGCTTATGACATTGGCGATTGCTGAAATGGGTTCTACACAGGGATTATATCATTCACCACTAGCAGATAATAACGTCCAACGTTTTCCTTTTTGGCTTCTGGAAAAGCGAGGTGGATATCAAATTGTGTAAAGAAGATGTACAAGTAAAGCCAAGATCTTGGTGCCTTGCTTAATTTATTGAATGTCCATTGTTTCAAAGTAGAGAATTACAGGTAGCCGATATGGGGATTAAGGTCACAACTATGAAAACTACTTTTTCAAAAATCGAAATTCTTGATCAATGGTTGAAGGGGGTGTCACCCTTTTTGTTAATTAAGATATCAAGAGGGTGGACTCATTCCATACTAAAAATAACCATTTTTGATAACAAGGATTCTTGGTTCTGAGTAATACATCAGGATCAAGAGATTAGGCTAAATCTTGTTTCTATAGAGCAAAACCATTTGTCTCTTCATAAGAATACACTTGGAAGAACTTTAGATTGAACAACATACAGTAACACTTGACAATACGTTCAATGCAAGTGTTTCACTTTGGATGTAGAAATATATTATACTACGCTGCTGCGAACATGAAAGTAATAATAAACTCCTGTCAACCGCCTACAAAATTAACCTTCAATTTTTGCAATCCTGCGGGCTGCTTCCTTGCATTGTTGTTGTTCTCAGGATGACTGAGCGCCATGATACTTCACAATCAACTCGTCTCTTGTCCTGCTCAGGAACAAAAATATTAACAGCATTATTTGATTAATTTTGGTGGTCACGGGGAGGAAAAAGCATCGTTGTGGTCGAGCCACTTTTGATCCTGGACTGAGCTGCTGCTTAGTAGAGATTGGAAAGCTGTTTTCACCTTGTTAAAATTCTTATGGTAACGGATTCGTTTGAGAACAGCCTTTTTGTCCCAGGAGTCTGGTGAAGATGATGACCTCAAATGAAGTTGTCTTGAGATGCTTTCTTTTTCTTGGGACATGTTTAAGCTCACCGTCTCAGAGTCTGACAGAGCAGCATCAGGTTTTGAAATCATGAAAGCCGTATCTGGAGAAAAGGGAAACTGGGATTGGATTACTACTAATTGGAACGTAGAGAGTCTTGTTGTTATTATACATGGGGAGAGGGGCTTGTTGTTTTCTCATATTTAGTAGTTTTCTTTGCCATTTGTTTTAGCTCTTGCATGTGGTTTCCACAAAACCGTGGGTTATCGTTAAATTCTGGGTTGAGCTAATGTGACTGTCAATTGCACTGAAAATCCCTCTTAGTCGATTTTTTTTTAAAAATATTAAATTTAATATAAATAATAAATATTACTTTAAAATATTAAAAAATTTAAAATATAAATAAATAATATCATAAAATAATTTATTAAAAAAAAATAAATATTAATAAAATAAAATTTTTTATCAAACTAATTTTAAAAAAATAATTTCAATAAAACATTGAACTTAATTAAAAAAAAAGAAAAAAATTTAGATAAATTATTTTATTATATTAATTTTAATAATAATAATAATATAATAAAATTATTTAATTAATTAATAATTTTTTTAATAAAAATAAGTGATATATTATATTTTTAATTTAAAATTGAAATATATAATAAATAATTTAAAAATAAAAAATTAATATAAAATTTTAAAAAGAAAAAAAGATATACTGTGTGCAGTCCGGTAAGCAGGTGGTGGTTTGGAACGAAGATATTTAATAGCGACGGCGGATCTCCACATCCTCCCTCTCGAGCGTTTTAGTTGGCACGTGCGCATGTATGCAAAATATATGATAATCCAAATGGCCATTACTCCTCCAACAACACTCTTGAATTTTAATTATCTTGGCAACTTTATTTTATTTAATTAAAATATTATATAAATATTTTATAAACATTAAAAGAGAGCTTAATTAATTATAAAAAATTTATTTTTG
Organism: Xylocarpus granatum; assembly: GCA_019650275.1. Taxonomy (NCBI): domain Eukaryota; kingdom Viridiplantae; phylum Streptophyta; class Magnoliopsida; order Sapindales; family Meliaceae; genus Xylocarpus; species Xylocarpus granatum. Next base: position 86,574 of record BNST01000758.1, read on the forward strand.
TGAACTTATTTATTCCTATCAAGAATAATCTTTTAATTTATTAAGAACAATTCTTTTTGTGGTGTTCAATCTCTTATATTTTAAATTTTTTTTAAAGATATTTGTAGATTTAAAATTTATTTATTTTTTAATATTATACAAAAGTTTATAATTACGAGACGTTATTTGATTACACTATATTCAAAATTTAAATTTAATTTTGACGTTTTTAACTTTATTTTTGTATTTTTAAGGAGGGAGAAAATGATGAAAATATTATTACTAAATTTAAATTAGATATATTTTAATTTAGTTAATTTATCAAATTAAATTCAAACAAGTAAGCGTTTAATATGTTTTAAATAAATTATTGTGTTAAGATTTTTTTATTTGCGATAAGATTTTATATAAATATATCTATAAATATTAAAAAAAAAGCGGTTAATTAATCGCAAAGAATTTATTTTTATAAGTTTATTTATTTTTTTAAATATAAAATAAATTTATTAAGAACAATATTTTCCGTAGCGTAAGTTCAATCTTTTATATCTTAAATTAAAATTTGTAAATTTAAAATTTATTTATTTTTAAATATTATATTAAAATTTAGTAAAATTTTAAAAAAATTATTAAATTACGGTGTATTTAAAATTTAATTTTTATTTTATTTTATTTATAGGTTTACTTATTTTTTGAGATTTAATTCTTAAAAGTCGTCACCAACCTTGAGGTCCGTCGGTTAGAACACTTGAAGAACTATATGCCTTTGGAGGCTAGAGTTTATGGAAAGCAGATCATTACTTCGAAAAGAAGGAAAATTAGAAACAAACAATACCATATTTTGTTTCAATAAATTTTTTTATGATTACGAAAACTGAACTTGAAGGGCCCAGTTACAAGTTACAAGATATTGAAAATGACGGTTGACAGGAAGCCGAGTTACCATGTGAGAAACCGTGGGCTGGATGGGGAAGTTTGTTAGTAAACTGGGGGTGGGCGTTTTGAATCCTGACAAACGCTTCCGCCAAAAGATAAAATGCGGATCGATCGCAGGAAGCAGTAACCAAGCTGATTGACAGTCGGAAACCTGCATGTACGAATTTAAATACATTGAATTACAAGATAGAAACGATTATTGCCCTGTCAGATTTCGGTGGCTCGACATCCAGGACAAACTGTCGTCCAATCAATTACCGGATGTACCATTGACTTCCAATTTGACGAGGTTCATCGGTTAAAACCCCTGTACTCTATTCTTAAATTTTATAATAATTATGTTTTAAATTTTTTTCAATTATTTTTTAAAAATTATTTTAAATTTTATGTCACCAGTTTAAATTGAGCTAAAATGCAACTGTATCTCAACCAACCCGGTTAATTATAATCCTGATATGCTACTGTTTACTTGGCATGCATGCAAGCGTGGGCAAATAAACAAAGAAATAGTTGCTGGCCGTTTGAATACGTTATGATTAAAAAGATGCAAATAACATTTTTTTTTAAAAATTTTTTATTTTTCACAAAAAAGAGAACAGAGAGATATATAAGAAAGTACAAAGAAATTTGGTTCAGTGACCGTCGCTTTTGTCGAGATAACTCAGCAAAAAGCCACCCACAACCCGCCTTGCTATAGGATTTGGGATGCCACGACATAGCCTTCCATCGATGTATGCTATAATGCCCGATAACACAAATTTCCCAATGCCCCATTTTCGAATAAACTTTCCATTCTCCGATCGTGCAGGGACAACTGCTCCATGATCATCAGTTTCCGTCTTTTTCTTCCACTTGATGCTGATGCTGTCTGTAAGCTTATCAGCTCTCCTTCTCAGCATGCGGATTGCAAAGCTCACAAACAAGTGTTCGCACAATGTCAGTACTGTCGGTCCAATTTTCCATTCCTGTACATCGTACAATCGTGCATGGATTAAAAAGTTTAATAATACCACTCTCATAATCAAATTTAGAAACGTGAAGTAGATAAAAAGCGAAATGGAACAAAGAAGAACAAGCGGATTTGAGATGAGGCCACCGACTCTTTCTCCTTGGAGGTGGCGTGTGTAGCGGGAAGTTGTCGAAGGACCCCCTTTCAACAATCCCTCACTTTCAAGGAAATCTTTCACACGATCCATGATCTCGTTTACGAGGGTATTGTTTGGAGGCAGGTTTTTGAGAAAAACCTGCATGTATAAGTTCAAATGTTAGAGACTGATAAAAGGGCAGCTCTAGCAGTGACAACAGAGCTCGAAACACATCCTCCAGCAGGAACAAAACTCGCTTCGCGTGACCATTTCCACGAGTACAAGGTATAATGCAACTTCCAAACAATGATGGATTACGATAAACTGAAGTTATTCTTAGTCCTTAATAATTACCTGATTGTCAATGACTCTGACTCTAAGATATTCTTGTCTATACATGGTATCCAACATAGCTTGCAGGTATCCTTCAATATATAACTGAAATTCAAAATAACTAATTAGTGGGAGACATCATAAATAAAAAAAAAGTACAAATCTCATCCCCATTCAATAGTTCTCATTTTTCTTTTCCCGGATGGACAAACTGTGTTCAGCCTCTTTGATGTGCTCTTATTTTATTAGTTTTTAATTTCTACATACATTACCTCATCAATCCCAGGACTTCGATCAAGCTTGATCTTTCGATCTGGGCCACCTCCAATCAAAGCAGACCCCAACAATGATGGCTCCATAGCCAATTTCAACATTCCTTGGTGAAAACCACTAACCTTGAAAATACATAAAAAGCCAAAACGTCGGTAAAATCTCACAAATCCTTCAAACACCAAAAAAGTATTATATGCCCAATTAAAAATTTAGTTTTGACTTTTACCAATCCATCAAAACCACTTGTCTCTGCTCCCCTTAAAACTGAGTCTGATATTTCAGTTACAGCAGCAAAGAGTACATTAGATCCTGCTGTTTTCAACTGCAAGGCCACCACAGTTAACAGTTTTTGAAAAGTGCGATAACAGTCACGTAACAAACTGAAAAGCGTGTACTAAACTTACAGTTTTTCCCAAATCACCGATGTAGCGTTTTGTCCCGGAAAACCCTTTACCATCAATACATTTACTAATAAATTTTAAGGTACCTGCCAGAACATAAACTAAAATTCACAACTGCAGAAAATAATGACAGAGAGGAACTCTAAAATATACAGAATGGATGAGTTTTTTAATCCAGGTCTCTGCAATTTCACATTTTATTAAACTGCCAATTTTCACCCAAGGAAAGAAAAAAATTTCATCTAAAATTTAATTAAAGCTAAGTCTCTACGAACAAATAATCTAATAACAGTACCTATTTTAAAAAAATGTGGCTACCTATGTCCCTACTTGACAAAATGTGTAAATGCAGAGACCTAGACAATAAAATAAAATCCCAACAAAAAAATGCTTATCCTAGTAACATTGTATACAGCATGATTCTCGGACATTTGGAGCAAACACAGGAAAAACTTGGCTAATATATCTAGCAAACTATTTCTGTGTTAAGCCAAAAGAAGACACATCATCTTGACAACAACATTAATAAAAAATAAAAAACCCCTTGGCCACAATATAAAATCTTTTGTTGGTGTGGCCAAAGTGCACATTAATCATTTACCTCGCAAAGGAAACTAACAAAAGGAAATGAATAATGGAAACTATTTTGTTGAAGAACAAGGTTTTTTTTTAACTTTTGTATTCTTGATTAAAATTTACTTATTAAAATATTTAAAAAATAAAAAAATTAATTAAATTAAAAATAAAATCTGAATTCTTTATTATATGCCATTTAATTCTTAAAAGTCAAAAATATAAAAAATTAAAAGAAGATTTTAATTTTTTGTTGAATTAAATATGTAATTGATACGAATCTCTATCTCCTTGCACGATGATAAAGTCTCAACTCTGCTTTCAGCAGTCTAAGATTATGCCACCCCCCTAATACTAACAACCAAAGTTCACACTCCCTCCAGAAGTTTGATACTTGCGTTAATCCTACCCATCCAAATTGACTCCAATCAAAAAATGACCCTACTCCCTGTTCTACGTGCAGTACTCATCCCAAACCCAATCTGAAATAAAACACAAAGAACATGCATGCACTCAAAGAAACCCAGAAGAAAGAAGAAAAATTGCTTCGTATTAGATACAGAACATCTCTTGCACATGTTTTTAGAGCTCATGTAGTTGATAGCTGGGAGCTATGGCCATGGCCAATTTCCTTTATGCATGAGTTAAGATGTTAAAAATAGACACCAAAAATATTAATAAACATTGACTTGTAGAAGAAAGGAAGAAAAAGAAAAGATAAGCTATGCTGAAAAGTTACCTAATGTCAGACCTGGAAGATTTGTCAACCCATGGGAAGGGTCAAAGAAGACATCAAGAGAGGATGAAGCTAAATCATCAAAAATAGAAGCAAAAGCTGGAGGAAGCAATGGGCTTCCTTTAGCAATGTAGACTGACCTCATGGCATACCTGATAATGATGTCAAATTATTTGGGCACCATTTAACATACTAAATATATCAAAAAACAAAAGGATACATAAAAGGATTACCATAAATAATGTTGAGCACATTTATTAAGCAATTCACGCATTGTGATCAAAGCATGAGTAACAAGGACACCATTGAGCTCTACAACCATATTTTTTACGGAGGGGACCTACAAAGTACAAAAGGAACTCATATCTTGAAGCAAGATATATACTTTACAGAAGAAGTCTTGTATACATTTAGAGAAAATGCTCATCATACCTTTACCACACTATGCAGTAATGAGCGTAGAGTCTCCTGGGCTGAGTTATAACTTGAAAAAGTGTCCCCCGGAAGAAAGTTTGCGGTAATCTGTAAATATATATAGAAACAACACAGGTCAGATTGCAGCTAAAAGTCAAGCTACGACAGAGCAGATGCCTCAAACCTTTATTGGATGAACCTCAAAATAATCAAAGTAAAACTGCCGACTTGGAGTATTTGAATCACTAAGAGATGTCCTCCAAAATGAGACGATTCTCATCAAGGTCTCCTCGTCAAGGTTTAAATCAACAGGCTGTGTGTGACAAAAGTTACAAAATTTAGGTTTTTAGAGTCAGCATATGCCCTTCCAAATGTCAGCAATGAGAGAAACAACAGAAATTAACTTGAAGAAAAATGGGAAAAGGAACAGCCAGAAGAGTAGCGCCTGAATATACCTGCAGAACAATTGATGAGTATTTAATTTGTTTCACATTTGAGCTGTTTGAAAGTAGGACACAGACGATTTTGACTACAGAATCATTTGAGTCACTGTAATCCAATTGATGTCTTCGGAGCATTGCTGCAAATGGAGCTCCTGCCCACTTATATTCCACATTCAATGACTGCAAAGATTTGAAAACCAAGGGACCATCAGTAGAAAAGAAAAATAATTGCCTCAAGCATCATTCGAAGACCTTCCAGAGGAGATGATGGTAGGTAGTAAGTGATAGTAGCTATCACTAAATGCTGGAAAATTATTACCTGTACACAAATCTGGTTATATTTCTGCTGCTCAGTAAAAGCAGAATCCAGATTGATAGTACCAAGCCTTGCAACTACCAGTGGTGTATATAATGATGCATAACCATCATCCAAATCCTTCAGGAAATCATGAAAATCAGATCAACGGAATTAGTTTAATGCTGTTCTTAGTTTCGTGCAACTTCCTTTTGATTTTGAGGGGGAATCATGAGCTTCTAACTAATATGCTAAATTAATCTGATAGGATAGGGATCTTTAACTTAAGCTTTCGAATTAAAGTGGTCCCCAAAATTCTCAACCATTGATTATACTCAATCCAATAGTAGATAGGTTTGATCAGCAACTGACATTAAATACTGTCTTTTTTAACCCTGGATGGCATGGAATCTATGGATGGGAATTTGTTCCCAAATTAGGTAAAAAAAATTACTTAAAAAGATCCCCAAACTTGGTGGTATGATCAAGTGATGCTGTATGATTGGCTATAGAGATCATTAAGGAACTTTCTCATTGTCATCAATAGAATAGCATCACACCATTTAAAAGAATGAAGGGAAAAAAAAAGAAAATAATGTATTAAAAGGAAAAAGAGGTGGTGATGCAAAAAGTCAGATAAAACAGATATACCATTTATCCATATTGACAAAATTTTCACATAAAGTACATATTTCCACAGTTCAAGAGTCAAGTGATAAAAAGAAACAAGATTGTACTCAGAAATTTTGAAATGGCATTATTGATGCACTAATGTTCCAAATATTTATTATTACTGACCTGCTTTCGCTGTTCAAGTAAATGGAGTGCAAAATGGGATATTCTTAGCTGAATCTTAGCACAGAACTTGAATTTTGTGTCTTCCTTACGACTATCTGAAGACTCACAAATTCGTAAAACGCGGGTGGGACCATCTGCACATACTTCATAACCCACCTTTACCATCTCTATTCCATTATAGTCACCAAAACTAGTTCTCTGGTCTCCTCGTTTTTTGCCAAAAATGGCATGGGATGCTAACCCTCTAAGTTGCTTATGTTTGAAGAAGGGCTTCCATGGCCGCACCTTGTCCAAGTTAATTTCACGCAATGTATGCATATCTACAAACAAAATCCACATATCCAATTAATTTGTGGGGTTTTAGTTTGTCCATAACCAGCACTCCACCACCTAAGCTATCTAATTACAGGCAATAGACCTTAATTATGTCAAAGGACCTTATTGCACATGACATGTGGTAGATGCCTTTCTGACAGCAGTGTAACCTAAAGAAGGTACATTTTGATGTCAAAGAAATCCTTTCATATGTCTACAAGTCACATATTTACCTGGTTGAACCACACTCAATGAATTAACATAAACCAAAACCATAATCTACTCTCGCATGTCTTTATGCTTACAAAAAGATTTGAGTATATGCACATAAAAGAGAAAAGAGTAATTACATCATGCTATATTGGGAACCACCAACTAAGTCTGGTCCCCCCTTTGATCAACTCAAATGAAGAAGTAAAATCAGACAACCTAATGCTGCACATAGCTATAGATTGCCTGTTAAAATACAACACTATACTTGTGAGCTTAATGCTTAAATGATTGGTCGCACATGCATGCCGTATTTCATACCAAAATTGATAGATGGCTAGTCTTTGCAAATGCAAGCATGCTATAAGCTAAAACTTCAAATGAAAAAAGAAAAGTGAACTTCATGACAAAATCCACACTTAATCTGCACTTTCAATAGTGGGATCCAAAAAACATTGAACCAAACTAAAATAATAAAGCTAACAAAGTAATAGGATCAATAATTACCATCAATTAAAACAACCAGTTTATGTGGAAGTGTCAAATCATCCCACACATAATCCACACTACTTTCAGATGCAAGGACCTCCAGCTCAGATGAATCCTGAAAAATTCTCCAACAATTATTGAAATAAAACTAATGCACACATATTAGTTCCACTCTACAAGCATTAAGTTAGTGTTTGCAATATACAAGAAATGGAACAAGAACACAACCTTTTGATAGTAAGTAACAGATGCACCACACAAGTGGTTCTCGATCCGATATGGTAAATTGACATTTGGTGGTTTTTGAAAGTGCACAACAAGAGTAGAGCTTTCTTCTGCAACATGCACAACTGCAAATTCGGTTACATATTTGTCCACATCTGTCATTTGATCAGATTGTTTTCGAAATTTTAGGAAAAAACGTCCTAGTGAAGAGATGCATAGTGGCCCTGACCAACCCAATTCAGATTCATCCAGTCGAAACTGAATAAACATCATCGATTTATCATTATCATTTCTATGTTTTCTGATGAAATTCTCAAATGAACTGAATTCTCTCTTCTTGTTCAACCCATCACGCAACTGCAATGTTGTTCTCTGTTTACTATTGACGTGAATCATGTCTGCCATGTCATCCTTTCAAGAATTGAAGGAGGAAAGGGTTAAGAGCACAAGCCATAATAATTTATCCAAAAATATCCAACAAGATAGAAATTACAACTCAAGTTGATGGATTGAGAGAAAACCTCCAAATAGTAGCATTGGCGGATGATTATCCTTTCCTCTGTCTCATTAAGTACAACATGTCTCGGGACAATAGTTGTTGTTTGTGATGGAACAAAAACTTTACTTGAAGGCGGTCCCAAAAATACTCCAAACTTGCTAATATACTTGACATCTGGTCCTTCCTCTATCTCCAATTTTATCTCTGTAAGGCCTGATAAAGCATCCAAGTCCAACAGAGCCTCAGATGAATGACCTTCTAACAATCTTAGCCGTACTTTGTGTGATCTGGCAAACATCAAGCAATTATCAGCATCATACAGGGAGAGGATACACCTTATGCATTTGCAGAGCCAGGTCATATAATTTATCTTACTTTAGAAACCAAGACCCAGTTGACTTTGGGGGCAAAAACAACCCCAACTCAGGAGGAATACTGGAACCAAATTTCCACACTTCATCCCTGCAAATATGTATGGCTAGGAAGTCCACAAAAGAAAAGACAGTAGACAAGTTCTGAAAGCATTCATTAATTTATTCTTCATTTATTACAGTGACTACCTTGATGGAGGTTTCTGATTGGGGGCATTGAAAAGTAGAGAAATGTCAGTTTCATTACTCAGGGTATACGATGTAAAGATAGTAGCCTGCAAACAAGCAGTTTAACTTATCAACAAGATTACTTGGAATTGCTATCAAATATGTATTGGATGTAAAACTGCAGATGACTAGAAATGTCAACTAAATGCTAAAATTATATATGGCCATCATGTAATAACCTCTAATATGCCTCTCTTCCCACGAGACAATCTTAAAGAAGCAAAATACTTGCCAGCACCAAAATCCAGATCAATGTCCAAATAACGAACATCATTCTTTTTCTTATTCTTAACCAACTTCTTTACCCAATCACTGCTGTTTACTGGTTTGCAGCTTGATCTAAAAGCAGGTAAAGTAATAGTAAAGTACAATATTGCAGGATTAGCATAAAAATCAGCTGTTGATCCACATGGTATAGTTGCATGCTTCCCAATGCCTTCAGAGACAGTGGTGATACCCAGATCTGCAAACAAATGGAAGTTGGAACAGTTGTATAAAATATAAGGATTATAATTCTAGTTCATTTGCTGCACTTTACCAGTCTCAGTCAAGCGCACATCAATCTCCAAATGCAATAAATTGGAGACCTGCACTGTTGGAAGAAGAAAAATTTCCTTCTGCTCTTGTAATGCAGTTGGCAAACTCCTAGTCTCCAATCCATCATTAAACTTGTCAGGTTCTATAATAGGCACATCTCTTCCCATACTTTGAATTAGGAAATGCATGCTTGCAACATGGATATCTTCAGATTTGAGAACACAATGTGCAGTGCTGAAGGAGCATTTCTCTGATTGAACAGATAAAGCCCTTCGGACTTCATAACTTAATTTATCAAAAATTCCAGAGAGACGAACAGCCTTTCCACCTTTAAGCTCTTCTGACCATTCCACTGAAAGTGACCTCTTTGAGTTTATTGAGCCATCAGGACTTCTAGGTCTAAATGAGAATAAGAAGTTTCCTTCAAAGTAATTATCAAACCACAGAAGTTTCATGAGATTTTGGAAGAAAAAACTCCATTTACCAGAAGAAAAAAAGAAAGAAGATTGGGATCACATCCTAACTTATCTTTTTTCTTGAAGTATAAGAAGCTGAGATTCAATAGTTAGGGGTGACCAGCAAGAATCATAATTACTGTTAAAAGCAGCTTATTGAAACAAAGTTGGAAAACCCTATATTATTTAGAACCACTTTTGAGGTATTTATATTGGTTAGCAACAAATTGACATCTTAAGTCCCAGCCCCACCCTCTACCACTGATTAGGATAACTTCAGAAAGTTCAATTTTAATAGGTCACAAGGTCTAGAAATAATAAAGCAAGATGATGAAAATCTACCGGTTTCAAATAGTTCACTAATTTTTATCTACTTCCTCTTTTTGTGCACTGAAAATCCAAACTCTTCAACATAGGACTAGAATAATCTAACTCCACAGGGTACAATCTACACTTCAACCATTCCCTTGTAGTCTGTTTATTTTTGTTTGATATTCTGGTTCAACAAATTGGGAAGGTGGATTTGTAAGGTTCATGAGCATATGAACAAATCCCACCTTGAACTTTCCCCCAGAACACTCTTGATCTGTGCTTCTAAAATAAAAATACAAATTTTTACAAATTTACAAGAAGAAGAATGGGAAGATAAGAAGAATAATTATTACCAGTGCAAAGTAAACTTAAGTGAAACTATTATTGAAGTTAGAAATAATTAAAACATCAGAGTTTAAGAATGCATACCGACACTCAAAGATGTCAACGCCTTCTTTAATCCACCAGAGAAACTAACAGCATCAAACATTGCCATGGAATCATCAATGGTATCCCCTGGCTTCAGCAAAATAGATGCAAATTCATCTTCTTTTCCTTGGACTCGTCGAAAGCGAAGATCCATAGAGAATCCCGTTTCATTATGTATTCTTATTAGAGGAGAAACCACAATTGACAATCCATCCTACCAGTTATTACAAGAATAAAAGGTGAAACAAAATAAAAAAGGGAATGCTGAAAGTATCTATAAACTAAGCAGAAAATAAGGAGTGAGAGCAGTAATTTGAACATGTACCTCAGATTTCCTTGAGATGTCAACCACAATAAAAGCCCCAGGGTAAGTTCTTGAATCTGTTCAATATCAAAACATGAGTTAGGACATAATGAAAGTAACTTGATTTTAATTTCTGAATTATTTGTGGCATTTAAAGGAATAGCACAAAAAAATCAGCTGATTGACTGAGTAGTAAAAGTAAATCAATAAGAGTTAAGATTTCATGGAATTTTACCATGCTCATTGCAGTGTAATGTTAGTAGAAAAGTTCTTGAAAAGGAGTATAGAGGTGATGTACATATCCACATATTCAATAAAGAAGTTTAGTTGCCCCAAAAAAGGAGAGTGAAAGACAAAGGGAGAGATCTATAAGAGAGTTTATTTTATTGCACCAATATTGTCATCCCTGTTTGCCTAGTAATTACCCCTCTTTAGTACAACTTTTTGAATGGAATCAAACCCCAGTAGCCAACAAATCTTTAACCAACATAACCATATCTTTTGTAGATTTCCTCACATTTGCACTATCTAAGACAATATAAAACATGTAAATAATTTTTTGCATTAGTAATTAAGATAAATATTACAACTAGAAAAAACATTGTTTGATGTGTTGTCAGTTCACCGAAGCACAATCTCTGTTGAAATCAGAACATTAACAGACTTCTGACCAAAAACTTCACTAAGAGTGACGTTCAAATATGATTCCTCTCCTAGTAAAGAAGACATCCAGAAGCATGTATTAACAAACTGTCTTTTTTTTTCTCTCTCTCTCTCTCTCGCCATATGGAGGGTCTTTAAGTCCATTCTCAAATTATTTATAAACTGATCCCAGCATTTCTCTCCCTCTCTAGAAGTTACACAAAGTAAATCACCAAAGCTGCCATAAACATCCACATGTGACAAACAGAGTTAGACACAGCATAGGTGGAATTCCAATAGGGCTTATAATTGGCACAGCCAGAGACTGTGTGAACATGCATTAACAAAAACATATAAGCAACAGTTTATGGCTGGCAGTCAAGACCCCAACAAACCCCCAACTTTGTCCGAAGCTTCTTAACCATGTACTTGGCAAAACTACGAACAGCGTTCCACAGGAAACAACAATTTTGCATACCTTGGACTGACAGTATTCGAGTTCTCCAAGCAAGTGATCGAGCTTCTAAAAGCGAAAGATGAATTGAAGTTGTAAAAGAACCAAGAACAGAAAGTTGGATTGAAACAACTGATGAACTATCTGCAGGTTGATTTGCCAAAGTTGAGTGCCTTACAAACATGAAATAATCAAGATCAATCAAACTATCAAATCTAAAAAAACAGTGCAAATGTGCATGCCAGCAAGCATACATGTATGTGTGCACACTAAAATGACTTTCAAAGCACAAACAATGCATAAAATACTGACAGTAGATTTCTTAAAACCAACTGCTGATCAGACGCTAGAAACTATTCAGTATTAAGCACAATTTTTTTTGGACAATGCTGTCATTCATTATCCTTTAAACCATATATATGAGTGTTTAGATGTATATGAATATTCATACACATAAAATAAACAAGAGCAGACAGGGTAAAAAAACAAATGGCAAACTTCAATGAAAACGTGGAAAGTTATGAACTATATGGTTCAAGGTATTGCTGAAAGCAAATGGAAGACTTCAATGAAAACGTGGAAAGTTATGAACTATATGGTTCAAGGTATTGCTGAAAGCAAATGGAAAATTTTAATTAAAATGTGTGAAAATATGATCCATGTAGTTCAAGGAAATGCTGAAAGCAAATTGAAGACTTCAATGAATACACAGGAAATTATGATCCGTGTAGTTCAAGGAAATACCTTAAGAAAATGGAAGCAGACTGTTTTCTACCTATTGTCACATCTTGTTGATTGTAAAAGTGACAACAAAGATTTAAGCCTGACTGATTTTCCACCTACCATAGTAGTAGTTGTTATACATTATAACAAATCTAGAATTAAAATATTCAATAAAATTGTAAAATGAAAGAGAATTAAGATAGAGAGAGCCTATAGTAGAGATAACTCCAATTGATACAGGCTTCTTTATAATCACACACGACCAAACACCCCCATCCGTACAACCGAACACACACGCAGAGGAGGGAAGAGAGAAAGAGAGATATGTCTATGGGACCAACTACAAAATTGGGTGTAGGAAAAAACCTTGCAACAGTTGCCCAGAATCCGGTTGCTTCTGATTAAATAAGGACCAGCCAAATTTAATTGCCCAATCACAAACAGAATAATGTCCAGCGAAACCTCGGTAAGAAACATCTGAAACTGCCAATATGACACAACACAAATTGTTAAGTGCATTGTAAGAGGTAAAGGAGTCCTTTGTTATTGATCTGAAATAGCCAAACTTCTACCTCCTTAATTCTGCAATGGATTCGAAGAGGCACTCTAACCAAAAAAGTTTCTGAACCCTGAATTTGGGAACTAGAGCGGTAGTATATGCATATTTCAACTGGTTGAATAAGTTCTCTCCTACAATTTCAAAAACATCATTTGAATGGCAAGTAAATAAACAAAAGGCAATTAATAATAATATCAAATTAGCTGTACCATTCAATTTCAATTTTGCAATGGATACTCACCATAAATTTCCTTGGGCATCAAAGTAAGATAGCAAAACCCTAGATGTGCTCATAACCCTGGATTTAGTTGATAGACTTTGTACAGCTACTTGGGTATCAAAGATGCCACCACAAAGGAGAGGAAACCTGTCCTTTGTATCTAAAAGCTCATGGACAATGGTCAGAGCAACTTTATCAATTGTAATATCAATGCAAGGGAGATGTCCACTTTTCTTGAGAGTTTTTCCTTTATCATCATGTTCAATACAAGATATATTAGTTCCAGAAGCATCCAGAGAGTACCTATTTGATACTACCATGTCATGGTTTATAGAAAGGTTATTGAAAACTTTGAACTTGAATGGATTTCCTGGCTTCTTAACAAACTCTGGAACCCCATCAACAAAGGCAACAGCGCAATCATACTTCTTGTTCACAAGATAAAAAGCATCCTTAACCAATTGATTCTGAGGCTCCCAGTTCTCATCACCCTTGTAACTCTCAGACTTGCAAGACAATATTCTCCAAAGTGCCCAACTGCTATCATCAGTGCTGGAAATGTCAACAAAACATGATCCCGAACGATAGTTCAATCGCAATGGTTCCCCTAAATCATTCTTAGCATACAATGATGTCAAAGAGAACCACAAAACTGAGGACTTCCATCTCCTTTGATTGTGGTGCTTGACCTATACATAAGTTTGAGAAGAGGTTTAGAGTAAGGAAAGAGACATCTTAAAGTCCAACAAGTAATAAACCCAATCACAGAACTGAATGATAAATGATCTATCAACTGTTTTAGTAATTCACAAGTACCATCTACCTTTAGAGATTTCTTATGCAATTTTGCATATATAGCAGCAATATATGCCACATATATATACAGTCATAAGCTGTTTGTGCCACAGCCATAACATCTAGTGGACTACCTCAAAACCATATCTACCACAAAGCTGTACTGTGAAACAAGCATTAGTGAACTGAACTATTTTGTGCTACAACGAATATGTGCCAAACTAAAACAACACAAAATCTTGTTATCCAACTTTTCATGCTATAAAGTCTACAAACTTCATAACTTCAGTACAAAGTGGCTGTGATTTAGGTCTGTATGTAAAGAGCTACTGAATACACAAAAATGTAAATGGCAAGTTAACTTGTCAATATTCAAGGCCACACATTTGATGAAATTGTGAAGCAATTGGAATTCCTTACCATGAAAAGAGCCCTTTCTCCCGCGAGAGAATAATGGATTGCACCTGTTAGAGCATACTTATTTTCTCCACCTTCAACTGTAAAGTACGAATGCTGGTGTACATCTTGAATGGCAACAATTGCTCCTATACAAATAATAAGTCATGTTTAATTCAAATTCCCATGATTTTCATGCAAGAGATTTAAGCCTTTGAGAAATCAAGTACCTCTTTTTTAACAATAAAAAAGTATACTTTATTTCTATTGCAAAATAAGCACAAAATGAGAGGGACAAGAGGTCTGCCAACAGATTTACAAAAATCAATCTAAAATATAACAGCATCCAGTTCTCCAAAATTGGAAAATAAAGAAGAGATACCATTGGGAACCATATCTTTAAAACCATAGCCAGTTTCTTGGTTAACAGATTGGTGCCCTTCTATTATTTCGCTGCCCATTTCTTTGCTAGATATCCCGGAGAAGGATGAGACTGTAGTCAGAATCAACTGACATAAAAGAACACATTAGACACATAACAACCTAAAGGTTCATAAGCCAGAAATGAGAAAAGCATAGTTTTAACAATAGTATTATCTAAGTGTCAGTCCCATGCACTAATGCACATAAGTAGAAATGGGAACCAGCAATCTCAAATAAAGTTAAGAATAACAAAGCATCTTGCACCTGTAATTCAGAAAGAGAAATTGTCATATCAAAACCTGAAACAGAACCACTGCCAACCCAACAATTCTCAAGCTTCTCAGCTGATACAAAAACACTTAAGTGCTTCAAGATATAATTTTGATGGCTTAAGCAGAAGACTTTAGAAGCACAATTGTTCATGGCAAATTCGTTGAGGGCAATAGGATTCTTTGAGCAACTAGAACCATCAAGTGAACCGTACTGATCATAATACTGAACTGTTACAGTGCCTTCTCTGGCTACAGAACGGGATGACAACTCATTTGATATGACAGAAGAGAAATGAGGAATTTGACTTTCCACCCTTTCTTGAAGAAACTGAGAAAGGATTGACAAGCGAGATAAGTTGAACATGAATTTTCTTTTCAAGTTTGTCATTCCAAGGTTCATATGAGCATCGACCTCTAGCACAAGTTCCCGAACACTTCCTGCATAACTGGACCAATTATTGAAATTCATTTGCATAATTATTATTAAGAAGTAAGAAAGGGATGCATATACCAGATTCATCATCATCAAAAAGAAGAATAATGGAAAATTGTGACACATCAGCGGTAAAAACTTCCAGCAGTTCTCTTTTGGCTCTTTGAGATGTCAAGAGTGTTCCTTGGATAGACTCCTCAATAAAATCACTATTTGGTCCATTCATATGCACATTATCTTCAGCAGATGATTGTAAGACAGATAAAAGATTTGCTAGGTGATCAAGGTATGAAGAAAAACAGCGAACAAACATCAGCAAAGTTGTTATCTCAAGAAAAAGAAGACCACCCTGCCAGTAACAACATAGGTCAACCCCATTTAGAAAAATAAGACAAGAAAAGACATATAAAAATATTTAGTTATTTTTAAGCAGTTAAGCAATTGAAACAGAAAGCTTGCCCAAATTAGATTGTATGAGCAAGTAAAACCAAAAAGATAAAGCAAAATATTATTTTTTTCCTATTCAAGAAGATTATTTACCTGGATTGCCCAAGAAACTGTCTGAAATTCTCCCCCCACAGAAAGTGATGACAGAAGCTTATTAACTTGATGTGATCCAACCAAATCCTTCTTTAATGAGCACCTTGTCATCAAAACTTCACCAAATGCAATGTTGAGGAGTATCCAGTGGCTTGGGCTTGATGTGAAAGTATTTGGAACAAATCCCAACTTCTGAACAAAACGGCCAGACCAAACAGTTGATTTTTCAAATTCACTTCTTAAACGGGAATTCTCCGCTGAATGTGATACGTTAAACCCAGAATGAGAACTACCAATTGTATCACTTGCAGTATGTGAAGCTAAGGCATCACCAGTACGATCCAACCATAATGTAAATATGCAGTTAGAAAGAGAGAGTTCATATAAGCAATTATGTGGCTGTAGCAACAAATTTCTAAGTGCCAAGTGATCAAAACTTTTTCCTATATTATCCTCATACCTGACCAATTGACACTTAATTCCTGACAAATCAACAAAAACTTCCATTCTCCGTTCTTCACAAAATATGTCAAGACATGTTTGCTGAACAGAAGTCCAAACTCCATGGTCCAGCATATCATCAGCAAAATTTTTAGTACTCAAAGCATCAATATTTTTTGCAAGGTCCACCTCATCCCTTATCCTAGATTTATGACAAAATATATCCACAGGCTTAAGCTTAAAGGTCCCATTAAGTAAAAACTGGGTGCTAGTACATATCAAGGGTGCTCCTTTTACAGTATTCTCATTTTTATGCTCCAAGGATGATACTCTATCCTGCCATCTAAATTCTTGAAAGGGTCTGTAAACTACAGAATCACACCTCTTCAAATCATATGAAAATGCAGAGAATGAACGTGCAACCACCTGAGGAAAAAAAAATTACTGCTACAGTGGTAAGAAAAGAATACATTACAACAAGGATTCCAAAGTTTTAAAGACCAAAAATGGAACAAAAGAAGCAACCATATAATTTTACAAGCTTCTCTAGTTCACTGAACTCCTTTTTCTTTTGAAAAAAAAGGATAATAGTGATAGTATCTTTTTTAATACAAAACAAAGAAACTTAAATACAAAGAAGAGATGCATGAAGATGTGAACAAGAAGTCCACCAACAGAAGTGTCTAAAGATCACAAAAGTATGTACTCATCCAGTTAAAAGTGTAATATTAGTATTATAAACATCATAGTAATAATATGTTCATCTCATTAACAACAAGACCATTGACCACTTTTTCTTGCAGAAGCACATACATGCATGCAAGTGACTTTCTCAAGATTTGTGTGCATCTATAAATAGGCCTCGGTGTAGTACTTTTAGGTGAATTTTTTATTTATTGAACAAAAATATAAGAAAAAACCCCTAACACCTTGCCTTTTCTTTCTCTTTCCCTTCTCTTTATCCCTCTCATTCCCTCTCTCTTTCTTTCTCTCTCTAGTCTTATGGTCTTACCTCACAGAAATCCCTATAACAACCATACCGCATGCTACTATTAGTCAATGCCAGTCAACAAATATGAGCCCAACTGCCCAAGCCTCCCCATGACACCTTGAAGCAGCAAGTTCTAGCAAACAGGGATTACAATCAAAGTTCGCAATTCATGAATTTCCTTGACAGCCAGTAACTTAAAATGCCAACTATTTTATAGAAGAGCTCTCATAACACCCAGGCAATCTTGTATAAATAAAGAAATTTACATAAATTTCATTTCTACCATTAGATCATTTCACCAATCATACTCCCAAGCAGAAGTTTCAATTTTAAAACAACAAAGGTTAATTCTTTTCTTCAAAATTGACATCATGCTTAACAAGTATTGTTTTTCTGGCTTCAACCCTTGACAAATTTCTTTCTAATTTGAGAACAATATTTAGCACATGGTCAATTCAAATCCATTATCTATAGTAAACCAAAGTTTTAGGCATCAATCATTATTCACAAGGTTGCCAATTAGATATAATGTAGGACTGTCAAATATGCTCAAGGTGCACTAAACCAGTGAAACATGTAATATGCAGGGCAATAAAAATACCTTCTTCATTATGGCGAGCAGAGCTCCATGCATCAAAAAATAAAAAGAAAAAAAATGAAGAAAGAAATTGAAGGAAAAAAAAATACACGAAGAATAAAAACTGAAAACATAGTAAACATCATCGCATAATATCATTTAGTATTGCATAAGATAATTAATGAAATATTCTCAAATTTAACCCTCAATAAGAAATCACCTGAAATAAAGCATATAATTCATCCATAAATGCCAAAGTAGTGAAACCTCCAGCCATCCCACACAAAGCTGCTGACAAGGCAATAACAGTTGTGGTCAATGAATGAACATACTCCCTGCAAAAAATACAATCTCTTTAACAATCAAAACAACATAGATATTCTTGTTAGTGACAGCACAAAAATGTTTCTCTTCAGCCAATTTATAGTTCTAATGATCACCAAAATTTTTTCACAAATGAGAAAAGTAAAAAAATGAAAAAAAAAGAAAGCAAAGCATCTAAAACAAAAATTGATTCTGGAAGAATTGCACACTGCCAGAAGAGCAACAGAGTACAAGATGGAACTTCATCTCAAAAAGGCTGCTATACAAACCAACTTCCATATCAAGGAATTACACTGCACCATTTCCATTGGCAAACTTATATATTTTTGAGAACACTTATATATTTTTGAGAACATAAGAAAAAAGAAAAAAATTAAGGAACCTTCTCCAAACAAGATAACTTTTGGCAAAAGAAGAAAACAAGGAGGGAAGAGATGGGTATGACAAAAATAAAGTGAAACCTTTTTTAATATGTAATAAAGAGAAAAACCTTACATTACAAATTTCAAGATTCCTAGTATTTTGCTTTCTCTTATGAGCTATAATTGGGTACTAATGGAAAAAATAAAATAAAATAAGATAAATAACACCCTCCTTCAGCTGATTGTAATCCATTCAAAAAAAGACAAATTCAAAAAATGTAAAATAAGAGACCGAAGTGCTCCTATGAAAGTATATGAAGTGAAACCATAAGGCCAAAATCCTCTACCTGCAGCAAGATAAATGAAAGCTGATTGGCTTCAATGCAAAAATTTGATTCCGTTCGATTCCCCCAGAGTTGACCAAGCAAGTGTCCAAACCATTAATTCTAACGTAAGCACAAAGTGAAATCCACCCTTGAGATGCATACTTTTCATTATCTGATTTAGCAATTATCAGAGGCTTCTGCAATTTGAGACACTCAAATTTTGCATCTGCAGATCCTGGGATTCTGGGAAAAGATGCCAAATCAGGTTTTGAGGTTGGCCAGGCAACAAACTCAATGTTGTGAACATCAAATTCAAGGTGAAAATTATCCAGACCAACTAGATGATTCTTTTCTTGACTTCCATCTTGAAACCCAACCTTCCCTAATGACATTTGGATGTGAGGACCGGCTATGAGTACTCCAATTTGAATATGTTTCTCTGGAAGCATTCTACACAAGGCCATCTTTATTACACTAGCACAGCTCTCATATATCTCATTAGAACTGATCTCTGGTTGATCAGCAATGGTTTGTGTAAACCCTGAAGGAACCCTTGATGTTCCATTGCCCTCAATACAACATACAGCATGTTCTATCTGCTGAAATAGAAGAGCCATTGATAGTATAGATGAATATTCAAAAGCCAAATTCAACTTTCCCATAGTCAAATTACATTTCCAAAACCCAGAATCAGGATTCTTGATATCTGGATATGTCAAAAAGCTTTTGATCTCACTGAGAAGCCACGGATTTTCTGCATACTCAAGCTCACTTGCTTCAAATTTCAAGCAAAATCTTTTCCAATTCAATGACATTTCTCCCAGAAAATTTTCAAAAACTGGGTCAAAAGCACCTTCAGCATGATCAGTCAGGCAACTGTTATCAATTTCTGAAAGGATAAACATATCTGCAGGCTCACTGCATACAACACTTTTGACATTAGTAACCCTGCCTTTCCGATGTCCTTTCACAGAAGCAGTAGAATCTTTTGAGCTACTTCTCCTAGTGAAAGCTTCGATAAAAGTTGAGGATGTAACCTTCAGTTGTCCGAAGGAAATAAACCAAGACTTTTCAGAAATGTCTTCTGTGTACATCAACATCAGAGCATCAACCGAAAGACAGAATGAAAGGATATCTGAATATGAAATACCAGTTTGTGATTCTACTCTTTGATTAACTGGCTCAGCTGAGTGTTCTGGATAAAAAGTGATTAAAAGTTTTCCAAGGTTTATAAAGAAGCCATGATTTGGATAGGAATATTCTGAAACAATTCCCAGATGCACATTAGATTCTGGCTCCTTAGTCAAATATCTAAAGAAAAATGAAAAATGTGCAATTAGATGGAATATTCTGTACATAACTTTCCATATACATGCTAGTAGCGGAAGGATCTTGCAGAAAATTTTTAAGTGACTATTGACAAACAATTCTTTGTAACTATCTTCAGCAGCCCCTTGAACATTTAATGCAGCTTTGTAACGGGCTATACGCCGTGCCTGTGCAATAGCTTCAAGAGGGAGCTCTTTCTCAATATCAGTAATCACCTCCCAATTGCTTTTGGCAGAAGCTAAAAACATTTTATCTCTGGACATCTTTGCAGCAGATTCTTTTAGTAAATGGTCAGCAGAATATCCCAGTAGGACCAGTAAATACTGGTAGGCATTGACATAACGCAGCCACAGGCTAACAAGAGCAGCTAAATTGTGTAATGACAAACTAGGAGCTGAAATCAAGTGGCCAATTCTTCTTGAAGCTAGTTTCCATAATAACCGACCATGTCTACCATGCTTTGACCCTTTAGTAGATAGTTCACCAAGAAACACAAAAACGGCAAGATCAACAGGAGAAAATAAAACAACTAATTCTGGAAACCGAATATGGGAATGTACTGGCTGAAATTCATCCAACTTGATACACGCGGACAGCTCATTTGAAGAACAAACATGGTTTATATGATCATTCCTCTTGCAACCAAGCTCAAAACCACTGCCGTTGATAACAATGGAGCTCTCTTTCAAAGGTTGGAAAAGCAAACCAACTATTCCTCTCAAAAGACATCCTTGCTGAAAATACTCGGATTCTGAACTGAGTTCCTTTAGTTCTAAGATATATGCAAAGGAATCACTGGAAATAGGGAACTGCAGTTGCAGACTAACACTATGCATCTTTAAATGGCAATGATTGAGAATAAGATTTAAAATAGAAGTTGTAATCCTACGTCTTGATGGAGTGGTGTTCAAGATCCTTTCCAAGACATCATGTAGACCACAACCCTAATAAAAGATTAAAAAGCGTCAGTTATTTTTGTCAAGTATAACTCATCAAATTAGCATACAAGCTTTCAAATGCATAGGACAGCTAAGGAGAACAAATGATTCATGCTATCAAATCTTTTAAGTCTCTTAACTTTTACGGTCATATGTCACCTTGTGAAGTTAAGCACTCTCAAATTGATTGGCACCACATGAATGAGGCCTTGGATGATTTTGCACTAGGAAGCAAACAAAAATGCAGGGGGCCTATTCAGGTTTAGTAAATAGTCCACTTGTCAACAAGCTGATTTTGAAACAATGCCTTGATGGCTAAAAGTTCTTGTAGTGGTGCATTTGTGGTTAGCCCTTATCGAAAAATAAATCAAGCGTAATTAATATCATCAGAATTGAACTAAAAATGTTTATCATTAGCAGGTTCGCAAACAACCTGAAGTTAAATCAAGGTTCACCTTGGTAAACATTTAGTATGAAATTCAGGTTCATACAATATAAAATTCAGCCATCAGAGCACTGTTGACAGATAGACAAAGAATAAATACGTAAACAAAAACACTATAACAAAAAGTTACCTCAGGATCGATAGCAGAAAGACTCTCTTTCACATCCTCTGAAGCAGAATTACTCGTTTTCTTATCCTTTCTGGATCCTCCGTTCTTCAAGTCCCTAAGGTAAAGGAACAGAAATTCAAAACAAAATATATTAAACCAAAAACGAAAACAAAAAAATTTAGAAAAAGTAGGAGTCCAACACATGAGTGGTTAGTTACAGCCAATTACCTAGTTGAGAGTGTGACGTGGACGCCGCGAACTTCGCAGGAGAAGGCAGTGCTAGACCAATTCGAAAAATGAAGGCTCAGGTGTTCGACATTAAATTCCTTCACATATAAGCCACTCGACTCCTCGTCCAGTATCTGATTGAACGCCAAATCGTTAAACCTGAGGTTTTTCATAATCGCGATAGAGTTTATGAACCCTAATTTCAGTTCCAGCTCCGGTTCGTCTCGCAACCATGGTTGCAAGAGCGATGATAGCTTGCGGTTTATTATACTCGTTAAGAACATCGTGAATTGATTAGTTAACGAAATCTTGCATGGCGAGAAAGTTGTGAAAGGTTTGCTAAGAAACAACGGGAAAGTTCATGAGCTTAAGCATTTGGGGTTTAAGCCGAGCGGGAAAGTTTACCGATTGAAGACGTAAAGAAGCTCTAGGGTCGCTTGGTACACGGGCCATCGTTGCCAGTGCTTAGCTTATTCTGTTCTGCTTTCAAACATTTGTTTTTAATTCTTCTTTTACCCTTAAATGTTCATTAAAAATATTTAATAAATATTAATTTTTAATAAAAATTACTTATTTTTATTATTATTATTTACTATAACTTTAAACTACGTGTATACATTTATTTTATTAAATAATTATTATTTTAAAATTATGATATTTTAATTATATATATATTTAATTTAATCTAAAAAGATTCAAATATAAATACAAAAATTAATTAAAAATATAAATTAAATTAATTTTCATCCTACTTTTACTAAAATTTTTTTATTTATTTATAATATATTCGATATATCTTATAATTAAAATTTTTTAATTTTTATATTAATTATTTTAAATTTTTTATTATAAATTATAATTTTTATATTAATTATTTTAATTATATATTTTAAATTATTTTTATTAATTATTTTAAATTATATATATATATTCTTAATTTACATTAAAGAATGATAAATCTTGTAAGTTATATAATTTCTGCCTATTTTGGGTGGTATCCGCAAAGGTTAGGAGTTAAAAGACGAGAATAGAAAAGCACGGTTATTCCTTGCCGAGCGAATAGGAAGAATGGTTAAAAAAACAATCTTGACCAAGTCAAAGGTCAAAGTTTCTTCTAATATGCAAAATGGGAAGTCCAACGTTTTGTCCTTTTTCTTGGTACTATAGGGTCAAGGAAAATGTTCTACAACGCCCGTGATCATCTCTAATCACTATCTATTCTACTATTTTGTTGCCACCTAAGCATCTACGCACGCGTCGTCATTTTACAAGGGCTCTACATTGACGTGGCCAAATATGATTGGTGTTGGTGCAACCACAAAATAAGAAAAGAAAAGATAATCGTAGGGGATCACACGTTTCATCATCAACGAAATCTAATTCCGTACAAAATAGAAAACAAGCGGAGCTGTTGCCTAAAGCCATCTAAGTATGGGCCCAGTCGTATTTCTCCATCGTCCATTATCATTACGTAGGCATTTATTCTTCTTCCTCTCCGGTTTCCCTCTCCGTGCCCGCGTATCTTTTCTCATTTCATAGTAAAATATTCTTCAAGCTTTCGGTTTTCTTCCCCCCTGGTTTCCCTCTTTATTCTTGACATTGTGAACACCAAATTATATCCTTTGTACGTACTAAGCCATAAAAAGAAAATCATGAAAGGAGTACGAGGGTCGTCAAGAGCTGGCCGGATATTTTCAGAAGACAACAGTGCTGGTCGCCGCCAAAAATTTGGCAGGCTAAAGGCCTCTGAGCCAACCGGGGATGATTGTTCGGTCCCGAATAGCCTCAACACTTCACCTCCAAAATATGACAAAGAACCTCCAATGGCGCAAGATGATTCTCCCACTAATAATGACTCGTATTCTCCGGGTACGAAGTCTCCATGGTCAACCCATCATGTGTCTAATCCTCTTGCCACTGATGATATTAATTACTCGCGGAATGTGCTGATAGGATCATTGGTACGCGAAGAGGGTCATATATATTCACTTGCGGCCTCTGGTGATTTATTGTACACTGGTTCTGATAGCAAGAACATTAGAGTTTGGAAGAACCAGAAGGAGTTTTCTGCATTTAGATCGAACAGTGGGTTAGTGAAAGCGATTGTAATTGCTAATGAGAATATCTTTACGGGACATCAAGATGGGAAGATTAGAGTTTGGAAGGTGTCTTCCAGGGACGCTAGTCTTCATAAGCGTGTTGGGACCTTACCAACCTTAAAGAATTACATCAAAAGCTCCATGAAGCCGAGCAATTATGTTGAAGTTAGACGCCATCGTAATGCTCTATGGATTAAGCACTTCGATGCAATATCTTCTCTGAGCATCAGTGAAGACCAGAAAATTCTCTACTCAGCTTCCTGGGACAAGACATTTAAAGTGTGGAGAGCCTCTGATTTCAAGTGCCTAGAGTCCGTCATAGCTCACGATGATGCTGTGAACTCCATTATCGCAGGGTTTGATGGTTTGGTCTTCACTGGATCAGCTGATGGTACGGTCAAGGTTTGGAGAAGAGAATTACAAGGGAAAGGAACAAAGCACTTCTTTTCACAGACTTTGTTGAAACAAGAATGTGCGGTTACAGCATTGGCTGTAAACCCAGATGCGACAATTGTTTACTGCGGGTCATCTGATGGGTTAATTAACTTTTGGGAACGTGATATGCAACTCTCTCATGGCGGTGTTTTGAGAGGTCACAAGCTGGCAATTCTTTGCTTGGTCACAGCCGGGAATCTTGTCTTTAGCGGCTCAGCCGATATGGGAATATGCATATGGAAGAGAAACGAGAATGAACACATATGTTTATCAATGTTAACAGGCCACAATGGGCCTGTGAAGTGCTTAGCAGCGGAGAAAGACCCCGAATCAGTATCACCGGAAAGCCGGTGGATTCTATACAGTGGCAGTTTAGATAAGTCCGTAAAGATGTGGCGCATATCCGAGCAAGCTCCGGCAATGGCGCAGACCAGTCAACAACTGCATTATCCATCGGAGGAAAATGGCGCTGGGCCTAATTCATTGCCACAAGCTCCAAGCTTCTCTTCCCAGGTCAGAATTAGCCAAAAGAAGCAGTGAAGGAAGAGCTCACCAAAAATTTTAAGTGAGTAAAGTTGGCATGATTCTTTCACAGCCACGAGAAAGCGCAATTGGACTGCAATCTAGCATATCTCAAAGTTGGGGGAATCTTAGACTCCAGAAGAGATAAGAAAGAATCGCCAAGAGATTCATCCTCACAAGTACCTGCAGAAAATTACTGTGCCTAACAGCTTTTGAGTTATTGTATTTCCCCCTCATTTTTAAAAATCATCAATTAGAAGAAGGATCAAGAGTGCCAATTTTATTACAAATACGATGCGAACATTTCTGTTAACATTCTCATTTTAGCCGCAGAGAATCTTCTGTACAGACTTCTCATGCCTGTTGTTCTTCATTGAAATGTTATGGCTCGCTCAGCATGGCTACAGGAGTCATGAAAGAAGACGAATAGAAGGAACAAACTTAAGATCCGCATTCAGCTGTAGATCATAACCGATGCTATTTTATCTGGTTTGAAGCTGACATCCGTAAAACTTAAATTAACCACCCAATTGACTCGATTTTACAACATAATTTAGATAAAATACCTAATAAAGACCTATTATTTGTTAAGACAATAGAAAATATTAATAATCAATTAACAAATTTATTAATAGGAAATAAACCAGTGATAGAACAAAGAAGAAGATTAAACTGCACTAATCCTGAAGAATAAGTAATACCAATAAATTAAGTTAGCCGACCATACGGAGAACAAAACCCCTGTAACTACAGTTACTTCATACGAAAGAACGAAAGGTAGGTATAACTAGAAGCACCGCCAACGCCAATGCAACAGCAGCTTCACGAATTAATTATGTATGCTTCATTGCTTTTTCTTTTCTTGATATCTTTAACAAGGCATCCTACTCCTTTATATGGCGTGTGATCCATGCAGAGAAAATGAAAAAGGTTATATAAATATTTTTCCACAGAAGCAATAGATGAAACTTGAAAGACATCAATTAAGCAACCAAGTTGGCATTGATTTTGTCTGTCTGTTCACATATTAAAAGCGAGCCTAACCAAACGGTAATGAATAATTAGATATTATTACACTAATGAATGAGGTAATATGTTGGCTGATGAAACAGAGCAACAAAGGAGATTCGGATTCGTTATCCATTCAGTTGAACTACCTACAGGACAGGAAAAAGTAACCGTAGCGTACAAACTCGTTAAGGTCCTGACCTGGTCCATCAGCACCAATCAGCTCTAAGATGCCGACAACGCTACGTAAAAGACAAAAGTTTCCTGGGCCCCACGTGGCCCTTTTCCGGAACAGCTGTGTGTATATTTTTCGGGTTTAAATTAAAGTGGTCTAATTTCAAATTCTCTCAAAAATTAAAAGATAAATCATAAATTTCCAAATAAGAATATAACTTTTTTGTTAATAGTAACAGGTCCTGATTTATAGGAAAATGACCAAAACAATCTTACAACATTACATTTTAATGGCGGATATTTCAGTCATTTCGTAGCAATCAGGAGCCAATACAAAGTAAATGAACAAACTATAGTTTTAAAAGAAAAGAAATAAAAGATAGGGGTCTAGATGACAAAAGCCCTTAAATGGAATCACAGTGACAGTCTACAGATTCCTACTCCAACGCGGAGCTAGAGCTAGAGCTAGAGCTACGGCTGCTACTCCTTTTTTGTCCTTTTCTTTACCTGCTGTCATTTTCCAATTTTGGCCACTTTGCTTCTCATCAGTCTATTTTTCTTCTGCGAAATCAATCTTCTATCTTTTTTCTTCGCGAGATTGAATATGAATCAAGTTTAGGGTTTCACCGTGAGGCTACCGAAAGAAACAAGTGATGACCCCGGAGGTGATGGCAGCTCCGGTAGCTGAAGATGCGACCCAGTACTCGTTTGCAGCGGAATACAGTGGACCCCCGTTGCCGTACGATATTCCGCGGGCTGTTCCAATCAACGTCCAGAAAATTCCGGTTGCTAAGGTCGTCAAGCAAGTTTCTCTCTCCGATAAATTGTCGCTTCCGGTTGTCCAGCCGATAATATCGGCCGATAATTTGAATAAAAACTTCTCCAAAGAGCTCAAACCTGCGGTGGTGGAGACTGAAGTGAAATCTGAAACGACTGTTTCGCCGACATCCGTTATTGAAAGAGCCGCTGATAGCGACAACTGCTTATTGTCCGGTGAGTTAAGTAGCCCAGGCGCGTTAGACTTTTCCAATTATGCGTCTTGCGAACTAGTTAATAGTGCAAACTGCTTTAATCAAAGTAATGAAAATTTGAATTCTAGTAGTTTCGAGATGTCAAGAGAGAGTTCGGTGAGATTGAGAGAATCTAACGGTGGGAAGGAGTGTTTGGACATTACTGATGAGTTAAATCAGCCTGAATGGGAATCAAATGAGTCGGTTTTGAGTATGGATTACCCTTCTTCGCGGGTTTCGTCCCGTAAAACTGGAGAGTTTAGTAATAGAAGCTATAATGATGACGATGGCCTACACTTTAAGGGTGATGTCAGAAGAGGACCTGTTGTTACATTTCGTGATATTGCATCTGATGACGGGGATGACGACGATGATTTTGTTCAAGAGTTTAGTCAAGAGGAACCCAGGAGAGTGCAACGAATTAAGAGGGAGCCTGAAACTAGAGGGAAGAAAGGGTCGTGTTATAGGTGTTTTAAGGGGAGCCGGTTCACGGAGAAAGAGGTTTGTATTGTTTGTGATGCAAAGTATTGTAGTAACTGTGTTCTTAGAGCTATGGGGTCAATGCCTGAAGGAAGGAAATGTGTTTCATGCATTGGGTTCCCTATTGACGAAGTGAAACGTGGTAGTTTGGGAAAATGTTCTAGAATGTTAAAACGGTTGCTTAATCCATTGGAGGTTAAGCAAATAATGAAGACTGAAAAGTTGTGCGAGGTGAATCAGTTGCCACCAGAGTATGTTTGCGTGAATGGGAAACCTCTATGTCATGATGAGTTGGTTATATTGCAGACGTGTCCCAACCCGCCAAAGAAGCTAAAACCAGGAAACTATTGGTATGATAAAGAATCTGGTCTTTGGGGAAAGGTGAATATGGTATATTGAGACTTTCATTTGTGATGAATTTAGTTCATTGTTATGGATATTGATGGTTCTGCTGAATTTCGCAGGAAGGAGAGAAGCCTTTGAAGATAATTAGTCCCCATCTGAATGTTGGGGGCCCAATCAAGCCAAATGCTAGCAATGGAAACACACTAGTTTTCATCAATGGTCGAGAGATTACTAAAGTAGAGCTTAGGATGTTACAGGTCAGAGTTTCTAGACTTGTGAAATTATTCTCTAGAACAGTTGAATTGCATGGAATGTTAATAGTTTTTTCTGTTGAACATTGCAGTTGGCAGGTGTTCAATGTGCTGGCCATCCACACTTTTGGGTAAATGAGGATGGGTCGTATCAAGAAGAGGGACAGAGGAATACTAAAGGATATATTTGGGGCAAGGTATGATTGTGTCTCTATTTGTTTCTTCACTGGTGTTGCAAACTTATATTTTTAGAATTTTCTTGGCATTGATTACACATTTACTTATTGTGACATTGCTTATTAGGCTGGGACAAAGCTAGTTTGTGCAGTCTTATCACTGCCTGTTCCTTCCAAATCTTCAAATTTTGGCAGCGAACAAGTAAGCAGTCTGGTCAGCAGATCTGTTCCTGAGTATATTGAACGGAGAACACTTCAAAAATTGCTTTTAGTTGGATACAGTGGATCTGGCACGAGTACTATATTTAAGCAGGTACTTCAAAATAGGCAAATATGGTCTCAAAACTTAATATGCAATTCTGTTTACATGAGCCTACATGTTTCATACTAACTGCCATGCAGCTTAAATTTACGTATATTACATAACGTGATCAAGGAGAAGAGTTCTTGCTGGGAAGCCCTAAAAATATTAGCTTAATGCTATAACAAGATTTCCATTTAACTCCAAATCTTATCATGTGACTTACATGTGCACTCTTGCTTTCGTGGTGGAATGTAGATTCCACTCTATCCATTTTCTATGAAGAACTAGTTTTGACTATTTCAGTGCTGAATTGTGAAAAATGATTTGATAGTTAGAGTTAAATGCTTTGTTGAGTTGACTTAATGGTGCATAATCAATCAAGCCATCCATTTATGGTTCTATATTCAAACTGGAAAAGAAGGACAATTTAAACTTGTTTTCCATATATCTCAACATAGGTGAATGTCCAAGTCAAAATGTTTTCATTCTGTTGCCATTTTTGTTGATATCTATTTATGATCATTGCTCGCATAATATATTATGGATGATGACATGTAAGTTTTTAATGGATTTATAAATCAAATGTTTCAGGCCAAGATTCTTTATAAAGATGTACCATTCTCAGAGGATGAGCGTGAGAATATTAAATTGAAGATTCAGAGCAATGTGTATGGCTATCTTGGTATACTCCTTGAAGGTCGTGAGCGTTTTGAGGAAGAAATTTTGGGTGAAAGGGGGAAGAAACAATCTTCAGATGAAACTCAGCCCATTGGTAAGAAAGTTTATTGATTCTCTTCTTCCAAAGTTTATTGATTCTCTTCTTTCCCCCTAATCTCTTTAACTTCACATATTACAAACA
This sequence comes from Xylocarpus granatum, assembly GCA_019650275.1. Taxonomy (NCBI): domain Eukaryota; kingdom Viridiplantae; phylum Streptophyta; class Magnoliopsida; order Sapindales; family Meliaceae; genus Xylocarpus; species Xylocarpus granatum. The sequence continues at coordinate 116,404 of BNST01000758.1, forward strand.
CCTTACTGTGATCTGATATGCATGCTGTATAAACTTACATTTATATGCTAAATGCACATTACTTTCCATGTCTAGTTGATTTCAATGGGTTTGAGGTGTTTGTGTCACATAAATGGCAGGTAGAATCTCATTGTCCATCACTAACTTGATACTCCAGTCACATTTTTTTTTGGCATTTTGGCTATTTAAGATTTTGAACTTTTACTCTGAGAGCCTAGTAACTCACCAAGGTATCCACAAGTGGTTTTTTTTATGCCAAATTTATTAGATACTTGTCAGACTTGTGAAGTAGTTTTCAACTGGGTGAAAGTACTGAATTGCTGCCTGGGAGAGCTACATTCAGATTGATTTTTAAGTTGTACATGCATTGTGTATTCTCTCTAAGTCTCTGAGTTGAGTTTCTGGTCAATGATAGGGAGTTCTGATGGCGCTGATGGTAAAACTATCTACAAAATTGGCCCAAGGCTCAAAGCTTTTTCTGATTGGCTTCTGAAGGCTATGGTGTCGGGCAATTTGGAAGCCATTTTTCCAGCTGCTACTCGTGAATATGCACCCTTGGTTGAGGAGCTGTGGAAGGATGCTGCCATTGAGGCTACTTACAGTCGGAGGGGTGAACTGGAAATGCTACCTAGTGTTGCTAGTTATTTCCTAGAGCGGGTAAAATCATGCTTGCTATTTGTATGGTCCGCTAAATTTGTTAAATTGTGGGATCTCTTGCTTTTCGATAGTAAATTTACTTGTAATTAATTGTACTAGCCTATGATCGAAGATCAAGAGATGAAAAATCTCTGACATAAGAAACAATTGTCGAGATTTTAAGATGCTGCTATCCTCAAAAAACTCTCTGGCCTTGCTTTCTGCACTAATAGTTGTCTAGTTGTTCAGCATGCATAATACAAATGCATGGTAAGCTAAGCATTGGAATGGAGGAATTAGCATGCTGACTTTTTGACTTTCCACCAAAATTCTTGTTGTAGAAAGCAGAGAATGTACTGGGATCTGGCTGAATGTGCATAACGACCTAGGTTTTAAAGCTGTTGATAGGAAACAAAGGTGTTCTTTTCTTATTTATTTTAAATTGGAAATAATTAAAATTTGGAGTTCTTGATTACCCCAGAGAATCTGCAGTGGAACTTGCATAATATATTGTAAAAGATTTAAAATCCCATTCCATTTTATTATTCATATGCCTTCAATATGTCAGCACATAGATGTCTGTAATTTCTATGTTAAGTATCTTAAACTTTATTTGTGTGAAATAATTAATATAACAGAATTCATTTTGAGAAAGTCTGCTGCAATTAGTTCATGTTTCTGTGTTGTGCAAGAGCTTCTAGGATCTATTTATAGATGATTAAATGGACAAAAGGTTAATTGCACTTTAGTGCTACACAAGGGGTTGTATAAAATTAAGGGTTGGGGTGAACATTGGTTTGCTTCCTACGGAGTGAGGAGAGCAATAGGTGCTTAACCATTTTTGGCTTAGCTTTTTATGTTGTGGATGAGTGTTGAGCTTAGAAAGAAGTAATTAAAGGTTTACAGGGTTTTTTTCGGTTTATACCGCTGTCGCTTAACTAGCTTACCAGGGCTAGGATGTTGACTAAATTTTTCCTGTTTAGCTATAAAATCTGGACTCAGCCTGTTTTGGCTGATGAAAGAGGTTGTTGAGCTGTCAATGAATCAAGATAGAATGGGTTACAAGGTAGATTTATCAGCCTTTCTGCCGAGTTCTCAAGCAATCTCAACAAGCATCCTGGTTGCATACTTGTGTCATGCCATAGACTCGTGTTTCTTGTTACTGTGTTCCTGGCCTATCTTCTTGGATAATAATTATGACCAACTGTTGCTAATGGTTCTACTGTTATCTTTTACTTGACAGGTTGTTGATATATTGAGAACAGACTATGAACCTTCAGATTTGGATATTCTATATGCTGAGGGTGTGACTTCATCTAATGGGCTTGCTTGTGTGGACTTCTCATTTCCCCACTTGGCTTCTGACAATAATGTCGATATTGCTGATCAGCATGACTCTTTGCTTAGGTTTGTGCCAAGTTCAATATCATGCAAAAAGATAGATATTTGAAAATGGTGCCTATGCCTAGAGCATATGGGTGTAAGATAAGTGCCTTGCATGTTCAGTGGCCCTGAGTTGGGCAGTTCCAATAAGATTTGTTGCTTGCCTTACAAATAAATAAATAAAAAGATTAAATAAATAAGAACAAACTTGTGCGGATCACTGGACTAATAAAACAGTATTGTGGTCCAGGCTCTAAGTTGAATCTACATTCTTCTTTGAAGGGGAAAATCAGATGGTTTATGAATCGGTTGACTTGGTGGGCACATGTGCACTGTTCTATATCCAGACAGAGTTGCCTAGGTATAATACTTCTAGAAAAGGAAAATATTGATTGGGTGAGTGGTTCAGGCTCCACAGAAATTAAACTCATCCTAAGATGGTAAAAATAAAAAATCCTCACATGTGCTTTGGGAATCGCTGTCTTTGAAATTAGCTTAACTCATTGACATGCACATCTGAATAAATGAGAGAACTAGTAATGACTAAATTATCTGCAGTCTTTTATTTGGTCATTGGCTTTCAATTTCCAACACATTGAACTAGTAATTTCATAACCTGCAATCTTCATTGCTAGTTTCTTATCGGCATGGTTATATTTCCCTCTCTCTTTTTTTTTAAGAAAAAATTGTGAACATTTTTCTTACTTGAGTTGTTTATCAGGTACCAACTAATTAGAGTACAGCCAAGAGGTCGCTGGGAAAACTGCAAATGGCTAGACATGTTTGAAGATGTTGGAATGGTCATTTTCTGTGTTTCCTTGAGTGACTATGATCAATTTTCTCTTGATAGGAACGGATCTCTTGCTAACAAGATGATGCTGAGCAGGAAATTCTTTGAAAGCATTGTTACTAATCCAGCCTTTGATCAGATGGAATTCCTTTTGATACTAAATAAGTTTGATCTGTTTGAGGAGAAAATAGAACGGGTGCCATTGAATCAGTGCAACTGGTTTGATGATTTTCATCCAGTGATCAGCCGTCATCACACCAATAGCAACAGAAAAAACAGCAACAACATCAATCATAGCCCCTCATTGGGTCAGCTGGCTGCCCACTACATTGCTGTCAAGTTCAAGAGGCTTTATTCATCTCTCACTGGGCGGAAATTGTATGTTTCTAAGGTGAAGGGAATGGAGCCTGATAGTGTTCATGCTGCTCTTAAATATGCCAGGGAGATTCTGAAGTGGGATGAAGAGAGAACCAACTTTAGTCTGAGTGAGTATTCAATGTACAGCACTGAGGCCAGCTCCTTCTCCCATTGATGTTAATCAGAAAACCCTTGTAAATGGGTCCTGTATTACTGAGTGTACATATGCAATAGCATGTAAATGAACAAAGAGATCTTCCCGTCAAGACCCGAAGCTGTATGATTACTGAGACCATTTTAGGTATTATCTCCAGCTGCAATAGTGCAATTGGAGTACTAGCACTCTAGTGAAACATTACATGTCTTGATTTACAGTGAACCAATTAACGTTTTTCTTTGCATCATGCTTGTGTAGGTCTGCCATCGATACGGTATATTCATTTGTAACAGAAATTTTTTTAAAAAATGTGATCTGGTTGAGATTTAAACCCAACATGCTTCCCTAAATATTCATATTATGAAATTCTGGGTTCTTGACTGGCTTTCTTAAGGCTCAAAAAACTGTGCAGCGACACTAGATAGCTGGGTCATTGCTAATTCTTTACTTCTTAAATCAAGTACTTTGAAATAATGGCAAGTGATGCAATGTTCCTTGGTGAAGCTACGGTGTAATATAACAGGGAGTTATGGTTACACCCCTTGTTGCCGAAGAGGTGCATTGGACAAGGAATTAGCAATACAATTATCTTTTGGCTGTTTACATTTCTTTTCTGCAGAGAGGAAGAGAGGCACACACAGAATTATGGGCTATGATTTCCTTTCATTTTTTCTTTCTTGTTTCTTTAGAAATGTCATGGTAGCTGCATATATGGACATGATTTACATATTACTTGTAGACATGAATTGTTGGCTTCTGAACCAAGGTGATTCTATTGGCCAAATGAATAAAGAAATGAAAGAAAATCCCCAGAATGATTCCCAAAATCTCCTGTGGTTTAAAACCAAAAATTCAACACTACCCTAATATCTTCAGTCATCCACAAAACTATATCGAGCCTGCTCTTGTGTACTCAACAGAATATTTTTCGTAGCCCAACCTAGTGCTAACATTTGTTCATTCAACGGATGCATGTCTCCCAGGGCACATCGCTTGCTATCCTCTATCAATGTAAACCACTCGTTGAGGGCTAAGTCTGAGGCATCACCGGCTCCTGCCATCTTCGCCCACCCACTACTCAATCGGAGAGCCTTGCGGACATAGCAGGCCTACAGCACAGTAATTATATCAAACCATATCTGTGCTCATCATTCCAACTGGAGAAACAAATATTGTTAACAGATTGCCTACTTCCCTGCAGAAAAACTCAAGAAAACTTGAACATACATGGTACATGAATTGCACCATATGTAAGAATATTTTCAAAGAACATTTCTTTTTACCTGCAACATGCCCACGATGATATCTATAGTGCTAACCCCTTCTCTCAGACAGAGAATAATACCAAGCTAGAATATCACCAAAAAAACAAAAGGCGTGAGATCAGCACTATAAAATTACTATTTCCTAATTATGTACAACAGAATAAGATTTTTATTCCCATACTGACTTTTCCATTTCTGGTTAAACCTCTACGGAAGATCTCAATGCACATGAAGTAGTAATCTTTGCAACTTAAAGATTGCATCACTATCATCGACAATGTGGGTATCTGGCCCTTGGGATTTAAACATCCTACTCTGATGGGCCACAATTCTTTTCCTGATCAAATCTCACTGATCAAAATTTAATCTTTCCCTATGATGTGCATTAATTCACAGATACTTCAACCAAAGCAATAAAAATCAGTTACCAGAAACATTAAACCCACCTTTGCTCCAAGGTAAATCGATGCCTTCCTCCTTACTCACTTCCGCAGGTGAAGGCACACGTCCATACTTAACCCATGTGTCAAGTATGATTTCAAGCCTATCCTAAATGTATAAAAAGAGTAAAACAGTGAGATGCTGAGGCAAATATTGACTCTCATTCACTAATGGGGAAAAGCAACCCCAGAAAACAGATCATATATCTAATCAAAGAAAAACTGCCAGTGAAAGATACAAAATTCCTAGTATGGAGTGAAAGTATAATACGTATTATGCAAGATTGATGGAGGGTGGGTGATTGTTTGTGACAGGACTCAATTACTCAATAAAATTTCCAACCAAAATTTAACTGACTAGAGAATTAAGGAATAAAAATGCATATTAATGGTTTTACAATAAATCAGATGGATAATAATTCTTAACATTATTGGGAAACTTGCTTATGAACTATATTACTACTCACTTTTTTTTCTCTGATAACATACTTCTTGTCTGTTAATTAAGCATGTGTCATGACTAATAGCATGGGGCCATGCACATAAAAATCAGATGAAAAGGCAGAATTATTATTTATTTTAGAGAACAAAAAAAAGGAGAAAACATTTTAAATTTTTAAATAATCAAACATATATTAAAAGGCAGTGCCAACCAACCTTAGTCAGTGTCTGCAGATGGACATGCTTTAGACCTTGGTATATTCCGAGAAGGTCAATTGCCGAGAAAATGGGGTATACAGCAAAAGGTAAGCCTGCTTGCAATCTAGCACACAAATAACGAGTTAGGAAGTTGCACGCATTAAGGGCAGACTCAAATGGCAGGAAACATCATTTATTGAGAAAGAAAGGCTATTAATTTTCTGAATTCACTTCTTCGCTCTCAGGACACAAGAATAGTAACATAAAAGAAGAAAAAACCTTTCATTTTTCTTCAACAACATATTCAAAGATGCAGCAAGCATGAGACCAATATTGTCAAAGCACACCGTTTGTATCTGGCACACATACTGAAAATCATGTTTCTGAACCAAATGAAGAAATTAAGGTCTGGATAGAGTACATGGTGGGAAAAGTTATGACCTGTGACTTTGCAGAAACTTCACCAAGATTATCTGCTAATGCAAAGCTTCGATGAACTGCAGTCTGATGATAAAGACTGTTGACATCAATGTACCACTCCAAGATTGTAAAATAAACTTCAAAATTGTCAGCAATAAATGAATTTTATGACACGGTGTTTCTGCTTTTTCATTTTTCATTTTCTTTTTCTTTTTCTGAGCGAACATTGCTAAAGTGGAAGTAACAGGTGTATGTTCATGTAATGATTTCTGTAAAAGATAAAGCAATAACAAGTGATTGCTAAGGTTAGGAGATATAATGGAACCACTTCAGTTTGTCCAAGCATAAAGCTCTAACTCAAGTATGTTTGATATAGTGAAAACGAACCAAATATAAAATCTATTTCCAAAAAATGAAGTAGAATCAATGTCTCATCAACTTGAGCTAAAGATGGAGAATGTCATGTTGTATATGCCTGACTTCAAACCATTATCAAAAAATATATTAAGAAAAACATAAAAGCTTCTGCCAACAAAGTGAAAAATATCTTAAGAGATTGTTCAAAAGTGAATGCTTACACCAGTCACCAAATAGCAAGCCAGACTTATTTGTTTAGCAATGTTGGCTAGAGATGCAAGAAGCAAGAAGTACTGAGGGAACACAGGTGTCAGCAGCTCAACTCCAATACTCAAACTGAACAGAACAGATGTCGAAAATCTAACTCTCTGCAAAAGAGAAACAAAAGATTAATTCTTTATTGAAGTTCTAATTAATAAATTCTAAGGTGTATGATTCACAATTTATTATTTTGCAGTTCCACAATTACAAAATAATGTGATCCACATCAGTTCATTTTTTGGACTTTAGGATAACTTCATCCAAACACCAAATGCAGTAATGGTAACTGCATGAACCGCAAATAAAGAAACACAACTTAGAAAGTAAATAAAGAAAAGAATATGAAGTGACCACAAGAACCAAATTTCAAAGGAAAAATAGAAAGCATACCTTCAAATTGGTATCAAATGCAGATGCTAGGCTAGCAGTGTAGATGCACCTACAAAACCGTCCAAGTCCATCCTTCAAGACCCAATTCAGGGCTGCTGCAGCTGGCAGTGAGCTAGAGTACCCGATTCCAATAGCCCGAAACATCGCCTGACATACGCCGGTACCCACATAAAAGGCAGCATATAACAAAAATTTCACTCACATAATTTTTCATTTCTTTTTACAGAAAGGTTTTTCTTTAATTTATCACCCTAAAGAAAATCCAAAGTGCAACCATCCTTAAAAGCAATCTTCAGTGTCTCTGTATCTCTCATATTATTGATACCGTATCCAAGGTGAAATAAAACTCTATAAAACCAAACAATCATAAACAGCAAATATTCATCAAACAGCATCAATTTTCCATTTGTGCTTCCACCAACTTAAAGTTCAATTCGTAGTGATTATTCGTGTGAATCCCACCAAATTTTCTTCAATTGTATCTGCTTTATCACCCTCATGACGGCACCTCTAGAAAAACTCATTTGATTCATATTCATTTCACTTGGCCTTGCAATAATATTACAAATATATAGCGGCATTTATTGCGTTCATTTAATCCACAAATAGTTATTCAAAACAGAATCATTACCTGAGTAGCAAGAACCTGAAGGGCAGAGCTAAAAACACGGTGCAAGAACTTCCATTTAACATACCCCATGTAATTTCCGCTCACTTGTTTGGGTATAAAAAAATCCCTGATACTCAAACTACAAATTCCAAATACTGTCCTAAACCCGTCATCAAAATCAAAACAGAACGACGACGCACCACCATCGACACTGACCAATTGCAAACAATTCCCGTCCCAGAAGTACCTTAAAACCCTGCCCGACCCACGAACCACCACAGGCAGCTTCGTGGGTCCCGCAAGCTCTGTCCTTGTATTGACGTTTTCCTTGGGTTTTTTCAAGGAGTTGGTGAAAGTCAGGGTTTTTTTGGAAGTGAACTTGGGGGTTTTTGAAATGAACTGTGGGGATTTTGTGTATCTCCATGGAAATGGGAATCGATGAGATCTTGAAGTTGGATTCAGAGTGGATTGCATTAGAATTGGGGGAATATCTGGGGGTGTCAATTTTCCCGCCAAATTCTGATGGCTTTGAGAATGGTTGGGTTTAGGGTTTTAGAGATGATTGAAGACTGTTGGTGAATTAAGGGGTGCGTATTACGCATGCCGTTCGAGTCACAGTGCAAACACCAAAAAACGCAGCGTTTCGAACCGAGAAGGTGATTTTCTTTCTTAATAACGGAGATTAGTTTAAAGCTACGGCGTAATTTAACAAAATAACAGTCAGTTTGTGCTGAATGGAGGGAACGAGTAAAAAAGTGAACAGGTAAAACCCATGCAAGAAACAACTTTGTATTTGCACGATACAATACCTCCGGCGCCGGCGTCCGACAACTTCACGGCGTGGAAAATTTCTTGTCATGGAAGTTGCAATTTTGAACAGCACTCAGTTAATGTTTTGTCATCGTCCCATTAAAGTAACAGAGGTTGGCTCACTTTTTAATGATACAATTGCCAAAAAAAGAAAAATCTATTTTATGCACTGCTGTTTGGAAAGGAAAGTCGGATGATCAAGAAATTGTTGAATGTTATGGAATAACTGACTGCATTTGATCTGAACTCCGAGGATACCTCATGTTTAGTCCAGACCTTATTTGTCTACATCGGGGAAAGCTCTTGAATTTCACGAAGTCTTAGAAAAATCAACACAATCTGAGACCAAACCCTAGTTTCTTAGTTACACACGCCCACTTGACTAATTTCAGTAAAGCCTGGAATGTAGACGTGGGATGAGGAGAACTTCAAGTGGGGTTGCTTTCAGGTTTGTCAAGCCAGTGCTTTCTGTCATGTCTATGTCTTCACTTGACGGCTTAGCAACTTCAAAACTGTTTAAGAAGCTAGCAAGTGCAAAATGCATCATTTAAAGAGCCAGGGAGATCCCAGGACACGATCTTCTTCCCATGCCAAATGGCATGAATTCAAAATTTTGGCCCTAAAATCTGTGTCTTTGTGGGTAGTTAAAAATCTCTCCGGTTGGAACTTGTGAGGCTCTGACCACACACGTTCGTGGCGTTTAATTTTCCAGGCACTCACCATCAAGCGTGTGCCAGCAGGAACATGATAAGCATCTAAGAGGGTGCAATCTTCAATCGCAGCTCTGACACCAATGATTGGACTTGCTGGGTGGAGGCGCAGTGTTTCTTTGACAACTGCTTGGAGGTAGACCAAGTTTCTGTTATCGGATTCATCCACTTTTCTATGCCGGCCAATGTGGATGTGCAGCTCATCTTTAGCCTTTTTCAACTTATCAGGATCGATGAGCAGCGAAGACAGAGCCCATGTCAGCGTGACCATGGTAGTGTCACTTCCAGACAGTACTAAATTCTGCAAAACAGTAGCTCATCAGCATGCATGAAATCCTCTGGTCAATATGCAGAAATGGACAAGATTGATGACAACACTCCAAAGAATTTCTTGCCCTAGGCCTACCCTGTGAGAGTAAACTAACATAAAAATAGCCTCACGCACACTGTCTTGACATTTTCAACAAGATATTTTTCTACTTGCATCCTGTCAGTTTATTCAATGCAACAAAGTCTATCTTCCAGCTGCAGTATTTGAGGACTATATAAATATCTATCCACCCAGGACTAACTTGATTCATATCGTCTTTTTTTCTTTTCTCTAATAAATAAATTGGTAAATCTTATCATTTTACTGTAGCTTCCCTTGTTTCGTTTTTTTGAATTGGTTGACGTACATGTGCCTGATATGTTGCCATCAAAGTGTCTTTGCATTCTCGTACACGTTTGCATTTGCAAGAATAGTTTAATGTGGGTACGTAAAAGACAACTACTTGGGTCCTGAATGCATCCAGATCGGTTTAATAGCAGTGGCTTTTACCAAGCAACTGAACAAATTATTCCTCAGCACTCATTTTCAAAAGATTAATATGACAAACAGGATTGCCCTTTGGATAGATCTGAATGCTGAAAATAATTCATCTAGCTTGCATACAGACTAATTACTTGCCAGGCAAGTAACCTTGTCAACGGTATCAGCATCATAACTCGAAATCTTGGCATCTTCCAGGATGTTCAGCATCGCATCCATAAAATCTTGCCCTTCCTTTCTCTCCCCAGATAACAATCTCTTGTTTGTATGCTCTTCTAGCCAACCTCCAACGAGAGTATCAAATTCTTTGGCTGTTCGCTTCCTGGCTTTTTCGTATCCATTAAAATCCAACCACCCCAGAAATGGTATTGCGTCAGACAATACAAAAACACCAAATAGAAAAACAAAATCTTCCATCAATATCCGTCATCTCCATGCCTCACCTTCTTCACAATCAGCGTTAGCTCCAAAGTATCATTTTCCACCTACCATTCTTAAGGCAATCTTGTGAATCAAATCTCCAAACCACTGCTTCATATCCACCATAATTCCACCATCTGCACTACCGTTGCTTGTCCATCTTTTGTGCACTTCTCTTATAGCTGTCTCTACCGCCGCAGCTCTTATGTACTTGAGCATATCAATCCTGTGGTTTGATAGAAGCTCAACTGTAGTTATCTTGCGCATCTCGCACCAGTAAGAGCCATAAGGAGCAAATCCAAACACGGCAAAGTCGTAGCCTAGTAGCCTTAAGGCTGCAATGCTTGGTCTAGTGGAGAAAACTTTGTGATGGACAGTGAAACATTCTCTGGCCATTTCCCAGCTACTAATAACCAAGACTCTATGTGAACCTAGCCTTGTGGGGAAAAGAGGTCCATATTTATCGGCCACGGCACCTAGAGTTTTGTGGGTCAGTTGCCTGTCACCAAAAAGGTGCATGTGGCCAATAATAGGCAAAGCATCACCTGCTTGGGTTAAACTGCACCTTGTTCTCTTGAAAGTATTTGGCCTCTTTAAGTGGTAGAAATAGAAACCGATCAACAGTGCAAGGACACTAGAAACCAGAGTTAACAGGATAGGTTTGCTTGTCTAACCTGGTTGAAGACGTTCAGTTATTCTTTGGAAGATCTTCTTATGGCTATCCTTTTCTTTGAAAGGCAAGAATAGTTGACTCTTGTGGAACAAAATACATCATATTAACTGGAGTACAGGTTATGGAAAGGTTTTTCTACATTATCTAGAAAAATATCAGCCAGCTTGACCAGTGTATTGGATAATCAAATTATCAAAGGATTCAGCTAGCATGAAACAGATTATCACAATCCTCCTACCAAACGTTTCTGTTCAGGAGAATTTGGCAGTTGGTTGTTGCGGGTCAGTTATTGCCAACTTGATACCTGACCTGCAAACCTTTTGATGTTGCATTGTACTCTTCCGCTTGAAATTAAACTCCATTAACTTCTATTCCTATTTAGGAAACTTTTAGTAGAATCTGACATGCATTCCAAACTAAAAATGATGCATTCTTTAGTTCGGGATGATTGTGCGTCTATAAATACTTATGTTGCCCTTTATTACAACCTGTTGCTCTTTATTAACTCTATCTGAACTATACATGAAAAGCTACGTGTTACAGATATTGTAGGACTAAAATAAGTGAGCTCTCAAGCACATATAGAAGCAAGAACTGGATCTCATCTACCGCAATTCATCAGCTGTCTCTTTAACTTACAAGTTAAAAATACGCACAACAGCAAACCTGACCTTATAACTTGATTAATCTACAGTGTGTAAAGCTTGGAATCAAGACGCGGAGTAAGGAGAACTTCGAGTGGGGTTGCTTTTACATTTGTCAAGCCAGGGCTCTCAGTCATATCCACAGCTTGAAACGATGGTTTAGCCATGTCAAACGTATGCAACAAGCTAGCAAGTGTCAAATGAACCACCTGGAGAGCTAGTGATATCCCTGAACATGATCTTCTTCCAGAGCCAAACGGGATCAGTGCAAAATTCAGACCCTTGACATCCGTGTCCTTATGGCTAGTCAAGAATCTCTCAGGCTGGAACTCATTAGGATCTGACCACACACGTTCATCATGTTGAATCTTCCAGACATTCAGAATTAGGCGTGTACCAGCTTTGACAAGGTAGCCATTTGCGAGGGTGCAGTCTTTCAATGCGGCGCGAGGAAGGATAGGGCCCGGAGGGTACAAGCGCATTGTTTCTTTAACAATTGCTTGGAGGTATACCAGGTTTTTGATATCAGACTCTTCCACATGTCTGTCCTTGCCAACGATGATGTCCAATTCCTCTTGAGCCTTTTTCAACACATGAGGATTGTTGAGTAGTAAAGATAGAGCCCAGGTGAGAGGAACCATGATGGTATCAGCTGCCGCGATTAAATTCTGCCAAAGTAGAAAGCAAATTAGTATGCATGTGAGATGTCAGATGACCATCGAAAAATCCCTGAGTTCTAGTCTAACTCTCACAACATGAATTCTTCACCCAAATGTCCTAATAAAATTCTTGGAATTTTAGTTGAGAACATGAAAGAGAAACAAAATAAATAAATAAAAGGTAAACTGCTTTTGAAAATTTTCTTTTTATTTTTTGTTCAGGTTGCTTTCCTGCTCAGCTCTACTCTCGATACTTATGTTGTTGCAGCTTCTCTACTTGAGTATATGGTAAAAGGTTGTCATTGCAGACAAGGTCGCACTCTTGCTATATTCTATTGTCAAAAGGGAGATGTAGGAGCAGAATAGATGATCTCAACATCAATGAAGCAACCCATTTCTGAATTAAAAAATGAAGACAGTGGAAGGAGCTGAGCATTGACTTTTACAGTGATTTGTTTTTTCTTTATTATACATAAAAATCATTTTTTGGTAAACCCTTCTCACCAATTGCATTCACATGCCCAGATGTTTACTAAGAAGTAATCAAATTCAACCAAGAGGAGTTATAGTAGATAGAAGGAAAGAGGGAATCTATCACAAATTGACCACCACAGCTCATCAGCAGAACCAAACTGTTCAAAGATTAAGTGTCTCAGAACACGTAAATGTTAAAACTGGGATTTGTTTCCTTCTAAGTGAGGGAATAACCTTGCCTATTAGCAGCATGCTGCTGGATTAGCCTTCTAATTGGAGTACATAACCCCTATTTCTCTTAAGTTTATAAGAGACTAAATATACACCAACATCCAGGTGCTTGAATCAACCAGAATTCTAAGTTTTAGAGCTTCACTGCGTATTTTAGGGCACAAGAGTTGTTAAAAACTAAGATCTAACCATCAAAAAACAATAAGTAAAACTCAAAGAAGCTGTCAACAAACCAAACAAACTTGAAAACAAAAATTTTTTAAAAAGAGAGAGAGAGAGGAAGAAGGAAATTTGTTTTAAGAGAAAAGTTTCTCTTTTATATTTCATTGATTTTTCAAACTTAAATCTGATTCTGATATAAGTTATAGGCTTTAAAAGCAATTAGTGACAATTTGCAAACTGTCATTAATTATTTTAACAATTTTTACCTAAAATTTAACAAATTCAATAACCTTTTCTTATCTGTTCAACTAATCTCATTCAACAAACTCAATTAGCCTTCAACACAAAAAGAAGCAATGAGAAACAAGAACTAATTTAGGGTTTGAGTCACATTCCCAAGGGTATATACCATGTTAACTTTCCCAGGATATTATGGAATAGTAATGCCATTTTAAATCTCCAGGCATATAAAGCATGAGTTTCAAGAGTGTTAAGAACAAAAGCATGGAAAGGATGCATTGACTGTAACCACAATCACTGTTATAACAGTTTTCCGGTTTTGTAGCGCAGTTACTTACCAGGCAAGTCGCCTTATTAATGGTATCAGCATCAAAACCAGTGATCGTGTCATTTTCTAGAATGGTCAGCATAACATCCATGAAATCCTGCTCCTCATTTCTTTCTCCAGTCAACCGCCTCCTCTGTTTATGCTCCTCCAGCCACCTTCCAATAAGAATGTCTAGTTCCTTTGCAGTTCTCTTCATGGCTTTTTTATATCCTCCAAAATCCAACCACCCAAGTGATGGTATTGCATCAGATAACACAAACACCCCAAACAGATAAAAGAAATTCCTGATCAAACTTTGACAATATTCTTCCCTTCCTTCCTCGTTATCATTATTGTCTCCAAAAGACCTTCTGCCTACTACCATTCTCAAAGTAACGCTATGTGTCAAGTTTTTAAACCACTGCTTCATGTCCACCAAAACCCCACTTTCTGTACTATTTCTGTTCATATAAGACTGGTATAATTCTCTTATTGAAGTCAGCACCTCTGAAGCTCGTATGTGCTTGAACATATCAAGCCTATGGTTCGACAGAAGTTCAATTGCGGTTATCTTGCGCATCTCACGCCAGTAAGGGCCGTAAGGAGCAAAGCCAAACATAGCATAGTCATAGCATAGCAGCTTTGAGGCAGCCATGTCTGGTCTGTTGGAGAAAACCTTATCATGGACAGTTAAACACTCTTTGGCAACTTCCCAATCACTCACAACCAAAGCTTTATGGGAACCTAACCTTATGGTGAAGACTGGTCCATAACTGTCAGCCATGGCACCGAGTGTTTTGTGGATCAATTTCTGGCCACCTAAGAGGTGCATGTGCCCAATAATAGGCCAAGCACCACCAACTTCACTCACACTGCAGCTTGAAGTCTGGTCTGGCTTCTTTGAATGATAAAAGTAGTAGACACATATTAGAAGGGCAATCAGGCTGGTGAACAGAGTTAAAAGTAATTGAAGAACAGCGTCCATCATAATCGGCACTGGTAGTGTTGCAGAAAAGGATACTAGAGGCAGCCATTCGGAATATCATCTTTGTTGATATAGATTTCATGGACGTCAATTTTTTGGAAACGATCACTGTTGTTGACTTTTTGAAGCCATTACCCCAGTCAATTCGTCCAGTCTGTAGAAAAACGTACAATGAAATAATTTCATTGATTGTGTTGACTAAGTCTTACTTGCTGATGAATGAACTCCAATCAATTGGCATCTGATCAGAATGGTCAGTTCAGCTTGCTGAAACAACAGATTTTTCATGATTCTTGCAATTCTGTCAGTCTAATTAGAAAGGGCCTTTAGTATTTGTATTAATTTTCCATTTTGAAATCAATCCCAATCCATTGGCAAGCTCTTTAGGATTTTGATACTACTAAAAATTATCATTTACCAATGGGATTGGAATCCTTTTTGTATCTTTAACTAACTTTTGCTTATTAAAAAATGTTAAAGGATATAAAACATTACCACTAAAATGACAATGGCTCTTAAATACTTTTACAGCACAAAAATTCGGAACAAATCATGATACTCATTCAGGTTCATTAAAGCATGACCACAGTTTGACATTGAGAAATATCTGCTTGAAAGAAAAGAAAACAGTGCAAGGTCAATGCGTAACATAGCATCTGCAAATTGAAAACAAGTACAACAAGAATAACATGACTGAAACAACAGCTTACGGTAATATTTCAAAATTTCTCTTACCTGATAAGCTGTCTCACCGTTATCATAAGATCGTTAGAACTATGCACAAAATAGAGAAACATGCAATCAGCCAGTGCAGTAGTGGTGTGAACCTGCAGATACAGAAGTTGCAGACATGCTATTTCAGGGATTGTAAGTTATTCATGGCAAACTTGGCGGTTGAAAACAAAAACTATTGTCAATGGAAGACATGCCATTTAATGCGCGAGAGAAAGAGAGTTGACCAATTGATCTTCTTCTGTATCGTGTCCACTCCCAAGGCCTCTGAGCTTCTGTTTTGCTTCCTCCTCGATAGCTTTTGCAACTTCAAGGAAGCGACGCCTAGATGTTGGCAGCCTTGACTACCTCAAACAAGAGGCTTGCAACCTGATTGTAACGTTTTCGAATCTCAGGGAAAAGCAATAGAAAATACAAGCTGTGCCTTTTACTTATACCCTCCAACTGAGCTTTTCTAATTTCATCCTGTGGGGGAATGCACAGCACCATTGTCACCACAGTGGAAGAATCCATGAAGAGACACTCCTTGTACAAAGGGACGTTGGAATTTAAGCGATTGGGTGGTCTTCCTCCAGATATAATTCCCGATAGAATGCATTTGGTCGGATTCCTGGTTTGACGTCGGAGAATCTCATACTTCTGGAATAACAGGCACATGAACATGTAACTAGTACGGGTATTTAAATAAATAATTCATTAAATTTAGTGCTTTTTCGGACAAAAAAAAAGGCGGCCTCTGGTCGTAAAGTTGAATTAGTCCTCGTTCAAGTTGCTTTTGTATTTTTCTGTCCTTCTAGAGAATGATGATCTGGATTTGAAAATTTTTTATTTTAATTTTATTTATATTTTTAATTAATTTAAAATTTTTTTTATTAAAATAATTATTTTTAATAATTTTATTTTTATAAATAATTTATATTTTTAATTTTATATTAAAATATTTTTTTTTATTTATTATTAAAATATTAAATACATAAAAGAGAAAAATTTGTTGACATTTTAAGTGCAAAATGTCCGCCTTATATCCGTAATTTCCGGACGCACAGTACTGTGGGTCCGCCAATGCTAGCCGATCTAAGGCGCAAAGTACTGCCCTTGGTCCGTGAACAGGCAGACCTCGGGTGCAAAGTATTGCCCTGAGTCCGCCATTGTTAGCCAACCGTGCACAGTATTGCCAACTGACCCAGAGTGCACAGTACGGCCCTGGGGTGTAAACAGTTCTGCCATGGGTCTGCTGGATGGTGCACAGTGCTACCCTGGGTGTGAACAGTGCCGTGGGGGTGTAAAACGCCCTCGCCATCCTCAAAATGATTATTTAAGAAAACTCAACTTACCCTTTCCCTCTTTTCTGTGTTGTGGATCAAAAGCGTTTTTGGTTTAATGTCAAAATCAGCAGACTACATTTTCTTCACGATTGAATATGAATACGCGACAAACTTCTTTGTTGCGGTAATCGCTTGTCGTTTGTACCGGCCAGTCGACGATCTATCCAAGAATATTACGTGCCCAATTGACCACAGCTTTTACCTTCATCTTCCGACAATTCCCCCAAATCGGATTTACTCTCTCTCTCTCTCTCTCTCTCTCTCTCTCTCTATATATATTATATATATATATCGGCGGCAATATATTTTCAGCAGATGCTAGCAGCCATGGAGGCCACAGCCACTCTAACTTATTCATTACTTTTTCTTGTCCTTCTGCTTGCTTTCGAGTTCTTGTTTGAATTCGGAAAAGGACGACGAAAACTCCCTCCAGGTCCACCTTCTCTTCCAATTATCGGCCATCTTCATCTTCTGAAACCACCCCTGCACCGTACACTCAGTAATTTCTCTCAAAAGTACGGCTCAGTAACCTCCTTCCGGTTCGGCTCTCGTCTTGTGGTAGTCGTCTCATCGTGGTCAGTGGCGGAGGAGTGCTTCACCAAGAACGATATCATATTGGCCTGCCGCCCCAAGTTACTCTCGGGCAAGCACATAGGCTACAACTACTCCAACCTCGTGAATGCACCGTACGGCGACCATTGGCGGAACCTCCGTCGAATATGTGCCAACGAGATATTTTCATCGAATCGCCTCAACATGTTTCTGAGCATTCGAAAAGATGAAGTTAAGAGGTTGTTGAAGAATCTCTCTCGTGGCTCGCTTGATGGGTTTGCAAAGGTTGAGTTACGACCTCTGTTGACAGAGTTGATGTTTAATAATATCATGAGGATGATTTCAGGGAAAGGCTACTATGGAGAGGACGTGACTGATGAGGAGGAGGCGAGGAGGTTTCGGGAATTAATCGCAGAGATAACCGAAAACTCTGTGGGCTCGCATCCAGTTGATTATTTGCCGATTCTGAGATGGATCGGTTGTAGTAATTATGAGAAGAAGTTGATCGGGCTTGGCAAGAAGATGGATGTGTTTATGCAAGGTTTGATAGAAGAACATCGAACACAGAAGGAGAGTTCTGATAACACCATGATTGACCATTTGCTTTCTTTGCAAAAAACGCAGCCGGAATACTACACCGACGAGATTATCAAAGGACTCGTGCTGGTAACTCGTTGACTATTGACTACCTCTCCAAGTAAAATAATGATCTAACATCCCTTTCCAAAAAGCATATCTCATCAATTATTACAACACAGGTTATGCTCATCGCCGGAACTGACACATCGTCCGTCACACTGGAATGGGCCATGTCAAATTTGCTTAATCATCCCGATATTTTGGAAAAACTCAGAGCCGAATTGGATCTTCAACTCGGTCAAAGGCAGTTGATCGACGAATCAGATCTTTGCAAGTTAAATTATCTTCAAAGCATCATACTTGAGACTCTTCGACTGCATCCGGCGACTCCACTTCTGCTGCCCCACATGCCTTCGACAGATTGCGTCGTCGGAAATTACAACGTGCCGCGTGACACAATTCTATTTGCCAACGGATGGGCCATTCATAGGGACCCAACATTGTGGGATGATCCAACAAGTTTCAAGCCCGAAAGGTTTGAGAATGGGGAAGATGAAGCCCACAAAATAATACCTTTCGGTATGGGCAGAAGAGCCTGTCCCGGGTATAGACTGGCCCATCTTATTATGGGCTTGACCCTTGGGTCCTTGATTCAATGCTTTGACTGGGACAAAGTTGGTGATCAGGAAATTGATATGAGCGAAGGGATCGGGCTCACAATGCCCAAAGCCCATCCATTGGAGGCCATGTGTAAAGCACGACCTATCATCAACGACATTCTGTCTTAACTTGTATTAGAAATGAAAACAACATTTCATTGTTATATCACTTGTATAATATCAAATTCAAAATAAATAACATGAATTCTCGAGATTAAATTAAATAAAATAATATAATTTATAATTTTATTATATTAAAATTAAAAAATTATAACTTTTAATAAAATTTTATTTTAATTTATATTAAAATTTGTTAATATTTTAAGAATATAAATTTATTAATATTTTATATATATATATATATATATACATTAATTGAGTAATATATTATATAATTTTTAATATAATTATTTAAATAAATTAATTTTTATTTAATATAAATTTAAATTTAAATTATTATGATTATTATTTTTATTTTATCATTATTTTTGAAAAGAATAAAATTTTTATTTTTAAATATATAATATTTTACTTTGATATTTGAAAAATGTAAAACATATATTTAAGTAATTTTCATTTGAGTAATTATTTGCATGAGCTTAAATCGCTTTGAGGTCTGCAGCCAGCCAATGAGTCGAGCTCGCTGTTACTTCTCTCGTCTTTAGACCGTTAAACCCTGAACCCTACCATGCGCCACCTCCTAACCGCCATTCTCCGCCACAACAACCGCCTTTCTGTAATTCACCTCCGACACTATAGGGCTCCGAAAACGCCGACACCCCCGGCTCCGCCGTCACCCCCTAAACCGCCGAAAAAACCTCAGAATTTCACGTTTCATGACCACGCGTGGGAGGACCCGTACAGCTGGATGTCGAGCCTGAGCGACAAGGTTGCCATGCGACACATGGACATGTACATGGAGCAAGAAGAGAAGTACACCGAAGCTGTTATGTTGGACACTGAGAGACTTCAGTCTAAGCTCCAGTCTGAGATGGCCTCTCGCTTGGCCTTTGACCTTTCTACCCCTCCCTTCCGCTGGGGCCCCTGGTAATTAGAGGATCTCGTTTTGTTTTTCTTGCTTTGAATTTTTTTAAAAGTAAAACCAATGCCGTAGTGTGGAAAATTTTGTTATCATGTGTTGGATGTCGGTTTCATTTTGGAAAAAGGATGAAAATAGAAAATAAGTTTCAATGACTGAATTAGAATTAATGTTTCATTTTCATTTACCCTTTTAGGCTTCGTCAATGGCTGGATGGTTGATTGTGGATGAAACATAGGAGGCAAGATAAAGCAAGTGGTTTCTTTTATTTATTCTGTACTTAGATGAGGATAATCTTCACCACATTCTTTGAGCACATTTAGTTGCTTGGTAAAGAGAATTTTAAACAACGATTAAATTGTTTGTTTCTAAGACCTGAACAGCTTACCCAAGGTGTCCTTTAAAGCCCCTGTTACAGAGGGTTATTATTATTGTTGTTGCTGTTATATGCTGAGTCTCAAATAGTGGTATTATTTTACATTATGTTTCGGAATCAGATAGTTTTGTTGCAGGAGGAATGTTCTTTTCATGAATTTTCTTGGGATTGCATTTCAGAATCAGATTCTTGTTTCAGAATATCTGATTCGTTCTTGTTTACTATTTCAAGGGTATCTTTATCACTGCAGGTTGTACTATCGACGGGTTGAAGAAGGAAAGCAGTATCCAGTTTTGTGTCGGAGATTGGCAAGCTTGAATGAAGAGTTCATTTCACATAAGTCTCCAGCAGCTGGGTTTGATTTTACTGCTGGCAAGAAAATTGAACAGAAGTTGCTTGATTATAATCAAGAAGCTGAGAGATTTGGAGGTGATGTCATGTTCTTTTTCTTTCAAAGCCTTTTGGTAACTGAAAAATCTGATAGAAAAAGAAAAGAAAGGTGGACTTAATATTATCTTCTTGTTCTAAGTTCCTTTTTCAGACTAATTTTTATTTAGTATAATATTTCATTTTTATAGGGTATGCATATGAAGAATTATCAGAAGTATCTCCAGACCATAAGTTTCTTGCATACACCATGTATGATAAGGATAATGACTGCTTTATGTTATCTGTGAGGAACTTGAATTCTGGTTCATTATGTAGTAAGCCTCAAGCAGCAAGGGTGTCAAATATAGCGTGGGCCAAGGATGGGCAAGCATTGCTTTATGTTGTTACTGATCACAATAAGAGGCCATATCGGTGGGTGTTTAGGAAAGAAAGATCCTCACTGCATCATTTTGTAACATATTTTCTTGCCTATTGGTTTATAAAACTCTGAATTTTTATTTTATCATCAGGATTTACTGTAGCATAATTGGATCAACTGACGAAGATGATTTGCTTCTGGAGGAACCAGATGAAAATGTTTTTGTCAACATAAGACACACAAAAGATTTCCACTACGTGACTGTAAATACATTTTCAACTACATCTTCAAAGGTATCACTTTGAGATAGTTTGTAGTCAACTAAAGATCCTTTGATTTTTTCTTGTCAACTTAGATCAATTTTAAGTTATATAATAATTCTGAGCATCTTTTAGGTCTTTCTGATCAATGCAGCTGATCCGTTTTCTGGCATGACATTAGTTTGTGAGTGTGAAGGTCTGGCCCACTGCATTGTTGAGCATCATCAAGGGTTCCTCTATCTATTTACAGATGCTGCCAAAGAAGGTCAACTAGTTGATTATCATTATCTTCTTCGAAGTCCTGCTGATACTTCCCCTGCTTCACGAATTTGGGAGGTTAATAGTTTACTCTTATTTTCTTTATATTAACCCATGTTGTTTAACTTACAAAGGCCAAGCCCAAAATGAAAAGATAAAAGAGGGAGCGGGGGAATGCAGAAGAATTGTTGTATGTCGGCAAATATGGTTTCCAATTTCAAGTTTTTATCTGCTTACTTTTTTCAGCTAATTATTCCTAGTTTGTCAGTTGAATGTGCATATTTTTGCGTGATTAAATGTTATGTTTTCGTGGTTAATTTAACTGGTGTACTCTTCTAATACTCCACTATCTAATTTACTGCAGAGTGTTTTCATTGACGATGAATATTTGGTTGTAGAAGATGTTGACTTCTGCAAAACACATATGGTACTTATTGTAAGGGAAGGTCGAAAATATAGACTTTGTTCGGTTGATCTACCTTTGCCACCTAGGAAGGTGAGACAACAAAAACAATTATCTTTAGGTTCTTTGTATTGAAAGAGAATATAGTGATGTTCAGCTCTCAATATTTTTGGTTCTCGTGTCAGGCAGCAGCTCATCTACAGGAAGTTCGTCCTCATTTCCTTCCTCTTCCAAAAAATGTGTCTCAAATTGCTCCAGGACCAAACTATGATTACTACTCTTCAACTATGCGGTTTACAATATCATCACCTGTGGTATGTGAGTCCTTGTTGCCATTACCTTTTGATGATAGTTTCAGCATGCTTCTATTGCAATCTTTTTTCATAAAATGTGTATTTATTGCATTGGCATGGACACTGATTCAAACATTGTTGTGCAGTTGACCACTTCTTCTCGGTGTTCCTTCTAAATGTCTGGTGTCTGTGAAACCATAGATGCTGTTGTTTGGACCACTAGTTTCCATTTGCCCCTTGTAAATTGATCACTTTTTTGAACTGATATATATGCCAAATTTCTTTGTTTTACCAATGGATTTGAGTTTTTGAGGTATTAATGGCAGAAATTGATGTTAGGGCCAATAAGCATTCACACATGCATAAGTTCATGAAGCCTAAACTTATAACATTTGGTAGTCCCCCCTCCCGTGTTGTGTTATTCTAGTGATAATTTGTTGTTATGATTTTTCAATTGTGAAAAGATGTGTCTCCAGTAAAACTCATACTTCCAAAATTTTTTACAGATGCCTGATGCTGTGGTTGATTACAACTTATCAAATGGCAAGTGGAATATCATTCAACAGCAAAATATGCTTCACGAAAGAACTAGAATTTTATATGGAACAGCCTCTTCTGCAAACATAATTGAAAAATCTTCAAATATCAAAGCTGGTAATTATGTGAATGAAGTCAAATCTGAAGACGATAACTTGTGGAATGATCTCTCTGAGTTCTATGCTTGTGAACAATATGATGTCTCTTCACATGATGGTATTTTGGTTCCTTTAACAATCATATGTTCCCACAAATATAAAAAACAGAATCAGAATCCTGGGTTGCTCCATGGACATGGAGCTTATGGTGAATTACTTGATAAGCGGTGGCGCAGTGAATTGAAAAGCCTTCTTGATCGTGGTTGGGTTGTTGCATTTGCTGATGTTAGGTCTGTTTCAAAGTAATTAGTTATGAGAAGTTTTCTTTGGTCCATTCTAACTGCCTCTTCATTCATGTTCAAAGTCCTCTTATGAGATATTGTTTATTTCCTTGAAATTGACCTTTGAATGTTTAATCTTGATAACATACCTTGAAATGCAATGGTTTTGATGATCTGTTTCCAGGGGTGGAGGTGGAGGGGGTAAGAAATGGCATCGTGATGGCAGACGTACAAAGAGGCAGAATTCCATCAAAGATTTTATCTCTTGTGCCAAATTCCTTGTCGAGAGAGAGATTGTGCAGGAACACAAGCTAGCAGGTTGGGGATATAGTGCTGGAGGACTTTTGGTTGCTGCGGCCATAAATTGTTGCCCCAGTTTATTTCGTGCAGCAGTTTTGGAGGTATCAGTGAATCCACTAGCATGTTCTTGTTGCATAATTCCAATGACGTTATTACATGGTATAAATTTCAAGAAGGAATATCATTGTATACCTTTGAAGTTTTGTTTGGATTGAGGCTCCACTGAGTAGCATGAATGCATTTGTGACTAAGGAGCCAGAAGAATGGATGTTTAGCACTCCAAATAAATGGCTTTATAGATATATTGTTAAGTCTCTTCATATCTTATGTACACAAAATAAAGTATAGAACTGAGATTGCTTTGTTTAATTATGAAACATATAATTCCTTTATCTGTTTCAGGTTCCATTTCTAGATGCCACCAACACTCTTCTGTATCCCATTTTACCACTTATAGCTGCTGACTATGAAGAGTTTGGATATCCTGGGGATATCGATGATTTTCATGCCATACGTAATTATTCGCCCTATGACAATATTCAGAAGGATGTTTTATATCCAGCTGTATTAGTAACTTCATCTTTCAATACACGGTAAATTTCGTATCAGCATATATCTGGCTCATAATCTAGTGACCATTTATAACATGTAGTAGTCAGGGGATCACATCTACAAGCTTCCTTTCATCCATGTATATTCTTTATCTTTCTTGACCCCTGCAACCATTAGTTTTCAAGGTGCTGTACTGCTGTTTAGTTGGACCCCAGATCCTGTATGGAGGATTGATTGTTATTTTGTGCCTGGTTATTTAATATTTTATATGTTGTGATTCATCTAATCCAATTTAATTGGACCTAGATGTTTATATATGGTATGAGGAAGTTGGCCAATCATTTACAACTATGTTCACTCTGATTATTAAATGAGGTACTTGGTATGTCGCAATTTCTGATTTGTGCATGGACACTTTTGGTTCCTTGATGAGAAGGAATAAGATTGTTTTGTGTCGACTTCCATGAGAAAACAAATCTAGTGCTAAATTCCCTATTAATGGCTTCTGAAAACCTTTTTCTATTTTGTGCATTCATGTTTTCTTTGAATAGTTAGATATGCTTGCTCATATTTTTATAATAATAGATGTTCCGTTTTGGCCTTTTAGAAATAATAATTTGCTCTACATGTGCTAATTTCCTTCCCTGCTCTCTGTTTTGTGTTTCTATTCTTCAATATTTTATGTTTCAGGTTTGGGGTCTGGGAAGCAGCAAAGTGGGTTGCAAGAGCGCGTGAATCAACTATTTATGATCCCAAGCATCCCATACTGCTTAATTTAACAACAGATATAGTTGAAGAAAACAGGTATTTGCAATGCAAAGAATCAGCCTTAGAGACCGCATTTCTCATAAAAATGATGGAGGCCTAAATTTCTCTTTACTATTTACATTGATTTGATTGATCCCAACGCTATAGAGATGCTAGCAAGCTGGTAGCGTGCATCTCTGCAAGAATTACTAAAATTTCAAATTGGCCATTAATAGGATACCGGATTCCACTCAAGGGCTAAAAACTCAAATCTCTTACATTATTTAAATCTCATCTGGTAGAGTGAAGTTGTACAGTATGGGAATCCACGGATATTTGGGATGTTGGATGACTTGGCCTTCTAAGTGGCAACTTTTGCGTAAACAGCCAACGTAGCGAGGACAGGCAGGGGTTTAAATGGTGCACCCATTAGACTTTTATGTGTTTTGGTTGTCAATTGCCGTCTTCTATTTTAGATTGCAAGTTTGTTATCTGGACATATCAATGTACCTTATTTATATATATATGATGAAGAGAAGCTTGCAACGATGGCTTATAAAATTGCAGAAGCTTTGCAACCCAATATCTATATTCCTCAACTTGCATTGATATTAGCTGATCATGATGTCGATGATGACAAAGAAAATCTTCA
Source organism: Xylocarpus granatum (assembly GCA_019650275.1). Lineage (NCBI taxonomy): Eukaryota > Viridiplantae > Streptophyta > Magnoliopsida > Sapindales > Meliaceae > Xylocarpus > Xylocarpus granatum. Next base: position 141,626 of record BNST01000758.1, read on the forward strand.
AAATCTTAGTTTAATTTGTTGGCCAACTGCACCTCCACTGATCTGTAGTCTGTCAACAGTTCACTGTCGCCAACCCCTACTTGAAAGTCTTTTTAGAAAACCGCTTACCCACAGAACTCTCAGAATAATTTTCAATTATCCCATTGTGAATTATACTGGGAGAGTTGAATGTATAGCAGTGTTGGTCGTTTTGTTTTGTTTCTTGTACTGGAAAGTTGGTTTGCTAATAATAATGAGTATGTTTTCAAAAGGAGTTTGCAGTGGGCAGGCCCACCCCAGGAGAAAAAAACTAAAAGTAGGCGTTGGCATGTTCAAAAAATACCAACTTTATGTAAAAGGAACCACTCAAGCTTCCCTCGAGCACAGCATCCACCAATAACCCAAAAGGAAAGAGAAGCAGAGTGAATGGTAACTTCAACATATGTAATTGTGGGAAACTACGCTTTATGGGGATGGCCCAATCAGGATGATCGTTATCTGAAAAGAGCAGAGTGAACGGTAACTTCAACATATGTAATTGTGGGAAACAACACTTTATGGGCATGGCCCAATCAGGATGATCGCTACCTAAAAAGAGAACCCATAACTTTGAATCAAACAAACTTTGATTCTTTATCTTTTTACCGGGTTGATGATATGTGCATCATGCAGATGGTATCTATTTCCTGTTCACATCGCATTACCATTTCATTGTTGCCTCGTTTTAACAAAGTATTTCATTGTGCCTCTCAGAAAACCAGCTTGAGGCTTAAACTGAGATGATTGTGAAACTTACAATAGTTGGTTACTCAAAAGTCGAGAAAATGACGACAGATAGTTTTCAGATAAATACTCAGCTTATGAACAAGACCAAATATTTTCTGCAAATCAAGTCACCCAAGTGCCACACAAGGTTATTTTAGCCATCAGAAAGTTTGAGGCTTTACAAGAGATGAAACACGTTCCTCACTTCTTCTGCATCAAACACAAAACCTGAATGCTTCCCTGAAAATTGAACATTGTCCATTTATAGCTACACTGGTGTCCATTTATAGCTATACTGGATAGCATAGACCACTAATTTGTTCTGTAAACCAACCTCCATCTGTTAACCTGATGGCTCCTTTCGTGCTGACGGGATAACACTCTTCATCAGCTTTTATTCTTTTCCACATACCAAACACTCTTCATCAGCCATTATATTGTAAACTTGAGAAAGTTGCATCTAAAATTAATTTGTCTCGGGAAAACTATTCCTCCAAAAGTACCATTTATTTAGTTTCTTGAGTACATATCTAGTTTTGCATTGCCTGATCTAAGTCAATTATTGGGTGGTTCGAGTGGATAATGACCAATATGCAGACTGAAATTGGAATATGAAGTTGTGAACATGCCACTGTATATTATATTAAACCACCACAGTTGGCACAATAAACCAATTGTTTACAACGGCAAGAAATTCAATTTTGTATGGGGCATAAGCTAGACGGCTGCTTCCGCTTTTGAGGTCACTATGACTTCCAAAATGATACATATAACTTAAGCCAACTCTACAACTACCCAAAAGAAGAAAAATAAAATTTGAAGCAACAAACATGAATTAACAATTCACCTGCCGGCAACAAAAAATCTAGAGAAAGAGCAAAAGAACCAGGCCATGCAGGTATTAGCACCCTCCAATGCTCTTTGGGCATATCAATCTTTTGCTTCGACTCTCAGAAGCCTCTCCAGGCACGAGATTTGATCTTCTTCAAACCAGAATAAGATCATCTATCGGTGTTTCAGATCTTATGTCTCTTAACCTTCAACAGTTGGAAGTGAACCCTCTATGATGAAAGCTGTGTCAAGGAACTTTGCTACAAAAGTCCACAGCTTGTAGACATCCTCGAAGTTTGTCAGAAAGCCCAGAGAAGCTGTGACAACCTTAAACCGTATGAATCCTCCTTTCCCATCATGTCGGCCATTGTCCATTGGTCTGCATAGTGTCGTATCTTCAAGACTCAAAGCTCCATTTTGCTGTCGTGGACTATCCAAGATCCTTATGTGACTGAGGAAACCAATGCCTAGAGAGATTCCCTCATTTTCAGCTAGCTTCTGAACAACCTCCGGGTTTATCAGCCCCCTTTCTCTGTCCTTCACATTGAAGGCCACAGCTGCACCCCTTTCATATTTTATTTTTGGACCATAGATGTGAACAAGATGTGCTCTGCTCTCGCCATCTGAACCAGAGAACCTCAGTTGCAGCAGTGAGGTCACAAGCCAATTGATTAAAAACCGCAGCCGAAGGGTGGTCTTGTTGAGACCTAACATGTTAATATGATCGAGATGCCGGCATGTAATCTGTGGTTCTCTGCGGTTCCACTCTTGTCCATCACCATACTCCCCATCACTGGAGTAGTCTTCATCATCAAAGCTGGCTGTTGATCCTTCTCCTGGCTCCAAAGTATGGCTTAGGCGCCCTTTACGATTGTCTTCCATGCTGAAGGATACTCTCCTTCCCCTGCTAGGATGTTCATCTTCCAAACCAAAAAACCTACCTCCTGTATATCTACTCCCTTCTCTCCTCCCCAACAACCTAAATTCACCTTCTGTTTCTCTTCTTATTGCACTCTCCTTGACCTCTTGACAAATTTCAGAAGTCAATTTATTTGCTAGGCTATGATGCTGTGAAGCAGAACTTGAATTGATGAGACAAGATCCATTGATGGAAGAATTGTACACAGATCCAGTAGAAACCTTGCTGATGCCAGGTTCTTCCTGGATCTCCTGAACATGAGAGCAACCTGGACGTTTATTGTTATTTTGGAAGTTATGAGTTGTTCCTGCATATAGTTCTTCCTCAGGAACCTCCTTAACATGGTCCAATTCCTGCGAAACTGAGAGAACAGCAGCATCAAATGATAACACATGGCGGTCATCGTGAGGGCCTAGGTTCCCCTCTTTGTTGTCAAAAATTGGGCTGCCATATATCTTCCATGTTGGCTTTGGAGAGAGCCGCTTGTGATTCTTCTTGCCACTAAACCAAAGCGGTGGTAAGGGTGAGGCAATTTTCTGTTTGTTCAATTGGCCTGCATTATCAGACCCTAATGGACTATGACCCAAATCAATCCAGAATGAGTTATCTGATGACTCATCTTCACTGAAGACAGGACTTTTCATTACTTCCCCAACGGAAATACTCTCAGTTTCTTCAAATATGGTGCTTGTCCCATCCCTGTCAGAGCTGTTATCCTGATCCATTTCTGTCTCAAATACATCCGTCATCTGTGCAGAAGTGAATGCACCGGAAAAGGCTGGCAACTGTGACCCTGGGCGACTTTCAGATGGTTTATCACCATTTGCAACAACCTCATCATCCTCAACACCAGCCAATCTGTCCAGACCATCGACAGAATCACTAAGATACAAAGGATACTCAGGCGTAATCTTCACCATCCCAGACCCTGTTTGCCCAGATTGATTCTGAAGGCTCCCCATTACTGATTTTTTTATTAGAAGGCATCCAAATCCAGTAGCGTCATATCCAAATACCCTATAGAATGAGGTTATAATGAAATCTGGCCGGAACAATGACAACCCAAGAGAATCCATATCTTTAGGACCCAATGACCCAGCATCAAGCAAGACATGCCAATGATTCTGCTGAGCCAATGCCATCCATTGATATGAATATTTAGCACCGGTAACTCTAGACTGCACTGGAAACACAAACAGGCCAACAGCAGAATCCTTCTTCCTCCTCTTTCTGTTCGAAATTTGCTTTCTCAAATCAGTAGAACAAAGTTTAAGAGTAGGCCATTTAAACCATGCATTGTAAACTTTTGCCCCCTTCTCTTTAGCACATTGACCCATCCAATTCACAGATTGGCTCTCATAATCAAACATTGTCAACAATTTCTTATTGGTATGAAAAGGGTAAGATTCAGCTAACAACTTAAAAGCAGACCCTCTACTCACAGTGAAAACAAGGCCGTACTCGCTCTCGGGTATGTTCAAGTGGTCCATTATCCTAGTCTTGATATCATGTTCGACAGTTCCTTTGTCAGCGCCACCATACAGAGCATGATTACTCAAATTTGCAGTTATCTCAGACAAACTAAATGTAGAAGACTCCCAATAGTGCAAAGTCTGAATATAAGAAAAAAGGCCGAATCCACAGTAATCAAGGCATACCTTAGGCGACAAATGTGAATACTCATTTGCCCTTAACTGATCAATCTTGTCTGATGACTGGTACTTTGGATACATTGTCAAGAACTTAGAAAGAGCTTCATCCAGGTCAGGAATGCTCTCCTGTGTCTCAAAAATTCGTTCTGCCGCAGCAGAAGTTGCTCGCAAGAATTCACGCTGCGCATGGAGTCTTGCAAGCGATCTTGATCGGCCTAAGCTCTCGTCTTGATTGGCAGATTCGGATTCAATATCATGTGATTTGAAGAGTGAGCCATCTTCTGAGGCTTCTTCAAGAGCTTCTCTAATCCTGTGTTCTTCAAGTTTTCGTAGAATTGATGGGTTCCTTTTGATATCAACAGGGGAATCAGACCCATCCTTTTTCTTGCTGCTCCTCTTGTCCAAGATTAGAGCAGCACAGTTAGATATGGGTTTCCACAGCGAAAGATGCATCAATTTACTATCTTTAAAATAAATCTTTACAGAAAACCTTGATAGAAACCAGATAAAATCTACAAAAACAAAACCTTTTCACTTTTTACCCATCTACCAAAAACCTAGAACACAGAAAGCAGGAAAAAAATACGGATCTAATCCTAACAAAGCAACTAACGTTGAATAGCTTAGAGAAAAGAGGTACAAGAATACAATTTAGAATCACAGAATATACAAACAACTCATAAATTGCAACACCTGTTAATCAGTGATCCAATTCCACAAATTTCATGTGAAAACCCTAGAAGACCTCGAATTGAACTGTTGAAAGAAAGTCAAAACCCATGAAAGAGAAAGAGAGAACGATGATCAAAGTCTCAAACCCTAGAATCCAAAAACCCAGATCCCAAAATTTACAAGGAAGCTCTCACAACCACATAGATGACACTCTTAAAAAAAAAGGAGAATGTAGAAGAAAATGGTTTAACAGAAAGTTGAAGACTCGTGCTTGAAAAACCCAAAAAATACAAGCTCTGGTTGTTTCCCTTTCTCTCTCTCTCTCACTCTCTCTGTTCACTGCAACGTAGAAATAAAAGCCAAGGAAACCGACCACATGCATCAAATGCTTATTAAGTTTTTGAGAGGCAATGCCAAAAACATACTGGTATTGATAACACCACTCTCATTGACTCTCTTTCTCTTCGTCTCTCTCTCTCTCTCCCTCTCAAATCTTTCACAATTAACCTCCCTCCACAAACAGTGAGAAAGGACATTGACTTTAACAAACAAAATGTAAGCACTGTTACAGCTTTATAATTCTTTAATAATTTAATTATTGAGTTCTTTTGTTTTTAATTAATTATTTATTGTTGTACTGATGGGTTGTGATAGAGCCCCTTTAAAACTTTTTCATTTGAACAGTATATTCAAAGTCAAATAATCGGCTGGCTTTGAAAAAGCTGCTTTCTATCCAACTAGGCAACTACGTAGTCCAGCCTCACAGAGCATCAGCCCCCTGTAATGTAATAATCCCTCATTTGCATAATCTCTCCCACATTCTTATTCTTTCAGAAAGTTACATTCTAACTTGTTTCAGTTCTTGTCACTGCTGCCATATTTTACTACAAATTTTAGCCTGATTCATTTGACTCATAGAACAAAAGCCAAATCAAGCTTGTTTTTTATCCTTCAAATATAGTTTCCTCTTGTTGACAAATCTGGGTGTTTTGGGTGTAAATCATTGGCTTAAACTACAGAATTTTCTAGCCACACCTTTTTTTAATAAAAATTTATGCATAGTACTCATGGTTCTAGGGCTATAGCTTGAGGCAGGTGATGAGCATTAAATTTTATTTGTTTTGGATTTGGCCAGGTGAGATGAGGACTAAGATAAGATAGTCATCCTTATATCTTCTGGGAGACAGGACAAGGTTTCGGCTGAGGAAAATCTTATATTAATTATGACATTTTAGTCAACTATTACAAGAGGGATTAATAAGCATAGCCCTCATATAATGGATAAATCCACAAGTCTTAGATTCCTTTTCTCATTATGATTATTGTTCATTGGTAAACTTTAATGTCAAAGTTCATTAACTTTCAGGTTCTTATGTAACTTTAAATTAGATTATGCTATGCATATAATTTACTGAACAAGTGTACATATTACTTTTCTTATTTCAATGGAGCCAAATCTTGTTCTTGGACCAAAAACTAACAGCAAAACCAGCATAAGGTGGGAAAGGTATTTAATAAGATGTAAATAAATCATACACCCCACTACTTATGAAAATTATCAGGCCATCCCTATTAAAGATGTCTGGTGTTGTGGGGTTCCCTTCTTAATGGAAGAAGATTTTGACATCCCATGTTCTAATTCTAATGCAAACTTGATTTCAAGTAAATAATAGGTTGATTTGCTCTTAAAAGAAAAGGAAAGCAAAGAAAACCCTTTTCAAAGACAAAATGTTTGGTTCCATAATCAATGAATAAAGAGAAATTTAATGTAAATAAAAAAAAGGAAAGAATTGAGTATGTTAATTATCATCAAGACATCCTCTAAAATCTAAATGTATCAACTAAAAAAGATAGTCCCTTTTTATCTTCCGTGCACTTTTTCTAATTTTTATAGTGCAACAACATCAATTGAGATTTAATTTTTCTTTTTTAAATTATCAATAAGTGAGCATCTGACTTGGTGGGGCTAGTCAATGTAGAGGGGGAATTTTTATTTTCCCTTGGGAAGCTCTTATAGTTTGACAAAAATAGATGTTAAGTTTACCATATTTATAGTATGGAACTAATTTATATTCTAATAACTAATATTGTCGTATTTTTGTATAAGTCAAACTTATCATTAATTGTAAACACTAGATTAAATATTATAAATTTTATCTTAAAAAGTGTTTCTTAAATATTTATTACACGTTTTAAATATCTATAAGAAGCGTAATATCAATTAAAACATTGAAATAAATTTTGAGATGTTTAGCATTACTACTTAATTTGAATATTAATGAAATTTAGTTATTGAATTAAATTGTCTCGTAAATATGGTATTAGAATTAAGATGTTTTAAAAATTATTTTTTGTTTTAATTAATTAATTAACTAAGTTGTCTTAATAAAGAGACTTTAATTTTAATACCATTAGATATTTACTTAGTAATTTAACAGCGAGGGTTAAGTAATTTTAGTAGTTAGGATGGATGATTAATAATGTCTTAACAATGGGCAAAAGAGTGGAAGAGACACCAACCTTCCTCTTTGGCTTTGGATTCCATTACATGCACAGAGGAAAGGGAGAAGAAGAAGCACAAGCACAAAGCCCCAGAATTTGGCTGAAAAAAGAGAAGGGGACCAATTGGCCACATTACAATTACACTTAAAAATTCCTTTTATTTGGAGGCAACAAATTGACTATGCCTTGCCTCCTTTTCATAGAATTCAAAAGCACCCCTCCACATAATCATTTTGCACATGTGGAGATTGTGGAAATTAAATTAATCACCCTTATTAAGTAGTTAATATTTAGTAAATATCGTTCTAATATTTATTATAAAAAAATTTAAATAATATAATATTATCACGTTTTATTTGATTAATAAAACAAAAAAAAATATTAATCAATTGTAAATAACTTTTCCCTTTTTTACAGGGAGGTGCAAGTTATCATGAATATATGAAAGCCAATAAGCTGCTTTTAAGCAAAGCCACGGAGAAGGGCTAAAATTCTTTCTGTGAGTTTGAATTGGTTCATCGGCATTGGCATTGGCATACTTTCCTTTATTGACTGCCTAATAGTTTTGCTTGTATTTATTGATAATTATGATGTCTTCAAGCTTCAATATGCTTGCTTCCCATCACCATATTTTGTTCTTTTGAAGTTGTAAACTGAGACTAGTCTTCTTTCATCATCACAATTCACAAAGACAATATTCTCATGCTCCTCACGTCTTGAATACGATGATATGTATTCATATACACATGCAACAAGGAAAGAAGAATATCTTTGAGAAAATCTCAACGACTGTCGATTGTCATTTCAATTCTGACATTGCAAGGCAAACAAGCAAAACCCAAAATCCAGTGAACAACCCATCACGTTGTCTTTTTGAATTCTTTACAAGGGAGGGGTATGAAATCATTCCCACGGGTTAAAACAATAAAGCAAGATTCAATCGCAAAACTTTGTATTCTACGTGGGCAGCACGTGCAATTACTATAAGCTGTTTTTATGATCAAGGTCAACCCAAAATTGTGTGTTTTGTTTGCATCAAAGAGACCTAAGCAATGATAACTAACCAGCAGATGTCTGAAGTTCCAAAACTGGTTTGGGTTGGATGGTGTTATACTTGTAAGGGATATTCACCAAGAAAACTCTCAAAGTAAAACTCGTGTACATACTGTGCAAGATTCTTGTGGGAGGCAGGGAATGAGATGCCTTGCTTTCCCTTCCCTTGACTCTGCAACACGGAAAGAATGTATTCCTGAGCCAAGAAGAAGTACTGAAAATGCTTGCTTACTGTACCTCACTTCGTATTTTGACACGCACATGTGCTCATTATGGTGCGGTGTGTTGTCTATGTCGATGGAATTGAATAATAAAATCTTTAATACCAGTAAGGACATACCTTTGTTAAAGTTGTGGGAGTGTGATTATAACTTCATTTTGATTATAAATTTTGAGTGGAGGATGAATTGAATCTCCTCTTTTGTAATAATGTCTTTTGCTTTTTGGGTTTATCTCGATTCTACCTTTTTCCTTTTAATCGTTTTCGTGTCAAATCTTTACAGGTGCTTCCCAGAAAGAGTTCAATTGGTTGAATGTGCTTTAGACGCTTCACTTTTTGGTATTAAAATATGCTTTCTACCCTACCCTAACCTTCTTATATTCAACTACTGAACTGAACTCAGGACAAAATAGGGGACTGGTGAGAATCATTTTTCACAGGGCCAATGTGGGTTGGTCGGCAAGGGACTGGCTCACTGTCTGGGCCTAGGTGAAGTGTTTCTTCAATGAATTTGTGTGCAGCTCACTCACTCGGCCATTAGTACAAAGCTTGGCATGTTAACCATCCACTATATAATTTTATCTTGAACAAGTGATAATTTGAAAATTAAGAAATAAGAATTGCCAGGGAGGTTAATTTTCATTTATCTGTATACAACTGCAGATGATAAATATAAACAGACCCGGCAGCAGGCAGAATAATAGAAGAAATTACTATTACGACAAGAAGTTTTCCATTAAATAGTAAGAATAATGTTAACTGTCATTTCTAGTTTCCTAGAGTAACTCATACCGGATTAATGTCATCCCAAAATGTTGCAGACCACACCCATATCTGCAAACCACAATTTAATGGCACCAAAAAAATAATTCCACTGGCAACGGGATTTTTAAGTTGTAGGGTTGCTGACAAAGAAACAAAACAAATCCTTGGCGTTCATGTTGTTATGTTCCCAGACCTCAATCTTCTAGCAGTACTTTCTTGGTCTGGTTCAGTAGTTTTGTTCCTAGACCTCAATCTTCTGCCAATACTATCTTGGTCTGGTTCAGTAGCAGCAATAGGTTTGCTCATGAGTTTTGTGGTACCATCTGATGTTCTATCACCAAGATCATCAGTAGTAGCCATTTCCTTCCCTTTATCTGATAAAATATTGCTTACAGCCCGCTTCACATCAAAACTTTTCTCATTCGACAGCAGAAACTCCATGTTATCACAATGATTATGTAATCTACGCCTCAGCCTTAATCTGCCAGCTATACTATCTTGGCTTATTTCTATAGCAGCTCGCTTCTTTTTAGAATTTTGGCTGCCTTCCAATGCAATATCACTATTGTCATGGTCATTCAATTTCATCTCTTGCTCATCTTGTTTTTCATCAGTAGCATGCGTTTCCTTCTCTTTGTTAGACACATTATTGCTTACAGCCTGCTTAACATCCAAACTTTTCTCGTTCGCCAATGGTAACTCCATATTCTGAGAACCTGCTTGCAATTGAGGTTGTGATAGTTCAAAGCGGCCCTGGACTTTCAAGTCAACTTCGATGGGATCCATATTCTGAGACCCTGCTTCAATATTTGAAAAATGCAATGATCTCTTTGTAGAAGTTTGATGGTTGGTAGAAGGGTATGAGTTGTCTAGTATGTTGGTCTCTTTCTCAATATTCGAGTCATTATTGTCTTTCATGTCTTCAGATTGAGGCTTTAACATTACCAGCTGATTTTCGTTGACCTTGGGAGGATCTTCCGAAAATGCTTCCCTGTCCAAGAAAGAAAGTGACCTCTTTGCAGAAGCTAGATTAACAGAATCAGGACTCTTTTCCAAAGTTGTTTGAGCACGTCGAGTTTGAATGAGATAATGTGCAACTGATTTGAAGCCCAGACTTGATATCTGGAAGGTGGACAAAAATGTCAGGTCCATTTTATTTCACAGAAAACAAAATGTGTGAGACAATATCAAATTGCAGTTGAGAATTAACCTTCTTGTAAAGAGCGCCAGTAGGATACCATCCTTTTGCTTGCCGGCACAAACTGCAGTTGCAAATTCCACGACACGGAGGGCAAATCCAATTTGGAATCTCTATGGCTTCAAGTACATGCTCTCCATATCTGCACATAAAAGATTTTTTCTTTTCTTTTAAGAAACAAAAGAAAGGCTAAGGCAACAATAATTTTATAACTTTAGGACACATGACGCAATTTGATAATTTAAACTCAAACTTCAATAGTCATCCTTTACAGCATCGATTAGCGCCCAAGTCTAGCACACGCTGAACAACTGAAATGGAACACAGCTAAAGGAACTGAGGCAAAAGATTGTCATGAATTATACCAATATTAGAATCTAAAAACCTTCAATTAAGATACAAGAATGATTTGAATAATGTTGTGAGATTAGCATCATAATTATCTTATGCTCACTGTAACAGGCCAAAAGAGTTTTATGGTCTCTAATTCTTGGCTGTCCATAAGAAAGGAATAACTCCAGAGCAGATGGCAAGAAATTATTTTCAAGTGGCACGTAATTGCAGTGTCCATAATTGAGAAATTTTGAATGAATGCATATTACTCTATACAAGATAAACTGTGCTTATGAAGAGATTTTCAGTTTCAATCTGCACGGCAATGACACAGCTAACTTATTTATAGTATAAGTTCTGTAAGGAAGAAAATCTATTTTACATTCTCATACAAGCATTAAAGTGAATAATGCTCAGCAATTATAACATTAATATTGGCCTTCAAAATGTAAAGCCATCAGATCACAGCCCTCACTTGATTATGATCGATCCAGCAAATGAATATCCATAAAAATAAGATGTCACAGAAAGACAAATCCAGGAGATGTAAATTCTTTTAGAAAGAAGCAAACATCATATGCCAAAATGGAACAGGACCTGAAAATGCATTATACAGTTTGTGACTGTTTCAGTGGATGTTACACCTAGTGATTTACAATAGAGTTGTTTTAGCACCAAAACTGTGGAATCAAAGTGTTTTGTCAATAATATTAAAACAGTTATACCTCATGTACAAACAATCTCCACAGAACTGTCCTTGGACCATATTACATTTGCTACAGTGAGTACGATGACCAAGAGTTTTCTGCCTGCAAAACAGTAATTCCATCTTTTGGGTAAGTGAAACTAATTCCAATTCTTCTAGCGGCAGGAAAATAGATTGATAATTAATCAAGAAACCTTAAGATCATTAGTGCATTAGTAATATTAAATTTGTAGAAGGAAATAAAACCTTCTAGTCTGGATAGAGTATCCTAGGCAATGTTTTAAACTTTTACATGAAAGAGAAATATATATCTCACTAATAATAAAAGAACAAGTCTCAAAATTTGGGGTTCTCCAAGATTCAGTAACCATAAGTAATCAGAATTCAGAAATGTAGCAAATTAAGTATCATTTATGCTGTTATAGAGTGAAAGGCAAAGTTGGATCCATGTACTCTTCGTGCAATATTCTTAATCAAGGGTTTCAATGTGCTTCAGAGAACATTTAAATCAGACCCCATTGACAGTTTTAAATATCTAAAAACCTTGCAAGATGTTTCAATCGAAAGACTAATTAAGTGACATATTTAATCAATACCAATGTAAAGTAAATCATCTGTTTCTGTCCCCTTCTAGCAAACTGCCCAAACCAAGTCCTTTCCTAAACGACAGCCACAATGCCAGAACATTGTTGGCTGCTTCACCACCACGTAGCTACCCCAGTTGTAAACAACATTTCTACTTCATGCCCCTTTCAACCAGGTTCACTCTTACCAGGCACTTGGCAGCTGCCTCAGAATTGGTATCACAAGTTGATCCCCCACTGTAAGCGCTTACACCACTAGAGATTCAAATTTATGCTCACTAAGCTTTTAAATGTTGTTAAAAGTGGTCTATTTGTTTAACATGTTGCCTAAAAGTTAGAATATTATACTGTTGCTAAAAATGATTAAATAGAATTAGGTAATCCTATTTGAAAATCAGTATGCACATTACAACTGCATTTGTGCAAAAACACAAATAGAATCAAGTGGAGAAGGAAAATTTGTCCTCTTCATGTATGATCTTCCTCTTCAACAATTGTATTTCCTCTAAAGCAACTCATTTAATTTCAGTGCATAAATAGCCTAAAATAATGTCAACTGTCCTAGTTAACAATGTTATAGTCATTTCAGACAACTCTTCACAGAATTCATACCACTGCATCCTCAAATAAAATCATAATTATTATTGCCATAGAAAGAGAGTAACCTGCATTGATGGCAAGTCTTTCCTTTCACTGGATCATAAATTCGCTTTCCATCCTCTCCGTATCCATCCACAAAAAATGTCCAGCTTCTCTCAGTGTTACCCAGCAGCTTTTCATGCTCTTCAGTATAAACCTCAGGCTTCGAGCCCTCCTCTAACTTGACAACCTTATTCTTCAAAACATCATCCTTCTTTGATATCACAGCTTCCGAGTAGCTAACAGGTGTTGCATTTTGCAGCCTAAGCCACCCACAACAGAGAAAAAAAAATAAAGTAAAAAATCTGTAGTCCAAATAAAAGGCACATAAATCACATATCTAATTCCAAATCAAATGTGCAATGTAACCAATCAATAGCCTAACGTATTCCTTCTGATTGCTAAAATTACAAAAAAGCCCAAAAAACAAAAACAAAAACAGGAAACAAAATATCAAGGTCCGTGTTTCAGGTGCTTCTGTTTCTAACATTCATCCGAGATTCATAAAAAAATAACACAAAACACACATTGTGCTCTCACGGTGTAATCGATTGGAAAGTTGAAAATAATCGGTTAGAAGCTAACTTTTGCTTCTTACGGTTTCATATTCCTGATATTCTCATCAAAGCTCAAAAAAAAATCAATAAATAAATAAAACTTAAATAGTCAGAAGGGAAACCAATCCAGAGACAGTGAGAGCTCAGAAAACGGCAATGGGAAGAGTGATAGGTCACCTGGAGGAGCGACGGAGGGGTCCAGATGGCAGCACGGGAGCGGAGCGCGGCGAGTTAGAGAGAGTACGTTTGTGATGGAAAGCTGACTTCACTTTAAGAGAAAGGTCAAAAATGCCAAGCTTTTGCATTCTTTGAAGGTTCTCTCTAATCCTCTCTTCCCTCGACTGTTCATAGGAGGCGATTGCTGGAGTTTTCTGGCCATTGTTGTTATGGATTTGATGGTTTTCCCGATTTTCTTTCTGGGTTTCTGGCATTTTCTGTTTGTGTGTAAAACCTCTCTCCTTCTTCTTCACTTTCAATTACTTTCTCTCTCTATGATTTTAAATTCGAATTGCGCGTGGTCTTTACCATCCAACGGTCGAGTTTCTGGGCTCAGATATAAAGGTCACGACCATTATGAAAATGGAAGGTCATTGAAAGCAGGAGAGAAAAGGGAAAGTTCCCTTGAGTTTCTGCAGTTTACTATTACTGGCCCTCGGGTTAGCCATTAACAGAGCACTTTAGAAAATAATATTGTTTTCCAATGGATTTTAAAGAGTGATAAGAACAGTAAACTACAGAAGGGCATGTGATGTGCACAATCACCATAGATACGCGAAGAATGGTAATAAGCAGGTGCATTACATCAAAATGCATCATCTAAATATAAGCAGGTCCAGCCCAAACCAAATAATCGAAATCGACCCAAATGATGAACTTTGGATTGAACGAAATGATTGAAATAAGAACAGTATCATTGCCATTGTTCGAAGCTTCTAAATATTAAATATGAACTGGTGTACCCAAATGGGAAGGTACCAACTCCTACTCCAACATCCAGAGCAGAAACACCAATATATGTTGTGCCAAAAGGCCAAAATATTCTCAATTCATGGTATCAGTATATCATCGTGATTAGTTAAAGGCATTGATCTACTTGCATAAAATATAAAATAGCATGACTTTGCAGCTTATACATTAAAGGCAATCTTTGACACTTTATATGCGGTAATTGCTTGTGGGAAAAGCAAAATCTTCAAGTTCCTAACACGTCTAGAAAAATTAAAAATGCTGATGAACAACCCATGAACTTTGTCATCAACCCGTCCTCACAATGTCAAACCAAATACAACTCATTAGAACAAGTTTACAAGATTTTGTCTGGTTTCTTTTGCCTTCTCTTCTTAAGAAGAAGGGATTTATATGTCGAAGACAAGAAACGGAGCACAGCATTTTATCAAGTATTTCTCCATCAAAACACCTGAATACACGGCTGCCATGGTTGTCTATTACAAGGTGGCCTTGGTGACTTTCTTTTTCATCAGCTTGAGCTGTTTGCCAGAGGCAGCTGGAGAGGATGGCTTGGGAGCGTCTTTTATCTTTGGAGATTCTTTAGTCGATGCTGGAAACAATAATTACTTACCAACGTTATCTAGGGCAAACATCCGACCAAATGGAATTGATTTTAAAGCAACTGGTGGAAATCCCACAGGCAGATATACCAACGGCAGAACCATTGGTGATATTGTAGGTAAGCAAGCTCATAATATACATTTCCAGAAAGCGTGCATATTCCTATTCAGGTTTTTCCTGGTTTAAACTGTTTTCTATTTACGAATACTGCTACTTAATTAGTTTGTTCATGTTATGTTTGCAGGTGAAGAACTTGGACAACCAAACTATGCAGTCCCATTTTTGGCTCCAAACTCAACCGGAAAAGCTATATTATATGGGGTGAATTATGCCTCTGGAGGAGGAGGGATCATGAATGCAACTGGAAGAATTTTTGTTAGTACTCATTAATTTTTTTTATTTCATTTTCCTTGTGATGGATGATTCATTTAAGTCACTAAGTAATTAAGGAAAAAAATTTTATATTGCAGATTAACAGGCTGGGAATGGATATCCAGGTTGATTATTTTAACATAACAAGAAAACAGATTGATAAACTCTTGGGAGCATCCCAGGCAAGAGACTATATTAGCAAGAAATCCATCTTCTCCATCACAATTGGAGCAAATGATTTTCTTAACAATTATCTTCTCCCAGTTCTCTCCGTTGGGGCAAGGATAACTGAAAGCCCGGATGCTTTCATTGATGACATGCTCAATCACTTAAGGAGCCAGCTTACAGTACGTAAATTAAATCCATCAGTAATCCCACTACTGCAACTTCAATGATCTGCTCGCTAAGTATAATGTTTAATTTCTAAGAATGATCTTTTACTGTGTAATGGCAGAGGCTTCACCGACTGGATGCTAGGAAGTTTGTGATAGGGAACGTTGGTCCTATAGGCTGCATACCTTATCAGAAGACAATAAATCAATTGAACGAAAACGAGTGTGTGGACTTGGCTAATAAGCTTGCCCTTCAATACAATAGCCGGTTGAAGGATCTACTCACCGGATTAAACAAAGAGCTTCCTGGAGCCACTTTTGTTCATGCCAATGTCTATGATCTCGTCATGGAAGTCATCACTAATTATAAAAAATACGGTAAGCAATGTCAATATATACAACTGTTCTTCAAGCAGGAGTGTCCTTCAATACTAATTAATAGTCAAGCGCATTACAGTTTCTGAACATGTACGCAAAACATTAATGTGATCATGAGTTGAACTCCTGCTGGCGCACCATCCTGCAAATAATTAGCAGCTAATTGGTTAAATGCTGAGGGAATAATAAAGTTAACGGGGTTGATTGATGCAGGGTTTACAACTGCAACTAAAGCATGTTGTGGAAATGGAGGGCAATTTGCAGGGATAATTCCGTGCGGGCCAACATCTAGCATGTGCACAGATAGGTCCAAGCACGTATTCTGGGACCCTTACCATCCAAGCGAAGCTGCCAATCTTATAATTGCAAAACAACTACTCGACGGGGATAAAAGATACATTTCTCCTGTGAATCTCAGACAGCTTCGAGATCTTTAGTTTGTAATAATTATGTATGCCAATGAAACTAAAACCCTGCTTTTGTCATTCTTATTTCTTCCTTGTTTTCTTCGTCTTTCCTTCTGTAAGTGTCTGCAATTGTTGAAGAGCTTTACAGGCTTTGATTAAACGTGTAAAATAGGAAGTAAAGTTGTTAAGAAAATTACGTTTTACTGGCTATCCTGGAAAGTGTTTGCGGTAAGTTCAACGATGATGGTAGTTGATCCGTCTTGATAATTTACAGCCAAAAGGAGCACCAAATAGTAAAGATTTTGCTTGCTTACATGTGTAAAGTCCAAGAGGGTGCGCTGCAATTGAACTACCCGGGGGTTAGCTTGTGCGAAGCCTTGCTTAATCAACCACATCATTAGAATGAACCACAATTCCAGTGGACCTCACTTCACTCTAGGAACAAGAGAATGACCCCAAAGCCCCAAGCAGATGAAAAAAGAATTCAATGATATGAAAACTTTGACCACCAAGTCAACAACCAATGGGATGGTCTTATGAATTTCTGACTAACAATCAGAGACCCTTTTTCTTTGGTTTTAAGCAAGGCATGCATTATGTGAAACGCAGACATTCATGATGATGCCTTGTTGGGTGGTAACTACCTGATGAATGAATCAGTCAAAGTCTACCTCTTTCAGACAACAAGTAGTGGCTGGATGATGGCAAAAGGCTAAGACAGTGTTTTCACCCAACTTAATAATTAATTTCTTAAAAACAAAATTAATTTAAAAATTTATATTACATTCACAACAATAATTAATTTTTAAATTTAAAAATTATTTAATATAAGAATTTTTTTAAAAAATAAAATAAATCTTATATTTTGTAGTCAAATATGACAAGAAGTCATGTCTTGATACGTTATGGAGGACAGATGGTTCTGCAAATTGCCTACTCAGGCTTGTCCGCATAATGAAACAAACTGGGAGCAAAATTATGGCATTAAAGATATAATAATAGGATAATAAACAGTTAGATCTTATCAATAAGCCACGCATCATGCTAGTGACATATCTTTATTTCAAGAGGCAACGAAAGCAAGATCATCATTACCGACATTACAGACGATAAGTAAAAAGCAAAATCATGGCAGCACAGACTAGAAACACATTCGGAAACCGGTCTGCCACCTAATTTCCACACGATTTATGCCGCGACAGCGATGTGTTATTCAGTACAAACCCCATCTATACGTTTTAAGCATATTTCTGTGCAATATCCGAGAGGAAATTGCAGAGTTCTTGTGGCGTGGAAAGCATTGGCATGTGATCAGCACCCTTGATCTCCATCACTTCATTAACAGGATTGTTTTCGATCATCCAGTGCTGAAATTCTTTAGATATACAAGCATCCTCGTTGCATACAACATACACTCGAGAAACTGATCCATAACCCTCGTTGCTGAACTTACTTGCCTTGGATAAGTCGTGCAGGAATAGTGATCCTGGCCTCACTAACATTTTTGCTAGCGCCAAATCCTTACAGATTATTAATATTAAAACACTTTAGTATAAAAATATTCGTAGCAATTCTATCCCTGTAATTATAGACTGTTACTATTTCTTCTGTACGAGAGAGAGAGAGAGAGAGAGACCTGAACTGGACATAACTGATAGACCTTGAATGTGAGAAACTCGGGTCCAAAAAACAATGACTGTGGAGATGGATCCCAGTCTGATTCTGTGTTGTTGTTATAAAGAGAAACTTGAGTGTCCATCCAGGCTTCTTCTGGAACCCTCTGGCAAAACTTTTCAAGACGAAAAGGAGAAATTATTAAAGCAATTTGTTCTTTTGCTATGCTAGCCTGGTTGGTTATGAGGCCCCCCTTGCTATTTCACCATGACAATAATGTTGTTGAGTAATTCCTCGCCTTCCTTTTCTTATAGAAGAAATTTTTTGAGTTTGAACACCCATTTTACAATAACATTTGAGTTAGAAATCACCATCTTTGAATGCATTTGCCATATGGCCAAAATTGAGTGTCCCTCTTGGCCACCCCGTGGGAGCCCTCCCGCAAAAACTTTCAAAATTATAGGCCAGGTTATTAAAAGCAAATGATTCTTTTGCCGTCCCTCGTGATGGCCGGCCCTTGCTAGTTTACCAGTAAGTACATATGGATAATAATACATAATTATACTACAGTTTTCCGAGTATCATCTTGGATCTGATCATCTCCATCGAAGATGGTGAAATAATATAATAAATTATTTCAAAAATTAAAAAAATTTATTATGTAATTAATGAATTGGTCTTAAGAAAATATAGTAATAAGCGTGCATGGCTAGACCTTACTCTTGAATAAGGGAAACAGGCAAAAATTCTACATAATATGATATGCCATGATATGGGAATAGCATTAGGAAATTAGGTTGTTCAGCAAGCCGGAAATTTTGGCGCATGCCCACTTAAAATGCACGATCGAGTTTCTCTAAATTAAGGAATGAGTTCAAGTGATAAAAAAGGTACCTGTTCCAGAACATAAGATGGCTGGTGTTTGGTGTCTGGCATGAAAGCTGTAACGTAAACAGCAACTGAGATTTTCTCTGGGAATTTGTCTGCAGCCAGTGTCAAACTCAAGCCTCCTAGGCTGTGTCCAACCAGTATGACCTTTTCATTCGGATGAAGTGAGGCCAATATCTCCAACAAAGGCTCGCTGTACTCGTTCAGTGTACGAACATCCTGGATTGCCTTCATGTTGGTCCCTGAAGCTGCAAGGTCGATCGCCGTCACCCGGTGACCGGCAGCCTCCAGCAGTGGTTTGAGCTTGTACCAACACCAAGCTCCATGGTTTGCTCCATGAACTAGAACAAAATGCTTCTGTTTCACGCCTAATTCTGCTTCTGCCATTTTGTTTTCTTTTCTATCCAGCTGTATGGTTTTGAGTTGTTGTTATTACATGCTTTATACATGTTCATAATTTGACTAGTAAAACTTCCGTCTTCTCAACTTAGGGCCCAATGGCAGACTCTCTTTCATCTGTACAGGCACATACTTGCAGGCTACACCATAATACAATTGCCTTGTCTTGAAAAATACATTGAATGCACATAAATAAAAACCCAACAAACAACTAGATATGTGGATTTCTTGGATGGAGGTTCTTTTGTTTTATTAAAATTATTTTATATTTAATGAATTTTTAGCCCATGCCGTGGATACCGGAGGTAAGGAAACCCTATGCATGTAATTACCTAATTTCTTATTTTAGTCACTGTAAAATGAAAATTAATCTAGCTTATTTTAATTAGTGTTCCTGCAATCCTTCTCAAATTTCAACTGGTTGGTGGTCATTGAGGTGTGCATTCAATGCTCCTGAATTTGTTTGTACTTGTATCTTGGAAATTAGGAAACCCCTGTGCATCTAATCACCTAGTTTCTTCCAATTTTTATTTTTCTTGTTCTGTTGCAGTTGCAGTTGCTTAAGAAACAAAATAATATTGGGTATTGTCTTGTTTTACTTTTGAAATACTTTAAGATGGCAAAGCGGTCAGCTTTAGGTCAGGCTTCCAGCCCAGTTCAAACAAGTAAAGACTTGTTACAAGCTCAAGTCTAAATAGATTAGAAAGTTTGTGAATTTTTTATTATTTAAATTATTTTTTTAAAAAAAATTTATTAAAATCTGCAAACCCACAAATCAACCTCGAGCCTGCCCGAGTTCAAGTCGACCTGCCAGTTTGAAAAATTGTTTAATTATTTAAAAATAAATCAAATAAAAAATTAAGTTAAATTCCTCCTCCTCCACAGCAGTGAGTTGGCATTCTCCAGCCTGTGGTTTGAGCTTGTACCAACACCAAGCTCCATGGTTTGAGCCATGGACAGGAACAAAGTGCTTATGTTTCATGCCCTGATCTGCCATATATTGCTAATTTTTTCAATTATGCTATCTCGTATTTTACTTGGCAATCAATTATATGAACATGGTAACTCCTATTTTTGGTTGTTTTGTAATTGAGAACATGATATAAAAAAAATGAACACTAATATTAAAATTAAGAGCCTATTACACAAAAGTGATTGGTTTCTACATCTCTAAATCTCAAAGATTATAGAGTATTTATGAAACTAAATAATCACAGAGAATTTTAAGTTTAAATAACTTTTAAATATAATTAATATCTAAAGTAATCTTAAAAATAAGTTCTACAGATTAAATTTATCTTCAACAATCTCTTCTTTATCTTAGTATTTATAGACATTTAACTTATTTTTTAAATCTTCAAATCTTACTTTTGGAAGAGCTTTGGTAAGCAAATCTGCAATCTACTCTTCTGTCTTGCAATAAATCAACTTGATTTCATCATGTTTTCTCTCAAGTGATATAACTTGATGTTAAAGTGTTTTGTTTTCCCATGAAAATTAGGATCTTTTGACATTGCAATAATAGCTTGATTGTCTACAAAAATTTCTATTGGCTCGATTTGCTTCATATGTAAGTCTGCAAGTATTTTTTTGATCTAAATTGTTTGGTTCACCATAACATTAGCTACAATAAACTCTGTTTCAGTACTTTGAGCAACCACATATTAGGTTTTTGAACTCCATGAGAAAACACCTGAACCGAAACTGAAATAAAAACCAACAGTGCTTCTCATATCCTAAATAGAACCTGCCCAATCACTGTTAGAAAAATCTTAAAGTTGAAAATCACAACAGCAAGAATACTTAATACCATAATCTGTTGTGCCTTTGGCGTTTCTTAAAACACGTTTAGCAGCTATAAAATGTACTTCATTGGCACAATTTATAAATTTTGATAATAAGTTTACTGTATACATTATATCAGGTCTTGTGGCTGTGAGATAAATCAAGCAGCTGATCAGACTCTTATAAAGCCCTTCATCAACTTTTTTAGCTCCATCTTTTTTGCTAAACTTTTCTTTTTGATTCATTGGTGTGCTAATACCTTTGCAATCTTCCATATTAAATTTTTTTTAGAATTTTCTTTGCAAATTTCTTTTAACATATGAAAACTCCATCATGGCCTTGTTTTACCTCCATGTCTAGAAAGTAGGTTAATAAACCAAGATGTGTCATCTCTCATCTCAAAAGCTTTGAACATCTCAATTTTAAATTTATCAATTAGCTTCTCATTATTTCCTCTAACAAGTAGATCATCAATATAAACAGACACTATAATTAAGTTAGCATCTGATTTCTTCACGTATAAAATAGTTTCACTTACACTTTTAACAAACGAAGACTTTGGACATAATTATCAGCTCTATTAACTTGGCCCTAGGTGTCTATTTAAAGCCATATAAAGTCTTTCTCAATTTGTAAACTTTTTCCTCATGTCCCTTGATAAAAAATCATTCGAGCTGTTCAACATAAATTTCTTCTTGAAGATAGCCATCCAAAAAAGCTAACTTTACATCTAGTTGGAAAAGCTTCCAACCTTTTTTGCAATCAAGGCCAATAACATCCTAATAGTGTCTAATCATGCAACAGGAGCGAAAGTTTCAGAAAAATATGATGCTTAAAACAGAAGAGAAAAGATATATTTTGGCTTTTGATTTTCTTGTTTTTCTTTCCTTAATATTTTATTTGTGCTATTGTTGGATTTTCTAGCGATGGTAGAACATCATAATTTTCTTCTACAGCCTCCCAAAGATCCAATACTTCGAGGTAGACCGTCATCATAACAGCCCATACTTGATAATTTAAGCCATCAAAAATTGGTGGAGCAACATGGCTGAAAGATGATTGTGTATCGGTCTCTATTTTGAAAGTTCGTATTTATATCACACAATCTTATAGATCTCCTTATAGGTCCCTTTGGATAAATGCTCTGATACTAATTTGTAATTGAGAATGTAGTACTAGATAAAAGAGACCAACTTTCACACTTCTAAATCTTAAAGATTATAAGATATTTATAAGATTAAATAAAAGATTATAAGGCATTTATAAAACTAAATAACCACAGAGAATTTTAAACTTAAATAATTTCTAAATATAATTAATATTTAAACTAATCTCCTAAAATTTAGTAACATATAATAATAATTCTAAATATAAGTTCTACGTACTAAGACATATCTTTAACAATTTTAATTTCTTTCCTTATTGTTATAAAAGCCTACAATTTATCTGCTGAGGATAATACAACATGCTTGCTCAGTTTATGCCTTCAAACAACAAGAACATATTACATAAGCTAATGACCTTCAAGAAAGAAGAAAAGGATGTGATCTCACAACCTTGATTAAGTAATTTTGAAACTCGGGGCCAGCTGAGCATCTCAGTTATACGTATCAGCAATCTCCTGCAGACATTGGCAAAGCTCTTGGGGCCTTGAGAGCATGACCATGTGGCCAGCTGAAGCAATTATCCTCACTTCTTTTGGGAGGTAGTTCTCGATCATAAACCGCTGGAAATCCTCCTTCATCACTTTATCTTCCGAACAGATGACAAAAACCCGATCAACTGACCCCGATTTCTCTGTTAACAGAGATTCTTTGGACAAGTCTCCCATGAACAACCCACTTGGTCTCACCAACACTTTGGCCAATTCCAAATCCTGCACGCAAAGATATGTAACATGTGAAGTGCTCATATCTGCTGAAGCCAGAATTAATTAAACAGTTGAAAGACTTGCCTCTAACTGGCAATTATCATAAACCGTGCTCCTAAGGTATTCTGTACCAAAGACAACTGAGGTTGGCGGATTTTCCAGGCCTTGGTTGAATGTCAACTGGGTATCCAGAAAAGAATCCGCTGGGGTCCTGCTAAAAAACTGATGATCCAAACAAAAATGAAAGAAGCTCGATGACGTCAATTAGAATTACTGCTAAACATGTATATACTATATATCTTTATCATATATATTCATAGTCAAGTCGATTTCTTACTTCTTGTAAGAGAGCTGCTGGTGGAGACTTGTAACGGGGCATATATGCAGAGACAAAAACAGCAACCAAAATTTTATCAGGGAAGTCTTCCATGGCAAGAGATATACCGATGCCTCCGTAGCTGTGACCAACCAAAATCACCTTCTCTTCATGCTGTAGAGAGGACATGAACTCCGTTAATGGTTGCAGGTAATCTGAAATAGAAGAAATCTCATCGAGCCGTTTGTTATTGATCCCAGAAGCGCCCAGATCTAGAGCAGTGACACGGTGACCGCCAAGTTTCAGCAGGGTCGAAACCTTATACCAGCACCATGCTCCATGGCAGGCTCCATGAACTAAAACAAAATGCTTCTTCCCCTTCTCCATTTCTACCATCTCTTTTCGCACCCTTCCTGTTATAGTAGCTTAATTGCAATTGCATTTATATCCGCAGAAAATGTTGCGGAAAATTTTGAATTTAGAGCTCAACAAATTATGATAAGACGCCATCGGCCACTGGACAGGACAAAGATACGTAAATTAACGGAGGGCCAAGTGCCGGGCTGCTTTTCGTTCTTAATGTCAATTCATTGAGGTACTTTCCCTCGCCATTTGGGCTTGCAGATACGTCAAAATACATAAATTAGTGGAGAGCCAAGTTGTGTCGTTCTCATGTCAATTCATTGGGCTACATTCCGTCGCCATTTGGCCTTGCAGCTACGACAAGGCACATAGATTAGTAGATAGCCCAGTGCACGGCTGCTTTTCGTTCTTATTTCAATTCATTGAGGCCCATAGCTTCTTAACCAGTGGAGGGTTGATCAACTGCTCGCAGACGAGTAAAAGAGAGCAATACCGCCAACTATTGCTTTCCTCGATACCATGGAAAACTACAGATCAAATGATTTACTTCATTTCTAATCTATTAAGCCTGCACCTTCGCATTTTTCAGAAGGAAAACAACAGGTAGGTTTACCAGATGAATTGGCCTACTATTCCCGGCAGACCTCCTGCGATAGCTTTAATTCAAAATTCTTCATCTGTGAATCATTGTTAAAGCTACATAGGTAGCGACAGATTTTTTTCACAGCAGTTTGTTTTCTTGTAACAACTTGAACAGAAAATTACAACTGCTTATGGACCTCAAATTGGGTCCTAAGGCCCAAATGATTAAACGATTATAGGTCCAGCACATCCAACTAAAACTAGCTCAACTTTTCCCACTTATCAACCCATAATGAAAAAAAATGCAGCATTCTTATTCTTGGCTCTGGTTTATGAAGTTATTGGGATCACCAATGCTGATAATCAGCTAAGCATGGTTGGATGCCCACTGTGGAGCATTCTCTTGAACATATCCATCCCAAATGCAGAATCCGATGAACTGAGAATTGTAAGCACAATATTAGCTCAGCAGTCTATCAGATAAACTTCTCAACAGACAGAAATGATGATGGCAACAACTATTAAATTAAGAAAACAAAGGCATGGCATCAAGGGTAGTTTGTCTGTCCGAGTTGACACAAATTAATTAATAACAGTTATGGAGGAAAAGCTCCAAATCAGGTCTCAAGGTTGGGAGTCTCTACTCACTTATTTTGCACCAAGAAATATATTATACCTCAGACTTCCTAACTATATGCAAACCAATAATTTATTCAGAAAACAGCACAATAAATCAGATAAATAAACCCAGTGAACAATCAGTCTCACCTCCACCAAGATATTTACTAAATGACCTCTCACAATTTGAGTATATAAAATTCATTTCTCATAAAGAATACTAAATTTTCTAGAATCATAAACAACCTTTCATCTGCACTCAGCCTTCTTACCATAAAGTCTTCTAGGTGTCCTCAACAAAACGAAAAAGAAATTTAGTTCTTTGGCAACCTTAAAAGGTTGGAATTACAAATGTGAGAGTGAATGCCAAAATCAATGTGCCCGACATTGTGCAGTTTGGTGTAAGGATTATTGCATTACAATCTTAATGGTGCAAGGGGGTGAGATATAATTATTTGATGAACTTTGAGCCAGCAAACAAATTTATCGAATCTCAACTGGATTGACAAAGAATCACACATGCTGAACCAAAATGAGGAAGAGGGATAAGTAAAGCAGAATGATTCACGTTAGACCTTATGCTATTCATTTTGTTTCCTCAGAAATTTTCTCAACCTTATACAAAGCAATGTCTCTGATATTATATAGCTCTAAAGGAAGTTGCCTTGAACTATATCCCTTTCTCTGTGCTACTATCCTTCCACTGCGTTAGCACCCATTAATCCACATACTTAGCCCCAGATAGTACCTAAATGTGCTTTCCTCTGTGGGCATAAATATACCCAAAGCACATGATAACACCCAGGTAACCCATTAAACAAAAAGTCACAAGCTACAACTTTCATCGAGGTTATGTTCACCCTTACTCCCTTCCCATCCAGTTTTTTCTCTTGCAAATGGGCAATTTCAAAGGATACTCAGTTTTCTTCCATCAAAATCAGTTAAAAAGTTATACGGAATCTTTATTACTCAAATTCTAGCAAAAGAACAAGTGAAAATTTTCAAATTAAGCAATGCTTGATATAAATTCTCAAGCGGCAACACTAAAGGTGTCACGTTCCAGAACAGTAACATAAAATTCAACCAAGCCTATGTCAATGTATCACTTTGAGGTCAAGAAATAAAGAAAGACATCAAAGCAGCAAGAATACTAAGGCAATAAAGGTAAAAAGAAAAAAAAAGAAAATACCATGAACATAACTCATTTCATCCTACATGGCATGTGTTCTTATTAGAAACATTCCATAGCAAAATAAAAATAGGCATCGCATGAATGAGGTAAAATCAGAAGGAGGCTGACCTTGGTATAGTTATTTCATAGGGAAAATAGACAACACCCTCAGATATGGGGGGAACATGATCCTTTTTCTCATTAACAAATTTTATTATTTGAAATAAAACATCGCGTAGAGAAGCTTCAAGTGCTGTTCGGCGAACACTTCTCTCCTTAGACGCACTCTCTATATTCAAGATAAGAATGAGTGAAAATAAGAAACAACTTTCCTTTAAATCAGTTAAGCATTAAAAATCATTTAAACTAAATAGAATATATTATAGTACCTCCAGGGTCCATTACAACTTTGGAATGATGAGACTTGCTAGAATGAGCTTTAGGGAGCTGTGTGACATTCAAATTCACATACCATTGCTCCCAATATAGGCGTTCGATTTTGTTAGTGAACCATGATTGCTGTTTATTTTTAACTTCATAGAAAGATAAACATATCTGCATAATTGATTCCAAGGTCAACAAACAAAAGTAGAACTTTTAAACAGTATAACTGACATGAAACTAACAAAAAGAAAGCAGCAGATGGCAGAATCTAAGCTTCAACTAAAAGAAATCTAAGATGCAAAACAGTCTAGTACGGAAGTTACAGAGTTCAATGCTCTGACTGAAAAGAGTATTTAACATGCATCCTCCACCCCACTTAGATTTTGTCTCCAAGGCCAAAAGAAGATTTATAACAATTCCAAAGAGCTTCAAATAAGAGCATCCTTGATTATTTTCATGCATATCACACATAACAACAATGACAAACTAAATTTCACAACTTTGGCCAAAAGCTGACCTGACTTTTCTTGTTTGGGTGTTTTTCAACCCAACTAATGAATTGCTCAATTTTCTCATCTATTTTCTTTTCAACTTCTGCATCGCCGCATTGCACCTGCACAGTGTTATTTATACAATTGAAATACCAATAAAAAAATGATCAATTAAATTCTAAAGATATTCAATGCTTTAAAGTCCCTTTGCTAACTGAGACATATTTATCACAGATAATCTGAATCACTTACATATGTGATTTCAAAAAGTTCTAGATCAATATCTTTGGGCCGCACAAGACCTAATGCTCGATGAAAGACGATTGTGTGTAATATGCCTGCAATCAATATCACCTTGCCATTTCAGTCGTATACATTAATCCATCCATCCATACATAATGCTACGGGTTTCTAACATCTACACACACCACAGATATATATGTATATATATATATATAAAGAGTCCAAATAGTTTACTTTCAATTGGCACAGATTTCGTCAAATCATTGAAATTGAAGTAAATGAAGAGCAGAAGAAAGCAAAGCATAAACATAAAAAGAGCAAGCTAAAGTTAGCAACTTACAGCGTAAAACTTCGCGTAGTTCATAATGTTCGACTTCCTAGAAGGAAATAAAACACTATAAAATTTGAAAACGAACCAAAAGTACCAGCAATTTGTAAATAAAACAGATCATTAACGAGAGATAATCGAGCTAATGACGATGTTAATCGATAACGGAATTACGGTTACCAGTTCTTTCAGCTGGCAGACTTCGCAATTCATGATTGAGAACTCGAACGGGCGCGATGTAATATAAAGGAGTGCTAGTTTTGGACGAGTCTTTGAACACGGTGGGCAGTGGTGCTGCAGCGACGAGAGATTGGTTGGTGACAAAAGCTGACAAGTCTTTGACCGTAACTTGCCGAGGGTAATCTTTCTCCGATCGGCGTGTTAATCTTGTTATTTAAGCAAATCAAGCAGGATCTTTTTGGATCCTTAGTACGGTTCGGGTCGTATGGAATATATTTGGATCCGTTTGGCTTACTTGACCTCCATAATCATTGGTGGATGTCTCCTTTTATTTGAATCAACAATACAGATGTTAACGGGACGGGCCCACTCTGTCCGAAACCCACGGCTTTGCTATAGCCACAAGGCCACTATACAAAGAGAGTGGAGACTCTGGCCCACACTCCGTCACACCTCATGGGTATATGGGAATTGAAGCCGGATCCATTGGTAATTACCACATTACAGGCTTTCAACCAACAACCACTATGCTTGTTGGATTGATTCTTTCCTAAAGGTCTCAAACGGATCGGGCAGTTCGGGCCAAGATTGTTAGTACGAAAAGCACGGCTCAGTCTGATCCATTGTAGACTTAAATTGAACTTAAAAATAAAAATTCGACAAAAAATTAGACCTATCATGAGGTCCAAAATTTTTCAAATATTTATATATTATTTATTTATTTTAAAAAATTTATATTTAAGTCCATAATTAAACCCAAACTATCATAGATTCATCTGTGAGGAACCATATTAATTTCATCATTTTTATTCTGAATCTTAATTTATATGATTTGATTGACATCTTTATTTTTTTTTAAAAAATTAATATTACAAAATTTTTGATTAACAATAATTATGTGTTTAATTATTCAATCAAAAGGGTCCCACGACAAATTTTGATGATTCATGATTTGATTTGATGATGATGACTGCTATTACACGAATGATCTCCTTAATCGTCTTGCTCACAATACACGTATACTGTTACATATACACACTGTTCTCTTAATCTCCTCATTGAACGATGCATGATTTGAATAGGCGGTGACGCAGAGGTGGTAGCGAATTCAGTCCCGTAATCAGATGGCTCAGAGACGATAGATTTGTTCTTATTAGGTTGAAAAGGAAACGAGTACTACATAGGATTCGTGTCATGATGAAAGCTGATGGGCTTCTTCACCTGTCTGTAACGTCTGTTGTCATTTAAGCCCCTTTCCCTTTGTTTAACTTTTTCGCTAGGCGTTAGCTACAGTGAATATTCGCGTGCGACATTGTGTAGTATATTATTGGAGAATACTGTGACAAAGATTGACACTTTGGAGAGTCATCATGATCATGACCATGATCATCACATCACCGTCTAATCAAATCATAGCATTCATTCTCAGACTAGCTGGCTCGGAAATGGAAGTGCCCTTTGCTTTATTTCAATTCTTTCATGTACCCGATCTGTGTCTGCAAATCGTTTCTTGACTTTGAATAATCTTTATATCACTTCATTGCACCATAAAAAAAAATGTCTTTATATACGCAAGCATCATAAAGCGATAATGGCTGCCTTTCATTTCTTAAGCTAATTACTCCTAAACTCACATCCATTAGGCAATGACTAGTAAGCTACTGTATGAACATATTTATGCTAATTATCGGGAGGGCTTCTGTTCCTTCCCTACTGTTTAACATTCTTGAAACTAGCTACCTAGCTAGCTTCCGTTCTCCCATGCATGTATGTTTTGGGATCTTCAATTTAGATTACCGGACTGGTAAAAATGTAGCATATGCATGTATGTATGTGTGTATATATATGGAACCTAATCTCAGTTCTTGGCAGTAGTAGCCCATGGAAGATCGGAACATTAGTAGAGTGGTGGGGGGTCCTCAACATTCGATCATGTCAGTGAGAAATTCTCTCTGCCAAAGGAGAGAACCTAATCAATCACTCTGTAAATAAACAATATTCCATCTCGCCAATAAGAATCCATCCACATGCCTACGCTTTTGTCCAGAAACATGATCTATAAAGCATTCCTGCAACAAAGAGATATTGTCCATCTTTTCTCTTTTGTCAGTTTGAACTATCCATTACCATCAAGACTGCACTTGCACTTGCAAATGCAATTCATCTTATGGTTTGTGGAGAGAACTTACTTGGTTTTGCTGCTTGTATCATCTCTCCTGTGGGTCCTAAGACTAAGAACCATCCATTTTTCTCCTTTGAAGGCATTCCTGCTATTCCCTTCAATTCTCCGTTGAAAAAGTGCTTTTATGACTCGCTGCAAAAGAGAATTTTAAAGACTGCATACATAAATGCTAAACCTTACCTATGTTTGCGCACTTTGCTTACTGGATTGGATTATGCTACGAGTTTGTGGCTGCCTGCTGATCATAAT
Source organism: Xylocarpus granatum (assembly GCA_019650275.1). Classification (NCBI taxonomy): domain Eukaryota; kingdom Viridiplantae; phylum Streptophyta; class Magnoliopsida; order Sapindales; family Meliaceae; genus Xylocarpus; species Xylocarpus granatum. Next base: position 171,722 of record BNST01000758.1, read on the forward strand.
GCATTTGGGTCCACTCTCTGTGCACGCGAAAGTAATTGTGACAAGCTTAATTACTTAATTTTCCAGGAACTTGGGTCATAGTCATCGTACTGTTGATTCTATCAGGAAATAATTAAGTTGATTAGTTTACTAATTAATTGTTACTTCAGTTCACTGTTCAATTTCTATAATTTGGTGGGTCAAATTTGGCTGAAAGAGGGATAATAATTACGGTGAGTTCAAGCCAAATTAGGGTATTGTTCTTTAGTAAGTCTGGAAAATTTCACCACATAATGACAATTATTGTTAGGTTGTCAAGAATGAAATAGTTTTGATTTACGTGCAGACAACCTTTAAAGTAATTGAACTAATTATCTTTAATTTCCTTTCCCATTCATCTTTAATTTTGCTAATAACTTGGATTGATTAAAAGGATTAGCCCATAGAAAGAAAACACCGAAAAGCGGCAGCTTCTGTATGAGCTAAGACCAGAAGGGGGGCATTCAATGTTCAGAAACTTTTATCTTCTTGACATCCCAGTTGATGAAACTTGCACATAAACCACTCGACCTTCCTTTACATACAAAATCACTTTTCTCTAATGGTGCAAAATGACTTCCGTGGAAATTAACAATGAGATCTTCTGCTGAAACCTACGAATGTTATAATACAGATTCTGAAGGTACAACTACCATGAAACTATTCATTGATGCAAAATGCCTTAAATTTGAGACCATGCAGTTAGTCATATTGTCATTCTGCAACATATGAAAGCTTAACTAGAATGCATTTGATAGTTTCCCATTAACCTTAGCAGCAATTCTTAATCATGTGACAAAACAGAAAGATTCGTTGTAGGAGCTCGTGACATTTGAAAGGCATGCAAGTAGGGTTGATCGAATGAAAGAGACTGCTTAGAATATAATTCATTAATGATCACGAGAGATTAGCAGCATAATCAAAGCAATGAAGCAGCAATTGCAGGCTGCAGCTATACTGTATGTTTTTCCATTATAGAAGAGAGATGGAGGACTGGAACCAACAGAAACGTGCCTTTACCGCGTAAACGCAAATACTGAAGAGAGAGTGAGGTGGGAAACTCTAGAAAAGCAGTATTGCCGCTTAAGGGGAGACATCTGATGGGTCCATTTTGAACGTGGAAATGTGTCACATTTTGAATGCATATCTCATGTCATGTCATATCATACACCATTCCCATGCACTCATCATACATACACTTTATTAATTATTCACATGTGGCGGGGTAAATTATAACATAACCCATTTGAGGGTGGGGGGAGTGTATCAAGAAAGATTTATATGTAAACAGCTGAAAGCGACTGACCAATGAAAAAAATTAATACCCAATAAATAAAAATACAAAAAAGAAATAGATAAATCGACCAAAGATCGAGAGGTGGCTGCCCAAACAGAACATCGAACGGCGACTGGATTGCCCGAAATTTATGATAGGAGCCAGGTCACTGAGTCAAGGAGCATAAGCATGCGTCGTTTTCTGCTGCCCGTCGAAATGAGATAAAGTCAGGGCAGTCTCCTTTGTCGGTCTTCGGACAGGTCTCGCGGTCCGGACGGCACGCGCGGTCAGGGTACGTACGTGTTAGTACCAGTACTTGCAGACATAGAGCCATAACTGTTACTGCGAATACAGAATTCGAGAAACGGAGAAGGAAGTAAATAAATAAAAAAAGGCGTCGTGAAAAAGCTGTAAACCTCACTCCCTGCTGGCCCTGGCAAAACCCGACGCAAAAATATACATGGGTTTTCCCTTTTGTCATTCATATTTCATTTTCCGCTGTATTCCGTTTGATTTTGTGTGAGCTTTTATCATTCTTATCACCTGTCCTTTTCAGTAGAGTTCATGCATAATCACTATTTGATTAATTTTAAATTGATTAGAATTTAATCTTAAAATAAATTTTGTATTTATTTAATATTAAATTTAATTAAAATTATACTTTAAAAGCTCATCCAACTCTTAAATATCTAAGGGTGGTCGTCAAGAAGATTCAGAGGCTCTCTTGTATTGTCATTCTTACTATTAGGTAGAACAGAACAGTGCCGAGGGTCGCCGTCAAACCATTCCATCTTAGCTCAGGTCCACGGTTTAGTCCACCATGGTGTCTGCTTTTGTTTCTTTTACCAAGCTTTATACATCATGAAATTCCTGTCTAGTCTAGTGTGAATCGATTTGGACAACATAAAGTAGTCAAATCAATTACAGGAACATTTTCCCTGCCCCATACACTACTGTTGCTGCAATCTGCTTGAGCAATTTAACCATGGAGATTATACTACAATACTTTGGCTGCTTGGGGTTGTGTTAGGTGCAACATAGAAGCAGAGCTGCATTTGACACCATTTACTTTATGTCTAGTCGCACGGGCCGATGATTTTGAAATATATATATATATATATATATTTTTTTTATTTTTTATTTTTAAGGTGCAAGATTACAATTTCTGTCTTTAATTATTATTAAATTTTTATAATTTATTTTTTATTAATAAATATTAAGTTTTTTTTTAATAAAATTTATATATTTTATAAAATAAAATATTAATTTTTTTTAAATTTATTATTTTAATGATATAAAATTATTAAGTGAAACACAGGTGATTAAGAAGGCAAGTCCGTGCAGTGGGAAAATCACAGAGAAGTTACAATGGTAAGGCTAGCAAAGCAAAACAAGGCAAACAGAAAAGAGACAACACGTGTGAATAATTAGCAGAGCATGCTGTAAAATGACCCAATCTGTGGCACACGATGGGCAATCATCTTTGGCTCTGTTAACCAAATTCAAGCCAAAAGTCTCGGCACGGCGGGTGCAGAAGTGGCTTTCTAGTTGGGCATAGGGACATTAACTTTACGCGTATTTCCTTGTGATTGGCCCTCTCCTTGAACTCGTAATCATGCGTTGTGAACAGCAATCTTCATCAAATGATAGGATATGCTAAACAATGCCCATGTTAATATACAATGCATCATCAACTAGAAAACCCAGCCCTACCTCCAATGTCTAGATTAGCTAATTCAATTACAAAAACACCCACATGGTAATATTCCAAGTAATTCAACTAGGTTAACTCATTGGCACACCCATGTATAAAGACGTGATCTCTCTTTCCTAAATGTAGGAGAAGGAAGCCTTAATCATCACCCGTTGGTTAATTATTCGAAATTGCTTGGAATTATTAGGCAATAATGGAGTCTTTTGAGGATTGGATTTGTCGTAAGAGGAAAGTGTATGTGATGAAATCAGAAGGGTAGAGTGGGAAATGGGGGAAAAGGCCAATTGCTTCCCTCCAAAAACCACTTACAGCAAAATTCCAAATCCAAAACCACTTGGATTTTGATGTGCAGAATAAAGCAGCCAGCTGAGTTTCTCTGACATAGTTGTATATCTATATCAGAGCTTCCCAACTCCCTATCTTCTGTTCTTTTACACCCAAAAAAGACAGGCCAAGGAGACAAAGCCATTGATGAACCGAGCTCACAAAGGCAAGTCGTGTATATACCACTCTTATCTTCTTTTCTCTCCCATAGATCATCATACATACACAGATACAACAACGCAATACAACACAACCTACTTTCTTTTTATCTTTTCTTTTCAACTCAAAAAGACTCATACCCTTCTTTGCTTTTGTTGGTTTTGGATTGTTGTAGATCTACAAATTGAGAAGAAGAGATGATTCAAGAACTCCTTGGAGGAGCTGGTTTTATTGGTGGAGAAAGGAGAATCTCCTTCGGTGGAACCATTTTAGAAGGCACTACTTCTACTTTACCACTTCCTGCAACAACAACAACATCAGCAACCATAACAAACAACAACAGCAACAGCTTCAGTCGCAGCAACAACAGCAGCTACTACTACTGCCGCTACTACTACTACTTCCGCTATTAATTCTAATACTTCCTCCAATCCTGAGAATCAAAACCTGAGGTGCCCACGATGTGATTCTTCTAACACCAAGTTCTGTTACTACAATAACTACAATCTCACCCAGCCTCGCCACTTTTGCAAGACCTGTCGTCGTTATTGGACTAAAGGCGGTGCTCTGAGGAATGTTCCCATTGGCGGTGGATGCAGGAAAAACAAGAACTCCACCATGTCAGCTATTGGAAAATCATCTTCTGCTGCTAAGATGAAAACTGTGGCATATGAGTTTGGAAGATCAGGTTTTGGAAACGAATTCGATCATCAGCTTTCATCAACTCCTATCATGTGGACTTCACCACAAAATTCCCAGCTTCTAGCCGTACTCAGAACCACACAAAACCCTAACATTAACCCTGTTCCCTTCTCTAATTCTGGTAGGGTGAAAGAAGAGCCAGTTTTGGTTGGAACCCATGCGATCAAGGCTGAGCCAGTAGTTGCAAATGGTGCACTAAATACTGGAACCATGGTCCTGGATCCTCTTAACCAGGTTCCTTCTTTGGGTCTTTCCAGTCCACTTTGGAAATACAATCAACATCAAGCTCAGCCCTACCAACTGAATGGCTTCCTGGTTGGCCATGAAGTTCAGAACTCAGGAGTTCAAGAACTGTATCACAGGCTCAAATCATCCACTAACTATTATGCTGATCACTCAACCTCGACAGCAGCTCTAAGTAATGCCGGTTCTTCCGCATCTTCATCTACATCAACCATTTTGCAGTCATCTCCTGTTGCTGGAGGGGAATTGGGCTTCTGGAATCCAGTTTTCTCGTGGTCTGATCATCTTCCAACAACTAATGGTGCATACCCTTAATTTCCTTTTCTTAATCTTCTATTATGTTCTAATTAATGTTGTTGTTTCTGTTGCGGTTGTCTGAGTCGTGGTACATGAATAGGCTGTAGCATCAGGTTTTTAACTCTTTCTATTTCTTTTTTCTTTTTAATCTTTCTTATGTGTGTGCTTAAAAGTGTGCTTTAACTTAATTCTGTTGGTGTACGAACCACCAAGAACGGTTAAAAATGATATATGTAGTAGCTGTTTTAATTAATTCTCCCTGATTTTGCAGCTGATTGCATCCATTAATTACACATAAAATGCGTCATGACTCATGGCGAATTCCTTTAGATTCCAACTCGGATGGTTAGGGTTCATCTTTAGACAGGAGATGCAAAGATTTTGGGATGCTTACATACGCCAGTCATCTTTTCCTTTATTTAATTAGACTTGATTAAAGCATACGTAGAAAACAAAAACAAAAGGTAAAAAAGATTATAAATTCACACATGGGTGAAAAGATTACCATCTTGGTTAACTCAAAAACTTTATGGCTTCCTTTTTCAAAAATTAAGAGATCATGGGGAGTGGCATGGAGGATGGTATATGATATGACGATTCGCTACTTGTTTTCTGGCAAGAAAGTGATTAAGGCCTAAAGCAGGCTTTTGGAAAGTGTTTCCTTAAACAGCATGTAGATTCTCGCAGTTGGAAGAAGGATTCCACCTGCAGCCTTCTGTCAATGACCCGTGTCTGCCCTTACTTAATTCACTTGAACTGCTTAGTGCCCTTAAGAGTATGTAAGTTGAACATCTCACCACCACCACCGCCTCCTCCTCCTCTCTCTCTCTCTCTCTCTCTCTCTCTCTCTCTCCTTTGATATGACTATTTCTTTTTTCGTATACTTAAACGACCATACGTATGAAACTTGAAAGAAAAATCTGTGTTGTCCAAGCGTGCATGAAGATACAAAAGTAAGCTTCTATTTGCATAACAAATGTACAGTTCATACAACCATTTCAATACTGAATGTGCTCGACATTGACTAATGAAACTAACATTAGGAGAATGCAAGAAATTCTTATTAGGAGCATAATCTGAAATGATCTAACACAGCAATCTAACCTTTCTTCTGAATTTGCTCATTCTAAATGTAACTGGATTACCCCGGCACAAGTATTTCTACGGACGCTTGCCCTTGTCACAATATAATGCATTCGGAGGCATATCAGTCTCAGTATACAGACTGCGTTCGTCGTTCCATACTCGGAGATACAATTGCTGGCCGAGACACCGTCTTTCCCAGATTGCACTCCTCAAGTTCCACATATACTGGGCTCCAAGATTTTGGATATACCTGGTAATTTTGCAACATATACTTTATCAACTGTACAGCAACTTCAATCAAGAATTAAGTCTCTTGCAACGTTCATGCCTATGCTTCATGGATTTTTATGTAAAACTTGTTTTCATTTAGCTGAATGGTGTGTCTTGAAATGCCATCATTCAAATTGTAGCGTCTTCTCATCTCAGCTGTCCACATACCGGAACTATAGCTGGAATTTTCAGAGGGTAAATGAGTTAAATTTCTTTGTAATTGCAAGCAAATATAGAATCAAGTAAGGATTAGACGTCACAGGCTTGGAGGTGCAAACGGCCGGGTTTAGAATAATAAAATTGGATTGATACAATGCGATTGTACGAAAGTTTGATTAAATTTCTGTTAAATTCCTTGGATACAATGATAAAATTGGGTTACTACGATTGTAGAGTAGAGTAGAGGCAGGCGAACCAACAACATAGAAAGTGGATCCATCCATATGCCAAGATTGGACAGAGGTCTCATTGTTCTGTAAGATGATTTCAACGTAATCATGAAGCGTAGGTCTCGCAGCATTCGCTGTCAAATTCGTTCTTGACACCCAGTACACACGTAATTGAAAACGATCAGGTCAGCATAAACTAGAAATATATACGTGGCTCAGGTGCAATTAATTTAGTTAATTCCATTCAAAATATTCTTATATGTAATAATACCTGATATTCCTGGCTTGCTTCATAGACCAGTGAAGGTAATAAGTAGCAGCAATAGTCAATGGGGGAGATGCTGGAGTGTTTGAACCATCATAATGAAGAATTGCAGTAGTAGTGAGAAAAGGCTTTGTGAATCGAGTTGAAGCCACTATGGAATAATCCTTTGGCGGCCCATGTAAGGTTACCAACACAGCAACTGATTGGCCAACATGAATATCAATCGAGTCAGTGTATGAGCCTGGATCCTGAAGTTTGTTGAGGTTGCTATGCCCGCATTTGATACCCTGAATTTGTAGGTTTTTCCTGAAATAATAATTAATTGAATCAAAAGACTTAACCAGTGAATACATATTCCTAAAAGAATTGATTGAGGAAAATCTGTACTTTTTTGACCAGTAAAGGATAAATGGTCATTACGCCCATTGATAAGAAGAGCATCAGAAACAGGCAAGGAATTGCCGTTGTCCAGTCTTTTCTGTAATGCCAGCAAACATTTAAGTTTAATCAATGAGGACATTGACACCTACCTTATGTAGAACATCGATCATAGTTAATTACTATTTATGCAACTGAAAGATTCTGAGTCGATTAATAGCTATCTCACAATCCTTGTGGCTGCTGAAGTCCTTGAACCAATCGCTAACTAGCAAGGTGTATTCTGCGTCAGGTATGTGATATGGAATTGCAATCACCGACCTTGAAGCAAGATTAACAGCTCCAAAAACACCGGAAGCCCTATGCATTTTTGTCGAAGGGAAGTAATTGTAGGTTCCGATCTGATCTTTCATCTAAAATTTGTATGTCCAGTTTGTGTCTGTAGAGATTGGACAGTTGGTTCCTAGAACTTCATCTTTCCATGTAGTTCTTCTCTGCTTAACTGCATTCCTAGTTCCCAAACACAAAACTACAATCTTACACCAACGGTTTAACGAAACCATGTATATTGATACATGATCATATAAGATAAAACACTTCCACACTAAAAAGGAAAAAGAGAAAGGAGTTGTAGCTAACCATGTGATGAGGCAAGGCTTCTAATTTACTTTTAATGACATTGACAATTATGTTGTCGTTAGTCACGGCTTTAATTGGAGGGCCAGGGAATTGTCCATTGATAAGGATACCCTCCCTGCGGAATCATCACAAATTTTCAATTAAGAAAGGTCTGAAAAGTTAAAAGAGATCAGGAAGCTGAATTTTCTAACGGCTTTTTGTTGAGGTTTAAGAAAGCCAACCTGCTGAGGAACACCAAGGGGATATATTGTTCCATATGTAATCCTCCATGTGTAAAATCTATATATGGGTCTTCTGCATTAACCCGGAATAAACTCGAGCATGCCAATATTCCAATTAAAAACAGCAGGAATATGACTTGCCTCATTTTATCTGAAATCTTTCCTCTCTGCCCTAGCAAACATGTTCACATGATCAAATTAGGATCACTTGACAAATATATTCTGGCTAGATTATCAATGGTGGTAACTGGAAAATGAAAAAGAACAATCTATTGTTTTTAAAGTATGTTCTCAATAAAATTTTGAAGAAAAGAACTAAAGATATTGAATAAAGAATTGGAAAATTGAATGCATCATATATGTCAGTGGAGAACACATTTCAATGTTTTTGACATGTACAAATAAATAATTGGAACCCTTGAACCCGAATCCTTTCCTCTGTTTTCCTCTTGCAGTCATACCTTCATGACTGATCGTAGAACAGACAAGTGTACATATGGTTGGCCATCTTAAAGGTGATGTCCAACAGCTTTGCCACAAAGCAGAGCATTAGAAGGAATGCCTTATTCATACAATGCTTTGCCACTTTGTTCTATGTATATTAAGTCAATCAGTTGAATATATTGGTGGTGTTGCCCGCGGTGATGTGGAATATAACTAAAATGAAACTTAATATGCGCCACAATCACACACAGGTATCTTCTAATAAAAACCCATCAATATATTCACCCCTAACATACACAAAACCTTACAACCTCAAATTGTAAAGCATTTCAAGCCAACACCATAATCATACATGTCAACAGACAACCATATAAAAGTTTTTTAGATGTCCAAATAAAGAATTACAACCTTTGGGGATGCAATCTGCATTCTTTTCCCTCACTCTCTCTATTTCTCTGCTTTCCCTTGCAGTCATACTTTCATGAATGATCATAAAGCAGATAGTGTATAATCATTGCTCATATCAAGGGTGATGTCCAATAGCTTCTCCACAAACAAGAACATTAGAAGGAATGTCGTATTCATTAGCAAGGCTGTGAACTGCATTCCAGACCTTGAGATAAAATTGTTGACCAAGATATTGCCTGTCCCAAATTGCAGACCTCATGTTCCACATACCTTGGTTGTCCAGGGTGACCAAAATAGCAGTCCAAGATTCTGGATATACCTGCACAACGCACGTGTGGGTCGAAAAATTTATGGGATGTAACTAGAAGAATGAGCAGAAGCCAGACAATTACATAACCTACCTGACTATTTCTTTAGTATATAGATCAATTTTCAGTTGTTGTAGTCATAATGAAATATATTAAGCTTCCTAACTAAATTCTTCATATGACACATGTTTGTCGACAAGGCAAAAAGCATTTGAAATAAAATGCAGATTGATGATCAATTTGCCCTGAGATAAAAGAGATGGGATTGTAATTATTTTGTCTAGCATTACCTGAGCAGTGTGTCTGGTTAAAGTGTCAACCAGATTGTAGGTTCTTCTCTTGACTGCTGCCCACTGTCCGAAACCATAACTGCATTTGGTGCAAAAGGAATGGTTAGAACCAACCAAGCTCACAAGCAAATAGGAAAAAATTGTTGACTTACCCGACAACCCAGAAATCATAACCATCAAGATGCCAGGACTGCATAGTCTTCTCGTTGTTTTGAAACACAACTTCAATAAATTCATGGAGGTTGACTTGCATAACTGAGGTGGCTACTGTTGAAGGACTGGAACCAGAGGGAACACTTTCGATAGAATTCAGACTGAAAATTCCTGGGATGTTCAAATAATCAGCGAGCTTCAGAGGCGTATCAGAATTTATGTAGGACACACTGTTAACAGCATAACGAAGCTTTCCGTTAACTAAAGGTGCTGAGTTGGCCAAAACAATTGTCCTTGTAGGGGTTATTTTTCCGTAGTGGAATGAGCCCTGAGGGTTGGGCCTAGCAGCATTTGCCGTCAAATTCCACCTGCAAGAAAAGTTGAAACAATTAAGTTAAATTATTAACACTGAAAAGAGTTACTGTCCAACGACTCTGAAGGCCAATTTTATTATTTGGATAATAATATCCTTTGAGGTTCTATTCAGGATGAATCATTCATCTCAGGGAGAAAAAAAATGCAGAATGCTAATATATCTGTGAGCTAGTGTGAGGGAAACAAGTATCTTCTTCCAAGAAACCTCGAATTTTCTGAAGTAAATATTACCTGAAACTTCTGGCTTGCTTCATAGACCAGTGAATTTGGTAGGTAGGACCAGCCGGTAGGGGTCCAGAAGCTGGGGTCTGGGAGTTTGTATAGTGTAATACTGCAGTAGCCGTAAGAACCTTCTTGGTAAACCGTGTGGATGCAACAATGTAGTAGTCCTTCGGAGGCTGATTTAAGGTTACTAAGACAGCTAAAGATTGACCCACATGTACATCAAGTGATTCATATGTGTTCTGAATTGTGTGAGATCCTTCAACCTCAACTAGCTTCATTGTGTGGCCCTGAATCCTAAAGTTGAATGAGGTCGATAAGCCCACATTTGAGATCCTGAACATATATGTTTTACCTGAAAGCATAAAAAATGAAACATTGTAGGTAAGGAGATATTTTATTACTTTCAAGGATGCATGAAGACATTTAGTTTGATGCTACAGACGACCTTGATCACCACCAAAGATGGTATGAGCCTGGCCATTGATAAGGACTCCATCTGGAAATGGAAGAGACTTCCCTGAGTCCAAACTTTGTTGCAATGTCTGTAGTCATCAAGAAACATCATGGTGAGTAGTGTGAACATGACAGAGAATTGACAAGCGTGGAAGTAGATAGAAAATTCATGCAAGCAACGCCTTACCAGTCAAATTTAGCTATATAACAGCGTTTCCAACATTACAGAGAACATATACTCAGCAAGCACATATTTATGAACCGTATAATATATTCCAGATTGGCAAAATAATTCAACAATGCTCTCCCTAATTGTCTAGATATTGTGAGATAAGAAAAGAAACAAATGGAAGTAACCTCTTATAAAGTTTATAAATTTTCATTTATATGCAGCTATTTCTCCACTTCAAAAAATTCTCTCCATGAAGTAAGTATTGTGAATAAAGAATGGTTCATTTGACAGTATTTACATGAAGGGATTACAAGAATCAAGCTTAACTAACTAGCAGCAGCATCACATGTTAAAATTTATCCACGAAGGAAGACAAGCTATGTATACCTGATAATCAGCTCAAAAACAAATACGAGGCACGAGTCAGATTGAATGCCATTGAATATCTAACACAGTGTACCATTTGATATGCTTCAAGGATCTTCAATGGTGAATCAAGATCCAATGGGTATATCTTTTTTTAGGGTTTTATGGATGAAAAGAAATACTGGGATATGGTATAGTTGTTGGGTGGATTTCCATGATTGAGCACATCACTATTACTATGGCATTTACGTCTACAGTGCTTTGAAAGTAAAGTCAAAGAAGTGTTTAGTAACGCCGATTTTGAATACGACCCACTCAATTTTTTTTTAATATTTGGCATTTTAGTGCTTTCATCGTACAATAGTTATGGCTTCAAAGCCACAACACCTCAATAACATTGTACTATTTATAACTTGCATAAGTGGCAGTGTGTGAACTTAGTGTCAAGAATATAGAGTTCAACGATATTATATTTCTTGTATTTCTAGCTATACAAAAAGAGCGTACGTGTCAATCAGAACTTAGATAAGAAAAGTAGAAAATTTTAACTTTTGAGAGTAAAGAATTAGACATATCTATCTCACCTTATGGTTTGTCTTGAACCAGTCACCAATCAGTAAAGTGAAATCTCCATCCTGGATTGGGTAAGGTATGGGGATCCGAGGTCTCGCATAGACATTGAGTCCTCCATATCCTCCAGCAGCTCTGTGCATCAAAGTTGAAGGAAAGTATGTGTAAGACCCAATCTGATCCTTGGTTTGAAATTTGTAGGTGTAATTTGAGTTGCGAGGAATGGGGCAATTGGTTCCTAGAACTCCATCTTGCCATGAGTTCTTCCTTTGTTTAATTCCATTCCTGTTTGTGACATAATTGGCTCTTATTAGGTAAAGTCGTATTTCCAGATGCCAAAATCAAGTAATTGAATAGCAGAATAAACAAAGCGGCATACGCTGCTCCAAATAGTCACAAGGCTACTCAGTTTTTCCACAAAATTGCATCTCTTCTTCAAGCAAAGCACAGCAATTAAACATGGAAGCCTAGATTTTTCATTGATTGAAATCAAAGAGAACAACACCTCCATTCAACTTAGACTGATGCTACTGTTTACTTCAAAATAAAAACTACCAAAGATGCAGAGCAAACAGAGGCAGAGATAGCAAAATTCACCATGTCAAGAGAAATGGTTCATCTAGCTTATTAATGAGGTTGAGAATGATATTATCATTGGTCACTACATCCAATCTAGGGCCGGGAAACTGACCATTGATAAGAATCACCTGAGAAAGCCAAATATCAAGACTTCAGAAACCCAAAGACACACCAAAATCTAACGTCCGCATTCATAAATTTCAGAAATAGTAACGAGACCAACCCGCTGGGGAACACCAAGAGGAGACAATGTCCCGTAAGTAACAGTCCAAGTGTAGTATCGATATGGGTCATCTGCTTTCACCAAAGCAACACTCAAAACAGCCAGAACTCCACAAATCAGTGGGAGAAAGAGCGTTCCCGCCATTGCAGCTGCAAAATGTCACAGAAAGAAGACATTCAACTGTTAAAATAAACAGGATGAGATTTCAGTCGTCACTTTCATTGTCATGCATGCTTCAAAATAGGAATGTCGAGAAAAAGCACACACCCGATCGAAAGTTCTAATAGAATCTATGCTTCTGGGTTGCAATATAAGCAAGTAGTGGATTACCTTTTATAAGTAGAGTAGGGAAAGACAAAGCTAAACCAGTAAATCATCCTCCTTTCAGCGTGGCCCTGGTCCAGCAAATACAGTATTTATTTTTGAGGTAGTCTTTTTGCTGATATTCGGCGCAATTGACGCGTTTCACGCTATGATAATTGCTTTAAACCGAAGGCTTCTTTTTAACCGATCAAAGCCAAAGCTTTTGTAAAAGCGGTCACTAGGACGCAAATCAAAGCCCCTCAAATCCCGCCATTGATTAAAATTCTCCAATCACTTCTTTTATCAGTAAAAATACCAGTCAGATTGGCAGGAACAAAATTACTGTTTAAGCTTCGTGACTCTTGTTATTGTAGCGGCCACTGTGTCGTACTTACTCAGGAGAGCAAGCTTAATGAATGAATGCATTGATTATATTCGCTCACATGCAGAGCCAGCTCAGTTTGCGATTGATCGTGATGCACCGTTTATTGACCTACTCCCACCCCCCACCGCTGAGTCTAGTGGTGCATCCTACTGTGGTCCATGCACCATACTATCGGAAACACATTCAAATGGGATTTATGCAACTGTGGACGTCTTGCTTTTGTTACTCTGTGTGTCTATATATCTAGTAGTTGGAGTAAATTTAGGAGAAAAAAGTAAAGAAATTGGCAGTTGAAACAGAAAGCCATGTCTCATAATTATGAATGATGTTTAGTGATGATGGACTTTAAGAGGTTGATCTGTTGAGATGAGAGACAACCTAATAATGATGTTACAAGCACAAGGCTCTAATCAACTCAAGTCTAATTATTCCGATTCGAGATTCATCATTAATCAAAGTCTTATATATATACACCTCTACTGGGGTTCTATGTCCAAAACATAAGGAAACGGATTGGATGCTTAAAATAACACTAAAAATCTGTGGCTGGGACTGGGGTGCTAGAAATGGACTTGGGTATGAACTTCAAATGAAAATCAATCAAGTCCGAAACATATATGGCATGAAACAAGCACATTGGTCTTCAAGAAACAACAAGTACTTTACTTCTGGTAACATCCATAATTCTAGATCATTAAATCAGCGGGTGACAAATCGTACGTCTACGGCTAAAGTGGTGGCAAAATTGGAGTCTCGAGGGAGTATATATGACTATGAAAAGAGAACTTGAGTAGATTGGCCGCACAGTCACGTCAGAAACTATGTGTCATCGCATGGTCTAAGGTGACCAAGACCAGCTGCCACAACAAGGACTGCATGGCCTCCACGTTGCCTCATAGTTCTACACGTGTAAAAGTAGAAGCAACCTCTACTTGGCCTTACCGCCTCCATATACAAGTGAACCAACTTTTAGTTGCCTCCCTGCAGTCTTCATTTTCCGTGTAGTTGTTCAGTATGGATGCTGCAGAAAAATCGTCTTCACCGCCACCTTTATCACCAGGTAATCAAGCAAGCGCTGTATATGTAATATATGTCATAACAAATTTAGGGACAGGCAAAGTGGTTTATGTAAATCTCTGTGATCTGATCAGAACTTTTGTCTTTGGTTCCAGACATTGCAAGAGATATATTCCTATGGAGAAGACAGAAACTGAGTCTGATGGCTCTATCCGTGTCTACAGTAATTTGGGTATCGCTCGAAGTTTATCAATTTAACCTTGTCACTATAGCTTCATGGGTTGCCATGCTCATTATTACATTGCTCTTTCTCTGGGGAAATATTCTGAGACTTCTCGGCAAGTAAGTTCCATATACGTATATATAGAGGTAGCTCATCTATCCATATATTCAATCATAAGTGATGTCATGCGACTGTTACTTAATTTTTTGACGACAGAGAGCCGCCGAACATGTCTGGAATTGAAATCTCAGAGAAATCAGCTATGGAGGTTGCAAATTCAACCATAGCACTGGTTGAAGAATTACTAAGATGGATGTTTCACCTAAGTACAGAGAGGGAATGGTATGTTTTCGCGCAGGCAGTCGCTGGATTGTTATTGCTCTCCTATGTGGGAACTTATACTGATCTGCTTACGCTTCTTTACATGGGTATATAGTTTGTCTTGAAACTTTACTTGTAAACAAATAACACAAACATCAAGCCATCGAAACTCCCTCTCCAGCTCTCATGTCTCATGTATGAAATATATACGTGCTTAATTGAGAAATCTCTTGCTGCAGGTACTGTAATGGGGATGACAGTTCCCGTGTTACATGGAAAGTATGGGGACAGAATAAAGAGTTGTGGGGAGATGCTGAAGGCGAAATCAAGGAGACTTTATGACAAAGTTGACGAGAACGTAATCAAGAAAATGAAGGACAAGTCTATGACCAAAGATGAGAAGGAATTTAATGACCAAAGATTAAAATCAAATTTGAATTTTGAATACACGGCAATCAAATTTGAATACACCGCAATTTAATGACTCTGAATTTTGAATATATCGCAATTTAATGACGCATTTAAAATTGCCTTCATTTTCTTTGATTTTATTTCTGTGATTAGACCTCCATAAATATGTAAAGGATTATGAGATGTTGTAGAATGCATGCTAGAAATAGAATTCTAGATGACGGGGTAAAGAGTCAAGTTCAATATCATTTAATGGGGTACTAGGATTAGGATTTAATGGGGGTAACAGAATTAGAAAGTACCTTAGAAATTCAGTCATTGCACGAAAAAGAGTTAAACGTAGTCAGTACTGTATGTTCTCTTTTACTTACTTGCGAAGCCTTCTCTGTTATAAATGATGGTGAAATGCTTCTGAATTTCAACTAATGCCAGTATATTAATCTCTAGTATTCGTCTGATATGACAAGAGCAGAGCTTATTGATTTGTTAACGAAGTTTGCAGTAATTAATGACAGGAATAGAGCTCGCTTCAGGGGATATCCTAGGAGTTGTGTTTCAGCAGCTATACGATGCAACTAAAAAAGCAGCTAAGAAAGTCAAGGCAAGGTGCAGCGAACTAGAGAGCCTGGAGAAGAGGATCAACTTGTTAACTCCAAAGATCGAAGAAACGGATAGATTATTATCCAAGACAAGAAATTGGTGTGTTCCTTCAACAGTTGGGAGAAAGCTAGAGATCTTGTTAATTTGTTCGTAGATAATCCCAAGCTGGAACTTGCACAAGAACAACAAAGTAGGAAAAAAAAAGGCCTAGGGAACTGGATTCATCTCTTGAAAAGGTTTCGCGGGTAGAGCTCCAAGTTGCACAAGCTCTTGATATTAAAGCGACTTATGCTTGAGGTAATTCAAATGAACAGGAAGTTGGATAAAATGAATCTGCATGAACTGGGTTCTTCTTCATCAGAATGGTTTGAAAATGAAATGTGTTTTGGAATTCGATTACGTTCAGCCACAGTGCATACTCACAGTGGACATGTTATTGTCTCCTAGCCGCTGTAATTATTATAAATCCCTCATCATTTAGAGACTGTTCGTAAAAAGTTGTTTGTAATATTCTTACATATGAATGCAAGAAAGTAAGAATCTGTCAGTCTATGAACAGCAAGAAATATTTTAAATAATAAGATTAAAA
Source organism: Xylocarpus granatum (assembly GCA_019650275.1). Lineage (NCBI taxonomy): Eukaryota > Viridiplantae > Streptophyta > Magnoliopsida > Sapindales > Meliaceae > Xylocarpus > Xylocarpus granatum. The sequence continues at coordinate 188,118 of BNST01000758.1, forward strand.
GTTAATGATTTCATTAATATAATTTTTATTTATTTAAATTAATTATAAATATTATCAAATGAAATGAAAAATTACCAAGTCTGCCTATTTTAGGTTTTTGGGTGATTTTGAAATCTTGTCTATGTAAAAGATTGATTGAGAATCAAAAGTAGTAGTTGGTAATCAAATTATCAAAGTGATTCATTTTGTTTTCTTTCATCTCACAAAATAAGGGGGTCGTCAATGGCAGGAATTGAATTCGTTTCAAGGGCTGTTGTATGAGCAGCATTTCAACAGCTATATGAGGCTATTAGAAAGGCCATAAGGCAGCTGCGCCGAGTTCGCATCCATTCTAGATAGCCTGGTGAAGAGGATCAACTTGTTAACTCCGAAGATCGAACAACTGGATAGATTGCATGGAAAGCTGGATGACTATTCAAGACACGAAATTGGTGTATTCCTTTAACAACTGGAGAAAGCAAGAGATCCTACTAATACTTGCTCAGATATCCCTGGCTGGAGATTGTACTTCTTGAACAAGTACCCAACAAAAGGCTAGAAGAATTGGATTCATCTATTGAAAAGCTTTCAAATGTTGAGTTCCACACTGCACCTGCTCTTGATGTCCAGCGAGTAATACCTGACGTAATTGAAAGGAACAAGATGTTGGATAGCATGATCTTGCATTAACCGAGTTCATCTTCGTCAAAACGGTTTGAAAGTGAAATGCATTTTGGCATTCTCTTGGGTTCCAGGAAACAGTAAACTGAGATTGATTTTTGTGTTTATCAGACTGCTAAATTCAGACTAACTGGGGCCGGGCTATGTCAACAGAATCATCGAACTTAATAATTAGTAAACAATAGGCATCTACTTTGATTGCTTGCCAGTAATAATTAAGAAGTGATAGAGGAAGGTTTCCTAGAATATGCAGTAACTATCAAAGACCAAGCATCTATGAACATGTCTCTCTATGTGGCCTTGTAATTGAAACAGTAGATTAAACAACCCCTGCTTCTGTTTGATTGTAACTGCCTTAAGTTACATATAATCAAAAGGAAGAACCTACGAAATGCATGCATGCTGTGATTGCATGTGTGAAGGCTAATGCCAAGGAATTCGAATTCATCCTAGCCAGCTTGGAGGAAAAGAAAATATTGACTCATTAACTCCAAAGATAGAGGAAATCGACAGATTAAATAAAGAGCTGGACTACCTTCCGAAACAATTAAGATATTCAGGTGTTACTTCAACAACTGAAGAAAGAAAGAAGAAGAGCTTGTTTGTACATGCTCGGAGATCCACATACAAAAGATATGTAAGTACTCAATAAGTCTTCATGAAGTGGTCCAAGCTACACCGGCGCTCTTAAGGAATGCGTGTAATATCCACCGGACAGGCGGCTCAATCTGTAGAAAACCAAACATTTTTATTTTGGGATAACAGCTGCAGTTGACTTGCCAACTAAGCTCGACAGTTGTATTTGCCACCACACGCAGTGGTATTTTGATGTTTCCATGTAAATGCAGAGCAGAAGCAAACTAACGCAGTTGTAGATATCCGATGAAACTGGACACGCAGATTTTTCATAGGTAACAACTGGGACGAGTTCAGATCCTTGTGAAGAAGCATTGGGCTATGCCTGTGTGCCTAGTAACCCCTAAAACCTTCCCTTAAAAATATAGAGATTAGAGATAATAAGCAATCCAAACAATGGCAGGACTTATTACACAGGCTGTTGTAGGAGCTGCAGTCGACGGAATATGCTGAGCCATTTGGCAGGCAATAAAAAGAGTCGTTAAATTTCAGTCGATCCTTGGAGGCCCACTATCAACTCTGCGACTCTGGAGATTAACAGAATTTCTCAACTGGAGTCATAAATTTCTAAGAGGTCGAAATCCCCAATTTAGTGCTGCTGCTGGAGCAAGCTGAGGAGGTTGTTAACAGGTGCTCGAATATCGCCAGGAGGAGCTACTACAAGAAGTACAGGTACACAAAAAAGCTGGTTGAACTGGATGCTTCTCTTAGCAGGTTGTCAAGGGATTTGCCACCGCCCAAATTGCTGCAATTTCTTGAAAAGGTTACCAAGCAGAACGAGATATCGGACAGAATTCTGCAACAGATGATCCTAATGGTGTGTATCACAATGAAAGTAGAGCTAACATTAATTTTGTTGTTACAGGATTAAAGAAAATTGTCCAGTCCCTAGCAATTTGGATCCATTCCTACTTCATCTGGCTGACACGAATTCCAGTGATTAGAGTCTTCTGTTTGCAGTTTTGAATCTTGCTATGAGTGTCTTTTCCCTTTTCTAAGAAGCCATGGGACTGTGCTATGAGGGAGGCACCCTTTCTTCTAATTATCTTCATCAGATTGTATTATACACAGGGGAAAGAGAACAGGTATACATAGAAGAGCAAGGCTTGAGAGAACTACCTACTGCCAAGAAGACCTAAGAGCGAGGGCAGGTCACGCTGGGGCTATCGATGGATAAAAACCAGCTTTTGTCCAAAGTTTGGCAATGGTGGATAAGACAGTTTCCAACAAGACAATATATTAATGTCCCATAGTAAATAATAGAAAATTATATCATAGTATTAATGTAAAATCAACACGGTAGTCAACTGCATATCAAGATAAATGCACTTGAAAGATAGTTATGCGAGTTCCTATACAATGGGATCATCAGTATTATCTTGTGTAAATTTGTTCATGTCATATTTCAATAACAGCTTTAAGCCCAAAGATGGCTGAAACTAGTGATCTATAAGACGTGCTCTGCAATTCTTGATGCAATAAGGGATTTCTAAGCTATTTTTGGTTCATTCCATCATGTCTCCTTAGTGGTGAAAGTGTACACCTACATAGAAACTGAATTAAGGAATCAAGAGAAGAGATGATCAATAACTAATTTTCCAGAGAGATATTTATACAGATAGAATTCTCAAAAAAATTCAGTCCTCGTGAGGATAGACTAGTAGAGCAAAAGGTGTAAAGATGTAATCCTCTTTCCAACTTTGGAGGGAAATCATGTTTTGTTTGTATTAATGCAAGGATGGATGGGATGGGCTGCGCAATAATATATACTAACACATATACATGTATGAAAAGGTTAAAATTCTCTGGCAGCAAAGCCCTGTAAATCACACTGAGCTGAGGCCTCAGTGAAGGGAATCTGTAGTTCAAGCTTTGCCATATTAATATAAACAGTAACTAATATGCAGTGCCTTCCATTAAGTTTTCTCAGCCAAGCATTATCTGCATGCAGAGTTCATTGGAGAAGTTAAGATTAACAGTTAATAAATACAATTGAAATAGATGGAATGCCAGTATTACGGATTAAACTAGCCACTAGCCAGAGGGACCATAACAAATTACAAAAGATAATAGAGACCTCACACAGAATTTTGTGCAATTGTTTCATCATTTTATCCTGGGGGATAATATGGCATGCATTATAATTAAGAAAATACCATAGATGAAACTTCGAACAAGAAATGTAGCTAAACATCAACAATACTACAAGAAGACAACGTAGCTAACAAAATTGCATAGTGCAACCAACAAAGTATAATTGGAATATAAAAAAAAGAATTCTCACCCCAGAACTTCCCATTTAACAGGAATCCAAGCATCAAAGGTCAAGCCAGTACTTTCTCTTATGGTGATTCTGCATGCTCAGAGAATTATTATGGCTCACAACTATAAGTTTAGAGTGCCTCCAGATGGGAAGGTGAACCAAATTCCATAGAATTATTGATTGCTTCCAGAATCATGTTTCCGATATTCTCAACTCTATGCAGCAGCACTTTCCTTTTTTCACTGACACACTGCACAGCCCTTTCCCCTCATTTGACCTGGATCATCAAAATAGCATAGCAAATGACACTTGAGTAGCTGGCAGTTCCCATGCGGGTCATTGTGCTCTAATAAACATGCCAAAAATGGCTAAATTGAGAGAGCTTGTGTATAAATTCCTGCTGGATTTTTGGGGATTTGAATCACCAATAGTCTCTACAAGAACATTTCCCATCCTCAAAGCAATGGAATCGATTTGAATCCCGCACAATTATTTTTCTCTTGGTAATATTCGATAGAAGCTTAATGGAAGTGTGGCAATCTACACAAGTTCTTAAATTCTTAAACACTTTGATTGTTGTTCCAAGGGGAGTTGCAATAATCCCGAACGCAACTGCAAGCTTTTCACTGTGGTAGGAGAGGTTTTGCTCTTTCTGCTCCTCCTCTACATCATGCAATACAAAATTGGTGTCAGGAACATACCCTTCTTCCTTCAACCTCTTGGACAGCTTGCCCAAGAATTCATATATTTCCTTGGACTTCGGATGGGAAGTATCTCCTACTAAGAACACATGTACCTCTCTCTTAATTTCAATCCAACTCAAACCCGGTTTCTTTACCACTCCTCGATCATCCATCATTTTTCTGATCCTTGCAACTTCACTCCACAAACCAGCAGTGGCATAAATGTTGGCCATGGTAACATAAGTAGCTGGATTCTCAGGCTCAATCTCGAATAATGCTTCTGCAGCTCGCTTTGCCAGTTCAAGGTTTCCATGGATTCTGCAACCACCAAGCAAGGAAGCCCACAGATATTTATCTGGTTTAATTGGCATTTTAGAAATGATGTCCTCAGCCTCATGAAACCGGCCAGACCGTGCTAATAGATCGACAATACAGGCATAATGATCGGCAGTATGTGTCAACCCATGTTTCTCCTTTACCGAGTGGAAATATTTAAGGCCTTTATCAACCAATCCAGCATGAGTACAAGCCGTAAGTACCCCGACGAAGACAATATGATCAGGCTGGGTACCTGATTTTAGCAACAACTCAAAGTACTTCAAAGCCTTGTCTGGCAGACCATTTTGAGCATATCCGGCAATCAATGAAGTCCATGAAATTAAATCCGGTCTAGTCATCCCATTAAATACCCTTCTCGCAATCTCAACATTCCCACACTTCGAATACATATGAACAAGCGCACTAGCAGCAAAACTACAAGGGTCGAACCCTATTCTTGTCATGTGCCCATGTACCTGCTTTCCAAGCTCTTCTGCAGTATGATCAGCACATGCATTTAAAACGCCTGCAAAAGTAAACTCATTAGGTCTGATCTTTGACTTCATCAATTCAGAAAACAATTTAAATCCGTCCTCCCTTATCCCTTCCTGAAAATATCTACCAATCATTGCAGTCCATGAAACCACATCTCTGTCAGCCATTTTGTCAAAAATGCGCCTCGCCTCATTTATACTTCCACATTTCCCATACATATCAGATAAAGCACTCCAAACTACTTCATCTGAATCTAGCCCAGTTCGCGTTATACAACCATGAATCTCTTTACCTAAACGTAGACAGTGGGTGGCTGAAACTGCAGCCAAAGCGCTAGACAATGTAAATTTATTCGATACCCAATTTTCATTCTTTTGCATAGTTCTATACAGCTCCAAAGCCTCTACAGGCTGATTATAACGTACATAACCCGAAATCATCGCGGTCCAAGAAAAATTGTCTCTTTCAGGCATCTCATCGAACAGTTTTCTGGCTTCTCCAAGAAGCCCCATTTTCGCACATGCAGATATCATAGTATTATAAGAACACAAGTCTCTTTCATTCATTTCATCAAATAATTTCTGAGCATCACTTAAACCCTCACATTTTGCGTACATGTCCAGCAAACGATTACACAAAAAAACCCCAGGCTTAAACCCAGATAATTTTATGTGAGCATGTACATTTTTACCCTCTTCGAGATCGTGATTTCTTCGGCAACAATGGATGAGAGAAGAGTAGATTGAAGCAGAGGGTCGTTTGATTTGATGGAGGATTTGAACCGCTTCTTTTAATCGTCTTTGGTTACACAAATTGTCAATAGCTTCTTTAAATTTGTTGTCTTTGCACAAGTAAGCAACGAGACTGTCTTCGGTGTTGGATTTGAAAAACGTTTTTCGAAGAGGAGGTTTACGAAGATTGGATTGAGAAGAACAAGAAAAAAAAGTGTTTCTATTGAGTTGAAACAGAGAAGAAATATTCGATGCTCTAAAATTCCCAGGTTTCATGGTTTCAAAATAACCACCAACTGAAGAGCAGTTCACTTGATTTAAGGCGTTTGCATTGTACTCCGAAAGGCTTGGTCAAGGCGACGGGCCAGAAAGCCCATTGAAAAGTTCATAATTTGAAACAAATTAGATTTGACAATTCTCATCTTTGAAAAAACAACGACCAAGACTTTGCAATTTGTCTGAAGTTAAAACAGTGGCTTTGTTAAAGAATTTTTAGATATTGACTGAAAAAATAAGAAACCGAAGACTTTGCAATTTGTCTGAAGTTAAAACAGTGTCTTTGTCAAAGAATTTTTAGATATTGACTGAAAAAATAAGAAACACAGGAAAACTGATCAAGTGACATTCTATGGCAACTGTAAAATAATAAGCTTCGTGTTCTTAGTTTTATTTTTATTTTTTTTCTGTTCTCTCTTTCTATCCGACAAACCCAGAAGGAGTACGTCATGAAACTTAAGTGTGTGTATGCTCGAACTGTATGCTGATTTGGACAGGCTTTTAAGTCATTCAAATGGATTCTTGCGTTTTCCTCAGGGCATCTATCAAGTAATTGGATTCTCGCGTTGTTCTCAAGCAGAAATGCCTATTTGCTTGCTGAATCTCAAGAGAGAGGAAAAAGTTGGGTGTGAGCGTTGATTATCAATACATGCTTCCGTTTTAGATTCAGGTTGAAAATCGTTAGTTTATTGAGCTTGTTATCTGGGTTTAATTTTTCTGTATAGAGAGAAGTAATGGCGCTTCAACTTGCTGGAGAAAATCTTCTTGGAGCACTGTTGGGAGAGCTTGTGAGTGCAGTTGTAGAGGCAAAAGACAAAGCAGTAATGTTCAAGGCCCAATTGAAGAAACTAGAAGCCACTTTACGATCTTTAGCTCCTACTGTCGAGGTAATACAGAAACAGAACGAAGTACTGAACTGGCCAGAGGGAGAAACAAAAGAGTTGATTGATATATTGGAGCAAGGCAAGGAGATGGTTGGCAAATGCTCAAAAGTGAAGTGGAATTGTTTTAAAAGATATCGGTATGCTAAAAAGATGGCCGAATGGGATAGCTCATTAGTCAGATTCTTTCAGATTGATACGCAATTACAACAGACAAGAGATAACAAAGAAATCCTTGTGGATTTAAAAGAAGTGCACGGGATGGTGAAGAGATTGGATGGTAATGAAAAGATAGGTTGGATATTTGATAAGGTTGGAATTACTAGACCCTGCTCAGTGCCTGATCCTCCTGCAATTACTCCTGGATTGGATCTTCCTTTGAAGGAGTTAAAGATGGACCTGTTGGAGAATGGAAAGCAAGTCATTGTGATCTCAGCTCCTGGAGGATATGGCAAAACTACATTGGTTAAAAAACTTTGCAAAGATGATGAAGTTCAAGGTATCAATTTCTGTTACTTGCCTTGCTTTCTTTATCTTTCATGCATGAATTTCATCAGCAGCTTTCTCACACAATATGTGAACAGGAAAATTCAAGGACAACATTTTCTTCGTCACTGTCTCTAAAACACCCAATGTGAAGGTCATTGTACAGAAAATATTCCGGCATAAGTGTCTCCATGGGCCTGAGTTTCAAACAGATGAAGATGCAATCAATGACTTGGAACGACTGCTGAAGCAAATAGGACCAGATTCTATATTGTTGGTCCTTGATGATGTCTGGTCTGAGTCAGAATCCCTGCTGCAGAAGTTCAAGTTCCAGTTACCCAACTACAAGATTTTGGTGACATCAAGATCCGTATTCCCAAAATATGGTTCTGGGCATAAATTGAAACCGCTGAATGATGAAGCTGCCATGACTCTTTTTCGCTCTTCAGCATTCACAACAGATGGAAACTCGTATATTCCAAATGAAAATCTTGTCAAGAAGGTGCTATGTCTATCCGCTACTACAAAAACATATATGCTAACTTTCATTTATTTGTCTCCTTTATATGTTGCATTAACGAATACATACATACATACATATGCTTATTTTCTCCTTTTCCTACATGATATATGTGTGTGTATATATATATATATATATATATATATATATATATAGTATGTCTTTATGGCGGTTCCATTAATCAACATATAGTGAAATAAAAATAAACATACAAAACTGTTGCAATCTAATTCAATTCTTTTGAACTGCCCAAGCAAACATTTATTTAGTGTTGTCCGACCTCAGATATTGAGAGCCTGTAAGGGATCTCCTTTGGCCCTTACGGTGGTCGGTAGATCGCTTTGTGAGCAGCCAGCAGTAATCTGGCAAAGAAGAGTGAAGAAATTGGCTCAAGGTGTGTCTATCTTCGATTCCAACGTTGATATGTTTGTTTGCCTTAAAAGTAGCTTGGATACCTTGAATAATGAGGCCAGTGAGTGTTATATGGACATATGTTCATTTCCTGAGGACCAAAGGATTCCTCTCACTGCCCTCATTGACATGTGGATGGAATTGTACGAATCAGCTGAAGATGGTCTATTCGCCATTGCCAACCTCCACGAACTATCCAGCCGAAATCTGATCAGTCAGGTGGTCACAAGGTATGCTGGCTCTATATAATAAAAGGTCAATAGTGTTTTATAGAGTTAGAATGAAACAAAGTACGTAAAAGCAAACTACAAATTGTAGTGATTTGAGCTTACTAGGGAATTTTAACATAAATGGTATCTATTACAGATGACTTCAATTAATGTGAATGGAAGTTGGGTGTATAAATTTTCTGCTTGTGCTTCTATTTTCTTACATTCTATCAGACAATTTACAGTTTCCTCCCTTACAAATGAAGAGTTTTAAATTTTCCTCAGCAATCATTTTATGTGTATTCAATAGGGAAAATGACAGTGATGATGGCTACTTCAATGATCAATTTGTCATGCAACACGATCTTCTCAGAGAGCTGACTATCCACCGGAGCAAGTTAGAGACTATAGAACGGAGAAAACGACTAATTATAGACATAAGTGGAAACAATTTTCCCAAGTGGTGGCTGGAGCGAAAGCAGCACCCCATTAATGCCCGCCTCTTGTCAATCACAACAGGTTGTTATCGCTTTTTCCCATGCACACATATATGGTCCGAGGGGGGGAATTTGATGTTTTCTTCTTTCGGCCCGCCATCTCACCCTATATAGTCTTGATTTGCAGATGACAAATTCTCATCAAATTGGTATGACATGCAAGTTCCTGAGGTTGAGGTGGTTGTTCTAAACATTCGATCGAAGAAGTACGCCTTGCCAGATTTCATGGAGAAGATGGACAAACTGAAGGTCTTGATAGTCACAAATTACGGATTCTTCCCCGCTGAATTAATTAACTTACCCCTTCTTTATTCTTTATCCAACTTAAAGAGAATCAGATTGGAGCATGTTTCAATTCCTTCCTTCGGCTTGATCACAGCACACATGAAGAATCTGCAAAGAATATCCTTGGTTATGTGTAATGTTTACCAAGCTTTTCACAATTCTACCTTCCAGGTTTCTGATGCATTTCCACATCTGTTGGAGATCGACATTGACTATTGCAATGATCTCATGGAATTGCCTGACGGGTTATGTGATATTGTCACCATAAAGAAGCTCAGCATCACCAACTGCCATGCGCTGTCTGCACTGCCTGAAGGGATTGGTAAGCTGGTGAATTTAGAAGTGCTAACGCTAGCTTCGTGTACTCATCTGTCAGCATTGCCGGACACAATTGGGAACCTATCTAGTTTACACTATCTTGATATATCCGAATGTCTAACCATCAAAGAGCTGCCTGTACAGATTGGTGAGTTGTCCAGTTTAAAGACACTATGCATGAAAGGGTGCTCTGGTTGTGATCTACCCACATCGATTGTGAACCTTGAGAATCTGGAAACTGTAAAATGCGATGAAGAGACAGCCTATGAATGGGAATCTTTCCGGCTCTGTCACAAAAATCTAAAGATAGAAGTTCTTCGAGAAGATATCAACTTAAATTGGCTTCGCAATCCTGACTTCTGAGACCACTTTTTTGCCTCTCATACGATACTAGCACCATTGATTTGTAATTAACAGTACTTTTCGTAGACACACAATGAACTTGAGGAGTACAGTGTGCACAGAAAATGAAAGGAAAGATTCCATGTGTGAAGTAGTATGTATCTCTTCCGTATTTCCCTCATTTCTGTGTCATGCGGTCATCTCTTTTGGCAGAAGGAACGCTGCAATACTCTTCCATTGTCAGCTAAGGTAAAAAGAAGAGAAACAATCAACGCTATAAACAGCATGTAAAACTCTTTGAACTCCATAATGCTTCAGTTTACAATTCTGTTCATCGCTCCAAAACAACTGAATGACTTCCAACTGTCCTGGAATCGCACCTGAGGGACAACTAACTGATCCCGGCACAAAACAGACTACTGCCTTCACTCGAGTCTGAGTCCACCTGATGTGGATAAGCTCTCGATTTCGCTCCGTATGTTGATTCTGTCAGTCAACCTTTTCGTTGTTATTAATAAAATTATTTAATAAATAAAAATAAATAAATATTTATAAATAATAAATAAAATTTATTTATTAATATTAAACAAAAAATTTTATAAATTTATTTTATCATATTAATTAAATAATAATTTATGATTAAAAAACAAAACTTTATTATTTCATTGATTAAACTATTTTACCCATAATTTTCTTGTCAAATGCCCCATAAAAGACAACAAATTTAATATATAGTCCGGAAAATAAATAGCTACATTCAGCAAGTAGTCATCCATTTCAGAGTCGGTTACATGAACACGTATTGAAAAGCACTACAAAGCAAAATAATCACGTTCTAGACTTGCTAAGGTTTGAAACAGTACGAGAAAATGTACAAAAACTAGACTTCTAATTTGATTTTAAACAAAAAAAAGACCTTAAAACATACCTGTTATACAACACATACATACATATACATATGGACATCAAAAGCTGAACGGACAACACAAAACACAATGGCAATGCAAAAAATTATAATATTAGAGTTGAGGGAAGGAAGACGGGTAGGTAGGTTAACGCTGACTTGTAGAGTTTTCTCCTTGAAAAGCATCAAGTTCGAGTTCCATCACACAGTTATAGAAGCTTCATGTTATGACCATGGCAGACTCGGCTAATCTTTTACGCTACATGACACCCAATACTTTCCCATAGCACTACTACCAGTTTACCACGACATTATTTTAAGCTAGATATTCCACATTGCATATACTATCTCCCCGCTACTGTCAGTGTCAAGCTCAGATTCAGAATCAAAGTCCTCCATGTCATCATCCATGTCAAGGTTGTCTGTCATATAATGGTTAAGTCCATGACTCCCAACTGCTGGGATGGAGGCCTCAGCGATTATCTGCATGATCACATCAATGCTCTGCATAGGTTGATCTGGCTCTTCATACTGGCTGCCCATTGTCTTTACATCCATTAGGTCTGCGGGAAGATTTCTCAGGAACCATTGATGTTTCATGATTTCGGGAATAGTAATTCTCTGTTGCATCAAATATCCAAAAGCATAGAAATTGACATAAGAATGACAGTTTTAAGTGATATCAACCATAAAAATAAATTGTAGGCTTGTTATTCATAGCTATATTTCATAAGCACTTAAAATCCATTATTTTTAATCACATACTGCAGCTGTTTGAACAGAGACACACACATTACAGAGCAAATCAGAAATGAGGATAAAATATGTCACCTCAACATCTAATGTGTTAAGCTCTTTTTTTTCCCTTTACAAAAAAAAATGTATAATTCAAATATCTGCAGAAAAAACTTAGATTCTTGGGTAACAAAATACTCACCGCTGCAGGATCAGCAACAAAAATTCTTGAAATCAAATCATGGCACTCTTGAGATATTTGGATTGTGTCTGGAACAGAATATTGGACACTCAGAATTCTCTGCATGGAGAGAATGAAAGATGCATCATGAGTTGAAATGATTTGCATGAAGAATAGAAAGGGATGACATGATAACAAGGATTGATTAATACTTGTATTGTCTTTCTGAAGTCCTTTGGCTCATCAGGATCCTCAAATGGATATGCTCCCACTAGCATCACATATAAGGTTACACCGCAAGACCATACATCTGCAATCTGTATTGTAACACCAAAAATCAGCAGACTTTAAATGGTCAAATTTTTAAACCAGCACATATATCAATCAAAATAGGTATCCTATCAAAAATAATAATAGTAATAATAATAATAATAATACATATAAAAAGCAAAAGCACAATTTCCCTAAATTAAGAAGGCCATAATACCATCTTACTAGATCAGATTTATTGCTAATCAAATTACAACCATTTGTTTCGAAGACGAGATTTGTCAAAATACAACAAAAACATGAAGGATGAATATTATGACTATCAACCAAAGGAGACAGATCACAAGGAGCAAATGAAGACATTATAAATTGCTTCATATGCAGGCAATAAAAGTGTCATTCTAGAACACCAGGCAACAGCAGATTATTAAGACAGAATGTACGCTTTATTTCAGCCACAATGCTAAGACTTTGCCCTGTGATATAACAGATTTCATTGGGACAAAGGTCAGTATGAGGAAGGACAACAAAAAGAAAAGACCAGTTAGGAAATATAGTCTTTTTCACATTGCAATCTCATAAAGCAGAAAAAAATAAATTTTCATCATCCTAAAGTGTTTATAACTAGAAAACAGTATGTCAGGGAAATGCTGCATCAAATGGTCCAACAAAAGAATTGCATTCATAGACAATAATACATTGTTTTTTCTGGACATTATTGAACAAATTAATAGTTACATAAGGAAAAGTTGGCTACAAACTCATTTGAGTTTTCGTAAAAGAATACCTTGCCGTCATACTGTTGCTTCAAGAATACTTCTGGAGCAATATATGCAGGAGTTCCCACAGTTGATTTTGGTTGTGAATGAAGCACTGAAGACTGAGAAAAGAACCAATAACAAGACAAAAAAAATATATTGATGATTATCAACAGCCATTTTAAGATGAAAGCAAATCAGTCAACATTTAATGCAACGATAGCTACAATGCTTCACAAACGGGAAACAAAAGACTAGAATCCCACCTAAACGCTAATGAAAACAAACAAGCCACCTAGACAAATCTCCACACCAAAAATATCCTAAATGTACCCAAACATATCCTAGACATACTCAATAATAAAATAAAAATTAGAACAAGTTAAGCGAGAAGCAGCAAGAAATAAAAGTTAAACAAGGAATTATTATCATATGCTTCAACATAATGACTAGCTAGAATGTTATACTCTTTCTCTGTAATTAAATAGACAAAGAACTAACATCACAAATATCACAAAGAGGAAGATAGAAAGCACCTTGGAGTACCCAAAATCACAAATCTTTAACCGAGGAGCTGGGCTTCCATCCAACAAAGTATTTTCCAACTTCAAGTCTCGGTGGCATACTTGCTACACCCAGAAACACCACATGAAGAAGCCAAACAAATCATCTAATTTGTAGCCCAGGATAAGGAAGTGATAAAATTTCAACGAAGGGACCACACAAAAAATTGTACCCATGAGATATAGAGGTTTACCATTGCATGGCAATAGCTGACTCCAGATATAAGTTGCTGAAAGAAGAAGCGAGCCTGCACCAGCAGCCAGAATGAAGAAGTCAAACAAAAAGCAAATAGAAGGACAAAGAAGAAAGCAAGATTGAGGAATATAAACCTCATCTTCACTGAAACGCCCAGCATTACATATTCGCTCAAAAAGCTCTCCACCAGATGCATATTCCATTACAATGGCCAGATGAGTAGGTGTCAAAATGACCTATTGCAGGATTGACAGATCACAATACAGTAACAAAAAATTAAGCCTTCATCCCCTTTGAAGGTGATATAATTTTTCAAAAGCAGGATCAAGGAATTAACTAACCTCTCTAAACCTGACAATATTAGCATGCCTCAACGACCTATGATTAATGATTTCTCTCTGAACATTCTCATCTATCTGCAAGACCCAATATCACAATAAGAAGCCAGTAAATTGCATCATTCTTGGTTCAAAACATATGCAAAAAAATTATATTAGAATTCACTATAATTCTGTTTCTTAACATTTTTTAATCTGAATTGGCCCTTAGAAATTAGAGCTCGAATTGAACCATCCAATTCCAAATCCCTTGTTTCAATCCCATGAATGTTATTGGATTTAAATTCAGTTCCATAAAACCAGCAATATGTTAAAACCCCAAAAATAAAAAATGAAAAAAAGAGTTCCAAATAGATCCAATCTTAACCTCTCACATCTCTTTCCATATGCATTTCATCTTTGATGCCACAGAAGTCATAGAGACACTCGTGAATTCATAGCTTCTCTGAAAACACTGTTATCTCTTACATTTGTATGTGTCTGCTTCAAGATAATGAAATATTAAAGTCTCCGCTCTCTTTGAGTGAACTAGGAAAACAAATTTCAACACTCTACATTCAACAATCTTTTTATCTGATAGGTTTTTTTGGGTGAATGGAAAAAAAAATGAATAAGAACCTCATTTTTTTTTCCATGAAACTGTAATAATGGTAAAAACAAGTGATACGTTAGGGATTTGGTTTTATGACAATATAAAACAGCGATTTAAGCAGCTATCACGGTATCATGTCATCTAAGACAGATGCTTATGTTCATAAGTATCTATAAGAAACAAATCTCAGCATTCATCTCTCCAAATCTCTGTTTCTAGAAAATACCCCATTTTACCGATTCTTAGATGGAAAGGATTTAAGACCACCACAGGAGAAAAAAAGCATGGGTTTTAAAGCAATCAAATACATAATTTCTACTAGTTAAGCTCTTAGTAAGTGAATTAATTAAATTTTCTTGCTAATATCTCCTACCGGAAACATTTTGCCTGAAAAAGAAACATCAACATATTTTGTATGAATCGCCATCGGCGGCAGCTAAAAGCACTTCCACTACTGACTAAAAGCAAAAGCACTAGAGTTAAACAGTCCACAAAATAGGGCAAATAACTTCCATAAATTCACGACATCATTAAATGAAGCAGACAGCAATTTCGGCATGAACAACTTCCATATAAAGATATATACTGTCTAATGAACAACTATACCGACCTTATCGCCTCTCTCGATATACTTGACAGCCACAAGCTCTTTGGTGACCTTGTCTTTCATTAGCCGAGCCACACCGAAGTTACCGGACCCAATATCTCGAACAAAATCGTACCGGTCACTGTCGTGCATGATCGGCATGTCCATCGCCGGCCCCACCGTCACCGACGCCCGATCCATTTTCTCTCAGGACCAGAGTTTGCACTTTGAAAAAAGTCAACGCCACATTAGATAACAAGACGCCGTTTACTTACAGCTTACTTCGGAGAGATACTTATTTCCCTGATCGGCGACAGGTTAAATCTGTCTATGGCGAACAGTTACGGAGAGGAGAGGAGGCGGAGGAGGAGAGAACTTTTTGAGGAGAGAAAGAGAGAGAGATTTTGATTGATGTATACGAGGCAGAAGCGACAAAAACCGAGTCGTTTCTGATGACGAAGCGACGACGTTTTTTTGTGATGGTTGCTCTGTCGGTAACATCGAATGCGTTGTTTCCTATCTTACTTCAGTTGCTTATTTCTATGCATTACTTGATTATTACTTAGCTTGTTTCTTTGTTAAATGACGGAAACGCCCCCTGTCTGGATAAATTTCGGGCAGGTCACGTGATCCGAGACGTAAGCATTAATTAGGTGTAATAATGGATCACCCGAATAGCATATTAACGCCGAGTTTGAAAATCAATGATCGACGGCCTTGATTCAATCTCGATCCTGGACGAGACGCTTTGATCTATCAGAGTGTAATTTACGTTGTCCATTTACTGCTGACAGCCTTGTAAACGAAGGGTAGTGTCTGACGGTGCCACCAACGCCCATTAACATTTTAGATCTCTACCGTTCGTTCTTTAGTTCATTTTACTCGTATTCAACCATGTTCACTGGACTAGTTTAATACAAAACAGGATCTATTTGATATAGATAGTCAAATTACGTCTTTATTTGAAAAATATAAAAAGAGTAGGGACATACATGATAAAATTCTCATACATAAAAT
This sequence comes from Xylocarpus granatum, assembly GCA_019650275.1. Taxonomy (NCBI): domain Eukaryota; kingdom Viridiplantae; phylum Streptophyta; class Magnoliopsida; order Sapindales; family Meliaceae; genus Xylocarpus; species Xylocarpus granatum. Next base: position 204,269 of record BNST01000758.1, read on the forward strand.
ACAAAGAACATTAGGTCACGTGCTTCCTATGACACAATGATTCGATCTAAGATGCCTTGCTTCAGTAGCCAACAAAACTACCAAGGGTATTGACGGTATAACACAACATGTACGAGGCCTAGCAATCTTTGAATAATGAAAAGGCAAAGCCATGTCCTCTAAGTGTGAATATCATCAATGGTAATGCTAGCATGTTTGGCTATTCATGGGCCAAGGATTAATTATGACACACATTTCAAGATATCTTGATGTCTTCTCCTTCCTTTTTTTTCCCTTTTGAATTGGTATCACCCCTTGTTCAAAACTACCAAATAACCATACAAAATTGGGTTCAATTGTGATTGTTTTATACCATACTAACAAAAATGAGAAGGACCAAATTTCTAAATTTATCATAGTTAATCCAAAAACTATAATTATTGAAGAATAAAATTCTAAATTGAAATAGTCAATTTTATAAAATAATTTAATTTTAAAATTTATTTATTACAAAATATCTTTTAATTAAAGATGATAAATAGTCAGATCGATAACAATATGACAAAACAAATAGTAAAGACTCGACTTGTTAAATATAAATAAAATAAGAAATAAAAATTTATAATAAATTTAATTTATATATTAATTTTTTAAAATTTTTATTTAAAGATGTATCGGTTTTTTTTTATAATTATTAATGACGTGATTAAATTCCTTTGGAAAACGTAAGTTATGAATATTGTAGTTGGTTCCAACCACCAAACCTGAATTTTAACTAATAATTTATTTTATTTTTAATAAAAATTATAATTTAGTGGTTAAATCAAGGGGATTTTTTTTTAATTTAAAATAATTTATATCCAATCAAGTGGGAAATAAACAATAGCCGCCGCCACGTGAGCATCGTGGGTTTCATTGTTTATTGTATGTCATATCTTTAAAATAGCGGGCTTCAATTCGTTGTTAGGTGATCCGTGAAACAGTCAAATGAGGGTCAAAGTAAATTTGTGAAGACTTTTGGGGCGGTTTGTTATTTTCCGTCTTAATTAATTTAGATAGCATAAATAATTAAAAATATTTAATTTTTGACTGAATAAGACTTTTGAAATACTTCAAATATTTTACATTAATTAAAAAAAATTTACTAAAAAAATTCAAAAAATAGTATTAAATATTTATTTTAATTAATTAATTAATATTATTATTTATATAATACTTATCTGTTTTTTTTTAAATTATTCTCATTTATTTATTAAGTTAATGATTGGGGTCTTACGGGATTTGGTTATTTTTAGAAATTGTTGTATCTGTTTGAGAATAGGTAAAATTATTGGAGTCCCTCTGATAATTGGCCGTTCAACGAAAGCACATATGGAGTTGACTGTTGACCATCGAGGGGCTTAAATGCAAGTTTCGAAAAATACCGAGGACAAATTAGTTGAACTTGGAAGGACGCCACGACTACTACAGGGCCTTCTCTGCCACTCCGACGCCGACGGGCAACGATAAATAGTTGAACGAGAATCAAAGAAGCCTTTAAATCTATTATCACATTTTCCCTCGGGGAATCCGCCCACCGAAATCTTGTAAACAACCTACCCGAAATACCGGACCCGAATGCAGGGAGAAGGAAATATGGTTTCCGACTCGGAACTTATCGCGCGACTGCAGGAGTTCTTACGAAACTCGGACTTGAACACGACTACTACGGCAATCGTGCGCCGGAAACTAGAGGAAGATTTCGGAGTTGATTTAACGGATAAGAAATTGTTTGTTAGGGAACAGGTTGATTTATTTCTTCAAAGCCAGTTCGAGAATGATCAAGACGACGGTGAAAATGAAGAAGAAGAAGATGATGACGATGATCAGACGTCGAAAGTTAAATCAGAAGAAAAAGAGCGTTCCAATGATGGCGAGGCGGAAGAAGGTGACGACGACCATGACGATGATGATGATGAGGAGGAGGAGGCGGGGGCGAGTAACGGAAAGGTTCCTTCAAGAAGAGGGTTAGTTATTGATACTTTACATTCGTATTCATAAAAAATTAATGCTTATTAGAGAAACGAAACTTTACATTTTTATTTATTAACTTTTTAGCTATAAAATTAACGTTTATTATGTCAAAATTGTTGAATAATTAGAAAATTTACTTATTTTTTTCTTATTCACAAAATAAAAAAAAACACAGAGAGAGAGAGAGAATTACTGGCGAGGTTTTATTTTATTTATCATTACAGTGTCATTAAGGACAGGTATTAAATTTGCAATTTATGTATAAAGTTCGTATAACCACCAATACAATTACTACTTTTGGTTTTGTAATTCTGTATGTTTGATAACAAGTGCCATTGCAATTGTAATCTTTGAACATTTTGGTTACATGAATTTTTGGGAATAAATTAAAGTAATTCAATGTTACTTTTGATCTTAGTTCTTAAATTTTGATGGATAACATGGGTTTTTGATGGTTGTAAATTAGGTTGTATACACAAACGGTTTTGACTAAGGAGAGCATAATGGTTTTAGCTTTTATGTGCACATTCATGTTATTCTTTGCTTTATCTAGCAGCAGTGCTTAGGCTAAATTAATAGTTTATATCTATGAATGTTTAGCTATATATTAGAAAAAGGGTTACTGTTTTGGATTGCTTTTGAAAATGAAAAAGAGATTTTGAATTACAAAAGTTGAGAAATCTATTTTTATTTCAACAGGTCCTCAACTAATTCCAATGCAGTGTCTGTTGTTGCTGTGGAACACATTGTGCAATGTTATAAGGATATTGTCCCTTAAAGAAAAATAATCAAAACAAAATGTTTGGGTTGCACCCTTGCTATTCTAACACATCTTCATCGTAGAGAATAACAATTTCCATGTCTTCAGCTTAATTGTTTTCCAAGGAACTACTCCAACCATGGCCTTTAGGATGCACTTCTAGCTTAATTGTTTTCCAAGGAACTGCTCCAACTATGGCTTTTAGGATGCACTAATCACTTTTCTTTTTTGTTTTTTGCTGACCCTGATTTTACCTTTGCCTCCCTAATTTTTGCTTTGAATCTAAAATTTCTGTCTATCGAGCATTGTATAATTATTCCTCCAATCCTTCATGTGTTTATAGACAAAATTTACTTTGTCAAAAGATATGTGCTAGCTATTATGGATATCCTTGTTTTCCAGTTTAAAGGGGGTATCTAATGAATTTCATGGGAGGATCTGGCATCCATCTGATTTCATCCAAATTATTGGAGAGGATAATGATTTTAAGTGTTTTTGAACGGAAATGGGCTGAAAATGAAAATATACCTTTTTATTCCTGCTCTATAAGATGCTTTTGCCTTGACAGAGCTAGAAAATTTCATTTGGAACATGCAGGGAGAAAGAAAGTCTTTAAATATATTGTGGGTGGGGGAAGGTATAAGTTGTTATATTTGAGGGGCCAAATATACATATTGTGATGTCTTCCAAGAATTTGATGGGACCATGGTCCACCGGGCTCAAATGTGGCTTTTGGCCACTACTCAAGGTTTGTTGTATGACGTAACTCTAAAAAATGTACTTTTATTGGTTTCTAAGGTGTATTGAGTTGCCTATTGTTGCATTGGATGAAAAAACAAATTAATTTTCAAATTGATAAAAATTTTGCACGCATAGCCTTCTTTTTGTTCAAAATTGTCTCTCCATTTAATTTGTTAATCCCTGTTAAGAATACCATGTTTATATGTCTTGTGCTTTTGTTTAATAAAGATAGTATATATCCTGGTCCTTGAGAAAATTCATGTAATTTTACTGCAGTGAGAATCTCTACAAACTTCATCTTCTCAGAAGTTGCATTATGAAATCCATTTCACTTGTAATAATTTTTCTCTTGAAATTGAACAATAAACTGTATGTTGATCTTTATGCAATTTGTGCTATTAGAAGTGATGAATGCTGTAGAAAGACTATCTGTAGCTTTAACAATTGAAGGAGTAAAGACCTTAGAAATTTTTCACAGAATAAGCACCTCGCTACTAGAGGGTACACTTTGTGGTTCTCCCAGCAGTATTGCAAGTTGTTTTGTGAGACGACTAGTAAGTTTACTTAAAATGTTAAATTTTGTTGCTGGAATTGCTGCCTTGTTCTGTTTTTCACAATAACATCTTTGAGATCAAGGATATTCTAGAGAGCAACAGTGATGTAGATGCTTTAACTAATAGGATTTTGGATCTGAGGCTGATCTTGCAGTAAAACTTATGGTTGCTTTATCTTACAACCAGGTCAAAAAAGCTTAATAACGAGGTCAAGAAAAGAGGGGGTGGTTTTAGCAAATTGTGTGCACTTTCCCCCCAACTACAGGAATTCATAGGGGTGACTGAACTGGGCAGGACTGAGGTACATCTAAAAATTTATTCAGAAGTCTCTTTTGCTGGTTATCTGGTACTTGGGTCATTTAGAAATTATCATAATTTCCATGACACAATTGTCTTGGTTCTAGGTTGTCAAGCAACTGTGGGCCTACATTAGGAAGAAGGATTTGCAAGACCCAAATAACAGACGAAACATTGTTTGTGACAAAAGATTGCGTGCCATTTTTTCTGTAGATGCCATTAACATGTTTCAAATGAATAAGGCCCTATCGAAGCACATATGGCCTTTGGAATCTGATGATGGTATGCATAGATGCCATTATCTTGGTCACATGTCTTTTATGCTGGTTCTGATACTGTTCTTTTGCTCACTGATATGCTATAACATGTTTACAAATTCAAATTCCACATATTTTGTACCATATTGAGCCCCCAAAAGAATAATTATACCTTTTTCATGGTACAGTTGTTTCAGTCAAGTCAACACCCAAGGAAAAGCAACAGAAGCAAGAGAGAAATGAAGGTGAAAACAATAAATTCAGTTTACCATAAGAAGTTGCATAGTTTCATAATTTTCTTTTAGTTAATGCCTGACTTAATCTGACCTTGTTCTTTCCACTAATATACTATTGCTGTCATGTCCCACTACTTGGCAAGACTTTGCCACTCCTATTCAAATTCGGTTCGGAAATTTTCTTTTTTATCAGTTCCCCATTTCAGCTCCATAACATGGTTTTGACTAGGTTTCCAACCAGTTGTTTAGATTGATTCATCTCCTCTTATATATAAATCTGAGGGTTCAACATTCTTTTATTAATTTTAACGGATTTACTGATTCAGATTTAGATGAGCCACCTAGAAAAGAAAAGCAACAAAAAAGAGGAAAATTGGGCTTTCTCGCCCCTCTTCAACTTTCGGATGCCCTGGTGAAGTTTCTTGGAACCGGAGAAAGCACATTACCAAGGTCTGATGTTATAAAGAGAATGTGGGATTACATAAAGAAAAATGACCTGCAGGTATCCCTTCTTAAATGAATCCTTCTTTATGCCATGATAGTTGTTAGTATTCGTTTATTCATATCTCATATATCCGTTGCCCCATATTAGTATTCGTTTATTCATATCTCGTGTATCTGATGCCCTATATTAGTATTCAAGATGCCCTTTAGACCTAGTCTATTGTCCATTCACCATATTTATTCCCTGATTAAGTTATGGTAGCCTTGTATGTCCCATCAATCACATCAAGTGAGGATAGCTGAGCATAACCATACTAGATTGAGACATAAAGTATGATATGTGGTTCACTTAGGACCACTCAAAATTTGTGACAAACTGTAGAAGACATATAAGTTAGGTTCATCATGTGCATAGTATGCTTGTTTGATTGAGTTAGATTTAAATTCAGGAAATTGATTAGTCTGGAAAAGCAAGGGGAACGTGTAAAATGTTAAAAGTTTTTTAGTACAATAACAATGTCATCCATATTTTCAGAAGGGACTATTACTTCTCAATAAATGTTTTCAAGATGATTATATAATTACTCACAAATTGGTGTCTAATTTTCTTATTAGTAACATTCTTACAGATGACTCAGAATTGTATTTAGGCCTCTATTCTGTTTAATGGTAATCAGTGTCACCCGTTTGTTAAAAGCATGGTTGAAGTATCACTAATTACTGCCCAATGAAAGAGGGAAATCTCTAGTTGCGATGTGCAGATTCTTTTGGCTTTCTGCTGCTGCTGCTTTCTTTGTGAGCCCATAACCAAACTTTCTTTTAAACTGTTCTTTGCTTATTTGTGAAGGATCCATCTGACAAAAGGAGAATAATATGTGATGAGAAGCTGAAAGAACTTTTCGATGTCGACTCATTCAATGGCTTCACTGTTACCAAACTCCTTGCAGTTCATTTCTTAAAGGCCTAGCAGTGACTTGCTCTAACGTTCATGTAGATCAGTCCTTACAGAATCAGGAGTTTTGCCTGCAACTTTGAGTTTCTGTTTTGAAACTTATTATTTATTTATTAATTTATATGGTCCACTCACATGGCAAATAGAAAATTCTATAAATTAAATTAATTTTTTCAGCATGAATTTCATATTTGATCTTTGTTTCCCAAGATTATCCAGTATAGCTCTGCTGTGATTTTACAATTAATTTTTAAATTTTTTATTTTATTTTTATAAATTATTTTAAATTTTATGTTATCTTAACGATGAAAGATGTCCGAGCTGAATACCAGCCGTTCGCCTTGTTTTAAACGTAGATTGCTGCAGTTTTGAGCACAGAAAATACCTGAAATATGTCTTTTCCATCAAGGAAAAAGGAATTATGGGCGTTGGAATTGGCATCGATTGGTAAAGCAAAGAGCAATTGGCCATGCACGTCATTGTAAAAGGACGTGCTTGATGGTAATCCACCTGCAATTTTGAAAATTCTTTCTTCAACCACCACCAGTCAGATTGGAATCAACTCAATCCTTATCTACATCGAAGACTTTTTTATTTGACCAGATGAAAAATACCTGATGCTTTAGACAGTTGTCGATCCCTAAACACATGTGAGAATGAACAGGTGTCGACAGCTGACCAAATCTGAGAATGGAAGCGAGAATCTAACGGGCGTCGATAGAACCTATTCCCTCTGTAACTGAACGTGGGACAGGAAGTGACCAGTGAGTGAACACACAGGAACCGGAGTTCAAAGGTAACTAACTGTACTCCACGGGTAGAAATACCGGTGGTGGGTGACAGTCGTTTTAGTTTTATTTTATGGGATATTCAAGAACAACAGTCAATGGCCGGGCAGCGGTTCAGCCACAGTGGAATCAGATCAAATCAAAGGGAACAGCGAAAGCTGATTTGCCTTTCCGCCCGAGGAATCTTGCACATCACATGAACACGAGCCCACTTTTGAAAAGGGTATCTGATTAGACTATTAACCTTTCTTATGGTGGGGTGGGCACGTTTCGGTTTGATATTATTATCTCCTTTCCTTTGTATAAATGTATTTGTTTTTGTTTGGAAGTGCTTCCACCCCACCAAATCTTTTAACAAGTACGATCCTTTTGTACACATCTTTCTGGTTAAGAAGAATGTTAAATGCTTCTTCTTTCTCGTTAGAAAATAATATATCTTCTAGTTCAAACAACAATGCAGTTTAATCATTAATAAAATTACAAAGACTCTGTGAACTCTCTGACTGGTAGGGTAAAAGTTACAGTTACCTTGCTTGAAAAACTGAGCTAAACGGGCTGACAACATTATGCGACGTCTCGAATGTGAAGTACAGAATCTTGGCGTATTGAATCTGAAACTTTCCCTATCCAGCATGTGTGCGTGTGTGTATACATACATGTATAGAACGAAGAGATTTATTCATGGACATGTTTGTCTAGGAAAGTGTAGAGAAAAAAGACAAAACACTCTCAGAAAAAGAGCCATCTGAGAAAATGGAAGTGAACTTGGAGTTGAGCTTGGTTCATGTTCCAGAAACCGAATCTGGATTACTCCCTGATGTTTCTAAAGCCGAAGAGATGTCTCAGAAAGCATCCAAGCTTGCTGACTATATTAAGAGATTGGAAGAGGAGAAGAAGAAGATCGATGATTTTAAACGTGAACTCCCTATTAGCATGTTTCTGGTGAAGAATGGTACACACTTGTCTCTCTGTTTTTGGTTTCCTTTTGTGTTGATATATATATATATATTTATATATATTTTGTCTGAAGATATCTTTTATGGGGAGGGTTGTAGCTATCGGGAAATTGAAGGAGGAGGTAATGCAGTGTACGGAATTCCAAGAACAGCTTGAAATTGAAGAATTCCTGTCTTTTAAGGGAAATACAGAGGGAGGTGAAGGTGTTGAAAGGGTAAATGATTTGAGCGACAAGACAGAATGGATGAGTTCTGCTCAGCTTTGGAGCTCTGATATCAACTTTGATCACCACAAACAAGAATCGGTGTCAGAACTCAAATTGGTATACATATTCTTTCCTTTTATTTGTTCGTTTTTGGTTTTTTCACAAATGGGATTTCTCATTTTTGTTTTCTTGTTAACAGACAAGACAAGAAGATGATCAGACTCTTTGTCGAAACCCATTTCAACTTTACTGCAATTACAGGAACAGAGACGCGGCCTCTGTGCCATCTAAGGAGCAAACTTGTTTTGCAAGGACTGAAGACAAAGAGGTTTCACAAGTTTCTGGTACTCCCCTGATGATTCCAGCCTCGAAATTGGATTCTTGTAAATCAAAAAGGAATGGCAGGCAACCAAAGTCGCATACTAATGCACAGAATAAGCAGCAACCTCCGCATAAAAAACCAAGAAGGAGCTGGTCGGCCGACCTTCACCGCCTCTTTCTAGATGTACTTAAACGCCTTGGAGGATCTCAAGGTTAGACCTCGAAACTGAAACTTGACGATTCTATGAAAGTCTCCTTTCTAACTGAGCTAGCATAGCCCTTCCCAAAATATTTCAGTTGAGTAACGGTCTATACTTTACTCGATCCTCTCATTGGCATGCATATGATTTGGCAGTTCTGTCTCATTTTATCTGGCAAAATTAAGGGATTTTTAGTCTCCCCATTGATGATAACTTGTTTCCTTGGGGAGAGACTTGAAGTAACTGAAGTCTTTACCTTAAAAAGATAGAAAATTAAAAAGCAACAGGCTGTCTGTAAAGTTACACCACAAAGGGAGAGAAAAAGAATAAGCAAAACCTTGTTAGCAGTTAGCAGGTTCAATTTGCTCTCAAATTCCAAGAATCATGTGTCTTTCTGCTCAAAAGCTTGAACTTGGTTCAATTCTGTGCAACATCATAATTTTTCTTTTTGGTCTCTTTTCACCTCCCTCAATAATTTGTATGTAATTGATTTGCTTCTGTTTTGCAGTGGCCACTCCAAAACAAATAAGACAACTCATGAGGGTGGATGATCTCACCAACGATGAAATCAAAAGCCATTTGCAAGTATATATGCTTTTCATCCCCGCTTTATTTCTTAACCAATATTAATCGTTGCCTTTATGATGATTTATGCAAATTGTTGTGTTGAGGCAGAAATATCGAATTTATCTCCGACGATATGCAATTGATGCTAGCCCAGAAATTCGGCCATGGCTGGCTAATCATCCATCAGGAGACAACTCAAATGCGGGCATCTTACGGTGTAACTCTTCGAGACGTCCTCTGCCAAGTGTGCGTGCCAAAGATATCTTCATTACTGGTGGAAACAACTTGGGAATGGGAGCTGAGGAAGATGCCAGATCTGATGGCCATAGCTGGAATGGTAAGGTTTGCTTCCCAAGAGATCGGGTTGACGTACAATCTTTTGCACATCCCATGAATTTTTCAAATACTTATTCACAAGAGAATCAGCTTCTCAACATAAACTTGTAATACAAAAGGATAAAGAGAGCTTTAAATTGGAATTGCTTGCTTTCGATAACCAGCCAGTTTTCGTCAAGAGAGTGATGTTACAGATATCATCATACAACTCCAGTTTCATCCATAGCCAATTCCTCTTGTCATTTAAGGAATAACAGCTTATGTAATGGTAATCTATGGCTGCTTCTTGTAGCAATACAATTTTTTTTTATTTGGGAATTCTCTGATTAATATCTAGTCTTAGCTTTCTTGTGGAAACTGTTGCGTTAGTAATCGAATATGAGATGTTTGTGTTCATATTAATTGTAGTCTTTTTCTACGTTTACACTTGATATGCTTTTGATTTGCCTTCTTGTTCTTCCCTATATATACATATTCAACCTAACTTACCCTCATTGAGAAGTTGATAAGAAACGTGTTGATGGCCAGGCCAATATTGAATTTTGCAGGGCTTTGGACTTCATAATCATGGATGTCGTCTTCACTCGATTGCTCTATGTGCATACATATTCACATGCTAAACGGCATCTATGCATTCATACTTTTCACATCTTAAATCATCTCATCTCAGATGCTTTCAAGCTTGTTGACACTCATTTGCAAATAGTGATAAAATCATCCACCCACCAAAAGAAAACAGGGGAATTTGCTTTGTAACAGTTACTAAAATCCAAGCACGATCATCGAAGATAATTATTTGAAATATCCTACCAACCTTATGCAAAAGAAAAGATAATAAAATGGGAGTGCAGTGTAGTCACTCTCAAAGTTAATGATGAAAGGAAGACAGTCACGGAGGTAGTGGAGGGAATATATACGATGAGCCCACTAAAAGATTTAGTCTCAGAAACATTTAATTACTCTGAAACAGTGGCACTTCACTTCGATGGGAGTGTTTTCCATTCCTTCACTCTTCTTCTCTGGATTGCTGCCACTGTAAGGGCCAAAGAAGATCCCTTACAGGCTCTCAATATCTGCAGTCGGACAACACCGGGTAAAAGTTTGCTAGGGCTGTTCAAGAGCCTGAATTACAATGCCAGTTTCCTAAGTTAAATTTTAGATCACTGCATGTTGATAAGTGGGCAAAAGTGTGATGAAACCAGCATAAAAGACATACTTCATTATTGAAAAAGAGTTATGGCAGCTTCTTCGTTCAACGGTTCAATTAATGTACAGAACCATATTGTGGGAATAGAGGTCTTAAACTCACCAAAATCTTGTTTGGAACTTGAAACTTCTGCTGTAGGGCATAGTCAGACTAGACATCGACGAGGACCAATAATATACTCTGGTTCTATTTTCTTCAGAATTTGGTCCAAGTCATTGATTGCATCTTTGTCTATTTGAAGCTCTCACACCCTTATGTCGGAATATTTTCAGCATCAGTTTTTTAACCAATGTAGTCTTGCCATATCCTCCAGGAGCTCAAATCAGATTAACTTGCTTTCCATCCTTAAACAAGTCCATCTTTGACTCCTTACAGGCAATATCCAATCCAGACTAGTTGCAGGAGGATCAGGCACCGAGCAGGCTTCAATAATTCCACCTTCATCAAATGTGCCACCAGTATCGTTTTCTTACCACCGAGTCTCTTGATTGGGTGCACCTCTTGTAAGTCCTTTAAATTATTGTCTGCACTGTTGTAATTGAATATCAACGTGAAAGAATCTGAGAATTGAATTATCCAATTTCACGATCCTCTCAGCATTATGACATCTTTTTGTATTGCAAATAAAAATAAATACTTCCCTCTCTTCTCACTGTTGGCCACACTGCTCCCGAAATTTTCCTGAAAAAAATCTTGAAAACCCGTATCATAAGTCCGATGTTTAGAGCTACGAAATGTTTCTGTTAGAGATGGTGGCAGGAGAAAGCATATCAAATCGACCACGAGCAGTTCAAATATGGCCGAAACATGCTTCCCTGATTAGATTTACGACAAGCTTCTTTAGGAATAAGATCATTTGAAGCATGCTACAGATTTCCAGTAAGATGAGGAAAATTTCAAAACTTTACCACATACACTCATGTTCACTTGCAAGTCAAAACTTTACCACATTGAGCCATTGTATTTTATAATCAGTAATCCCTACGCAATACAATGTTCTGAAAAACTAAGCAATTCTGGAGAACTAATGGTAAGCTGTTTATGATATTTTCTACACTTAAATTGACGAGATTAGGCAGGTCATTAGGGCATAGCAATTGCTTTAGACTAGTTGAACCGTTGAGAGATTAGTCCGTCTTAATGAAGTTATGACTACAGATGACAAAAGGAATAGAGAAGGAAAGTCAGAAATTTCCATGACTCACAATAGATGCTTCATATGGGGGGGCTCTTTACATATCATCTCTATCATGATGAAAATCAAAGCATTAGCAATTGGAATGCGGGTGAATTATGATTGGGAAGTTCTCTCTTTTTTACTATTGAATGTTCCGAGTCAATCTCTAGTTATAATATCCGCAGCCTATCATTATATATATCAGAATGGCCAGGACAGTTCCAATTCAACAATTCTAGATTTACTCCTCGTGACATTCACTGAGGTTTTTCCGTTTGAACAGTTCAGATGGTAAACTAACTTCCATAGTCCATCTAGCTTCTCATGAGAAAATATAGAAGTGCATCCCCGTTTTTACACTTGCCAATTAAATAGCACAAGAAGATTTTCAACATACCCATCATACAAACCAATTAATTACCTTGTGAGTATTGACCAGAAGATTTTGCTGTAAAACGACCAGCAGTTATCGCTCGAGGGTTTCAGAGAAAATTAGGAGCTAGCTATATGTGACTGCTGAATGAGACATCCCTCCATTGCTCTCTATGGAACAAAGAGTAATTAATTTTGTCTTTCCGCTGCCACCAGAAGATATGGCTCCGCTAATGAAAACCAGATGATTACAACTAAAAACATTAAAAAAAAATTGGTAAAACCTGCAACACATCAACTAGACCGACCATCACTTGCAGATTTTTGCTGTTGCTGTAGCGGTGTTTGTGACTGAAGCAAGAGCCTTGCTTGGGGAGAATTGTGTGCAGCATGGTGCTGGGGTTGTTGCTGGGCTTGAATCTGATAAGGTTATCAGAATTGCCAGGAGCCAAAGAAGAAGAAGTAGCAGCATTAACACTTCATCTGGATAAACAGGTAGGAGTAACGGTCCTAACCGGAGCAGCATTGAACCCACTGTTAAACCTCACAAACTCTTGTTGTTGTTTCAACTGCTGCTGCTCAAACATTCTCAACATTTCCTGCTGTTCTGTCTCAACCACGGCTGCAGCCAGTCGCTGCGACTCGAAGTTTTTGCTTCTGTATACCAATCGTAGACATAGACAACATGTCCCGATGGCGATAATGAGCCACTCAATTGCTGTGGTGTCAGAAAAGCTTGTGCTTGACCCGCATCATAGCTTGAAGACCAACAAGCTCTTTTTTCATAAAGACCCCTCTGCACTCGGTGTTATAGGAACCGGACCAGACGCTCGCTCCAGTAAACTTGTTCCTGAAACCTGGGACTCAGACCCCCCACCTCTCTCTCAATATTTACTAATTGTAATTATGTATTGGGTATTACTGTCCTAATCTTTTTTTTTATTTCTCTTAATTTAAATAAATATTGACATACAACATAATTAATAATAAATATTTTAAATTATATTTTAAAATATAAAATTAATTTATAAATTTTTTTAAAAAATACAATCTATACCATTTATTATTAATTTTATCACGTATCAATATTTACTTAAATTGAAAATTAAAATAGAATCATAATCTCATACTTATACATCTTGAAAATTATTGGTTTTAAAAAGAGGGAAAAATATTTTTCTTCGATCTTTTTTATTTTTAATTTTTAAAAATTAAAAAAAAATTAAATGAGACGATCTAACAATATTAGTAGAGGTGATATAATAAGATCATCCAATTAATAAAAAAAAGAAATTTATTTATTGACGATGAATATAAAAAATAAAAAATAATTTTTATAAATTTTTTATTATTAATAATAAATAAAATTATTTTCTTTTGTCAGTCAGTCGGATGATTTTACTGCATGATGTGATAATATCATTTTATTTTAGATTTTCTCTTAAAAATTTAATGATGCATAAATATATTTAAAAAATAATCATAAATTATTCAAGATTTTATTTAAATTATTTTTTAAAAAAAAATTTAAATAAATAAAAATTAATTAAAAAGAAAAAAAATATAAAAGAGGATTATAGTTCTTAAGAAGAATACTTTGCCTCTATCAATTTTTGTTTTTTTTTAATTTTATTCAAATAAATAAATAGATCACTACTTATATACTATTAAAGTGTGTAAGGGGACTTATCGTTCTGTTTTAATGGTGTTGAGTTAACAGAATTTTGTGTTATTGTTAAGATTTTCTCATCGTCTAACAAGAAGTATTGACGATGACAACAGTTGTAATATATATTTAGAGACTAGAGAAAGAATCAAAAGAGCCTTAGAAACAGACTTCCCGACTTCTGATTTACATTTTCATGATCTAAAACCAAACAGAAAGAAAGAAAGAAGAGCTGTACTCGAAGATACCTGCGGATCCTACTTTATATTTCCCCGAGAAAGTCTTCTTCAAAACCCCTATAATATATGCGGACTTGGGATCTCAGATGTGATCTATCCATATCTCACCATCATTTGCAAATTCTCTTTCTCTTTCTCCTCCACCTGCGTTCTGTTGTATGCGGTGAATCTGAGCTGCGCAGAAGAGGGGGCAGAATTGATGGTCTTTGGAACACAACCATACAAAACAATCCAATTAGATTTGACTCCAAATCAACTGTGATTTTTAAAAGAAACTGAATCGCTATAAAAGAGCCCTTGTCATTCTCAATGTCATGTCATTACATTCCATGCCACGCATCAACATTGGGGTTGAGAAAACTTAATTAACCCCAAAATCCAAATGGCAGGGTACTGATTCAATGCAATTTAATTATTTCGGAGAACTTGTACGAACAACACACGGGCCAGTCGAAACATTTTGACACAACCCATGTCAGATTTCAAATCAAATCATCAAAAAAGGGGACAATGATCTCATTCCATAATCATGGAGCAGCAACTAGGAGTGAGTGCATTGAAGACACCTCATCAAATCTGTTCACAATCTCAAAGATGCAATGGATTTGACCCACCAATTACACACACAGATACATATACACATATGCATATACAAAGGATAGTGATGGTGTAAATCTAAGGCTGTTATTTTAGAGAGCAGCTAGTTAAATATAATTAATGAATGAGACATCCCTCTCAGTGTAAAGACAATAATTCTTTTAACCGACTCTACCGATTTATGCAATAAAGAGAAATTTTGTCTTTCTACTGTCATATATCTATATGTCTCCATTTATGAAAACCAACCCAGATTATGAGTGAATGCATAAAGATCTTCATAAATGAGAAACCCATCTAGCAATTTACATATCTAAAATGGAAAAACTTCCTTCGCCTAATAAACCAATAGAGCTGAAGAACATCAACAAGACGGACCAACGGTCCTACCCTCATCACTTCCAGATTTTTGCTGCTGTTGAGCTTGTGGTGGTAGTGGTTGTTGCTGTGGCGTTGTATGTTCCTGTTGTGACTGCAGCAAGAGCTGTGCCTGAAGAGAGTGTGCGGTTTGGTGATGAGGGTGCTCGGGTTGTTGTTGGGCTTGAATCTGATATGACTTATCGAAACTGCCCAGAGCCAAAGAAGGGGACACAGCAGCAGCAGTCATCTGGTTAACAGTTCCAGCGGGAGCATCGAACCGGCTATTGAACCTCACCAAATCTTGTTGTTGTTGCTCATAATTTCTCAACATCTCCTGCTGCTCTCTCGCTGCAACGACGGAAGCCAGTTGCTGAGCACCGAAGATCTGCTGCTGATGATGTTGATGTTGTGGACCACGCATCACCAACTGATCACCCTGGGACGATCCGGTAGGTATACCCATCGTAGGCAACATGCCATGCTGTATAACTGTCGATGATGATAATGGGTTACCCAAATGCTGTTGCGGCATAAAAGCTTGTGCTTGTAGGATTGGCATCGTAGCTTGAGGACCAATATACGCGGCCAGCTCTTGTTTCGCATTATAAAGATCGCTTTGCACTTGCTTGAGTCTGTGTTGCAGGATTGAAATCAGACCCACGCAGCCGTAAACTGGGTCACGAAGGCGAGCCTCAGCTTCATAAGCCAATGAGTTGACCGCATCTTCTCGTAGATTGGTGCTGAGTTCGTTAAGAAGCTTTGCGACATTGCTAGCACCAAATACCTTGTGTACGTTAGCAAACTTTTGTGGCTGGTCTGGTGGAAAATATGGTGCAAAAACACATTCTTGCGTGCATTTTCGACGAAGAAACTTGCACGCTGCACAGGGCGAGTTTGATGATGACATTTTTTATTGCCAAACTGAGAAGGAAAATAATAATAATAATAATAATAATCATAGTAGTAAAATATAAAGAGAGAAAGGAGACAGAGAAAGATGCATTGCAATGAGGGATCAAAGAAAGAGAAATGAAAGGAGCTTTCGTAGGAGTATCATTTAATGCTAGGAGGGATCAAGAAAAGAAAGGAGAGCATACATAGAAGTATCATTTACCGATTCAAGAAAAGAAAGTGACTATTAAAAGCTCTCACACTGCCCATAAAAACCGACATGATTAATCAAAAAATGAAACATATAATCAAACAGTAACTTATATGCAAAGCAAACTGGTCATATTAATAATTAAGAAAAGGTAAGCAGACAACCATCACCAACAGATGTTAAATTTGCAGTGATGGCGAGAAATGAAACGTCAATGAAGAACTTCTACGAGTTTCTCTCTGTAAAATGTAGGCTCTCTCTATCCCACTATCTGTCTCTATTTCTCTATCTCTTTCACATGTTTCGTTGTCATCTTGTAATGTAAGAAACTCTTGGTCTAAGCGATCTTTCTAGATCAGTTTTTCTGTAAAATTTAAGATCTTTTATGAATAATAAAAAAAAGAAATTACTCAAATCCTCTAATCTCCGTATCCTAACAGCAAGATCGCCCCATAACCAACCACATATTTTCCAAGAAACCAAACGACGTTAAAACATTCAAACGGAAACTTTCAGTTACATACATATACACACACATACCTTCGATTTTGCTTTAAGGAAGTCGGTTCTGATCACATCCTCTCTCTCCGTCCATATGTATACAACCTGCAAGTTAGAAATAAACAGCCCTAAGAAAACGATACACCGACGTTATTGACGAATATGATTCAACGAACGGTAAGAGATAGGAAGACCAGCCGAACCATACATAGAGAAAGATACAAAGAGAGAGAGAGAGCGAGTGAGAGAGCTCTCTGGTCTAGGGTTCACGATCCGATCTTTGAGTTTAACGATCCCAACAAACAAAATGAGAAAATGGTAAATTATCGTTTCAAAAAAATAAATACTAATAATAATAATAATTATTATAATAATAATAAAAATAATAAAAGAAGAAAGGAAGAGAGAGAGGAAGGCAGAGATTTGATTGTTAAAAAAGGAGACAGAAATGATGGATTAAAAAGGAAGAGGGGCGTAACGTTATTTATATACACAGTCAAATGCCAACCGTTGAGATTTTGAAATGGTGGAGTTGACCATCTGACTGTTATTTATATATATATATAATATATATATATATTTACTGTTATTTGAATGTAAAGTTACAAATCCTCGAAAGGAAAGTAAGTCTTACTCTGCTACACAATCAAACGCGTCGCTCAGTTACCATTTTGTCCCTGTTCAATCTATGTATAATGTCCGAATTACCCTTGTCTCTTTTAAAATAGTCATGCAAGGGAAATACAAAGTTTTAATTGCAATCACCAATCAAGCAAGTGATGATATAAATAATTTAATATATTATTAAAAAAATAGTTATAAAATCTTTTAAATATTTAAAATATATTAATTATTAAATAATATTATAATTTTGAAATAATATTTTTAAAAATTAATTAAATTATTTATTTTAAATACAAATATTTATAATACTAACAAATAATTGTCTTCAAATAAAAATAATAGAATATTTGTTATTAATTGATTTATTAATTGTCAAAATTATGAAATCAATGTTCTAAAATTTGTCAAACTATTATAAAGATTGATTTTCGTATAATAAATGCAAGTAAAATATTTTTTATTCTAATTATATATATAAGAAATATTTTAAATTTTTATATTAATTATTTTTTTATAGGCAGTTTATGATAATAATTTTTTCTCATTTTTGATCGTAATGGTTATTTGTTTTCTACAAAAGTAGAATACAAATGAAGGGTTAGCAAAAGCACTTTTATATTTTTCAAAAGCACTTTTAAAATGAATGCTGCTTTTAATAAAGAGGAGAAGTGATTGCCTTAAGCATAGTTAAACCTTCATTAACTACAGTATCCCCTTTCATAGACAATTTGACTTCACAAAAATAAATGTGGTGAATCAATCCAACTTTAATTGAGATTAGAATCTTAATTAATGCTTGGTGGGCATTTTTGTAATTTCAACGATGTCAGACGGCGTAATTTTCTTGGTGGGGCGGTTTTGAATTGACAGTTGATTCTCTCTGTCGAACAGGGGTATTTTCGTAAAATAGACTTTCACATCACGGCAGATCGTTTCTCGATTTGCTCATTAGCACTCCACCCCCCCTCTTTCAACCTTCCTCTGCATCAGCACGCAGGCACGAGTCGCGAGATAAAAAGAGAGAAAAACCAGCGAGGGTTTACGTGATCTGCTACTGCTGACCAGAGTCCGTACGGCATTTGAGCACTTGTAGACAGTCGTTTGGTTGACCGATCGACGATGGCCTTTTACGTTCGTTGCGAAATGAGTAAACCTCAAATAACCGGTGGGTAACCGTCGGGTCCATGACCCGCTACCGGCTACCGTGCTTACCGGTTAATTAATAGCCTACATGTTGACAATTTGATTCTCAATTGTGCGGTATTTGTAATTTCGAGGTTTTAAAAGTTTGAAATTTCGAAGTGAAACAAGTCTGCACGTGAGTATATGACCGACCTGGTACTATTACAACGACTACTGGATTTATGCCACGTGGGATATATCGTACGGTGTTAGGCAGTCGGCTTGATTTCCAGCTGTCTTTGACTGAATTTTATCGCCGCTGGTGTGAAACCAACTCTATGCCGATTAGATTATGAGTTAAGAGTGTATAATGACCTTCGTATCCCTCTAACACCTTCCAAAATTTTTCTGAGCAATTCCGAAATATAAGAAAAACGGCTGGGTATTGTAGACAATTTAAAAATATTACACGTGTAATGGCAGCGGGGAAGAAAACAGATCATGGCTTTGCTTTAACGAGACGCAAGAGAATTGGAGAGGCGAGTAGAGTATGCTGGTGCAATGGGAACGTAAGAAGGAGGCAAAAAGGAAATAAGGGATGTGGTGGGTCTGAAATGAATGATGATGTTGATAGCTAGCCAGTAAAGTCTAGCCATGGTACGGCCACTGACTGCGACCACAGTGACACATAGAGAGAGAGAGAGAAGGTGGGGGGGGACCAAGACTCAGTCACTAGTCACTGTGTTGGCAGGCAATTGCGTGGACAGGGATTCAATCCATTTAATGTTATCCCAATCCCTGCCTTATTATCTGATGAAGATACAGACGGTATAGTGCAGTCATGGCTTTTCTTCTCGTCTTTACTGTCATTCTTTTTGTTTATCATACTCTGGCTCAAAGATTTAACATTTCATGCAAAGTCACTTCGCCATCGTTTTGGGTAATTTTCAATCATTTGTATATCTGTTTTTGTAAACGATCGGTCCGGTCATTCATAGAAGAGCAGCTGGTCACCACAGTCGGAAGGGTGATGCTGAGTTGACTCGTTTGTTTGAAGGCCCTAACACAAGGGGCACTGTGCAAAAAAATCACTCGTCTCTCATTACATAAATAATTTTATTATTTTAATACAAATAATATAATAACATTATTAAAATAAAATTTTATTTATTAATAATAATAAATAAATAAATTTTAATTTTTTTATTAATTTTATTTATTTATTTATATTTTGCTGTTGACAATCGTCGTGTAATCACGTGCACGGATTTGATGGAATGCTTGATTGAGGCGAATATTCCGAAGTTTCCCACCGTCCAGTATTATTGTTTGTTTACGACAATTTATGCCGCTCATTCAGTCCCGGCTTAAACCCTTTCGCTAGCAGGTGTTAAAGGGAATTACAGCTAAGTAGGTTCGCATAATTTCAGATATTTTGTGTAATAAAAATTATATATTTTATTTTATTTTAAATATAATTTACAAAAATAATTTTATAAACGTATCGTATTGCGCTCGTAAAACCAAACCAATCCACACATACACTTGTAATCTGTTAATTTTATATTTTAAAAATAAATAATTAAGTAGGATTGAATTGATAAAAAATAATAAGTGTAATTATTTTAATAAAATTGAATTAAAAATATTATATTTATGCAAATAAAATAAAAATAAAATTATTTTAAAAATTTAGGTAAATGTGAAATGAATCTAAAGAAACATATTACAATGATACGTGACCATATGTTTACAGATGGATTAAGTAGGAACAAGTTATAAAGATACGACGTAGACAGCAGATATTGGTGTTTGTCTGTGTGTGGCTTGTTGTAGAAAAGTAGTACAAGGGACAAAATGATTGCTATGTGATATGAACAAAATCTCAAAACATCTTTGGTATTCTGCTGGATTGTTAGGTTAGACAGCTGGGACAAGGACAGGATTTTGCTGTAAGTGTTAGCTAATCACATTATGATTAACTTGCCGTTTTGTTGGGGGATGGTGTGGTTTTGTGAAGGCCGCTTAACAAGCAGGGGGTATACACGGACCAGTAGCTACTGTTAAGGGGGGCTAATAAGGCCTAATGGGGCAATCCTGAGAGGCCCAAGAACACTTAAACTCCTACAGTCGCAAAAACCTGACCCCAACAAAAGCGCTGTGCTAAACCAAAACCTCCGTCTTCGGAAACCTGACTATCGCCGGAAGAACCATGTCGGGGTGGTGGCGCATCCTTAAAACGGTGGCATGCAACTACAAGTCGGTGTTTTCGCAAGCCGCTTCGTCTTGTCACACGATTCAAGCAATTCTCAGAGAATGTAGCGGTAGCGGAGTCGCCGCCTGGGACCTTGCGCTGGGTCGAATCCCGGCTGTGGTTTTTGCGCAGAACCTGCTTGACAAAGATCCCAATAGAAGGTTACAGTCCAGGAAATAAATTTTAACTGCTGAAAGGAAACAGATTCATTCCATCCTAAAGTCTGTAAAACTCCCCTTCTTTTACTCCACAACATTTCCGCTCCAGATACGGGCAGGGTCTGGATCATCGGTTTTGCTTGATTCAGGAAAAGTACTCCCGATCAAGGTTAATTTCGTGTCACTTGCTATCTGTTTTGATCCATTTTTATTGCCGTTTGGAAAATGTTTGATGCTGTTGTTACTATTTGTGGTAACGTGCATGGGAAAGGAGAGACTGGAAAAATATTGAATTTGGTTTTTGTGTGGGCCGATGATGGAACGGAACTGAAGGTTGATGTGCCTATTGTTTTTAAAGGGGAGGACAACTGTCCTGCTCTCTACAAAGGTAATATTGCTTCGTCGTTTATTTATATGAACTGTCACATTAATCGCAGAGTTAGAAGTTGTGAAATACCTGGAGGCTTTTAGACTACTGTAAGATGTTATGGATTAACATTTGATATGAAGAGGACATGAATCATGATATAGATGTCTAATCTGGAATATAAGCAGGACTTTGCTGCATTTTCCTTTTGTCATGATTTTCCAAACGGTTCCCATTACTGGAGCCAAAGCAATGCTATATACTTATTCTCAAATTCATGATTCTGTGTTCAATGGAAGGAAAATTTCTAGATTTATTGTTCAGTTTTCTCATCCGTATCCTGGTTTGTTGGCCTGCTAGTTTTGTGATTGGCATTGATTCTGTAAGTTGAATATGGGAATTTTGGTGATCGAAGGTGTCCTATGCTGAGTCGTATGAGATTGTTATCGCCATTTCTAACATGACATGTTGTTCCCGCTTTCACTAATTGAATTCCTTTGCAGACTCAATGTAATTTGTCATTTCAAATACCAAGCTGATGCTATTTTATGCCAAAACAGGGGGACATCTGAAAAGTATGAGAACTACTTTAAAATATGTGTGTCCAGCTGATGAGCACATTCCTCATCAAATTGATGATGTAGATGCGAGCAATCTTGATATTGGAGATATTATGCGTGACATTGAGGTTCATCCATCCTGGAAGCTTCTTAGCAAGAATGAGAACATGCCTATATGTAAGATTGTGGCAACAAACTTGGAAAACCCAGAACCTGCAGTGTTGTAGGCACTGAAAGGATAATATGGGACTGGGTTTGCAGGTTTTGTGAGCATTCCTGAAAATGAGAAGCATTTCTAGAATAAGTCTGTGTTCTTTTTAGTAGGCTTCAGCTTGTGCTTTGGCTTCCTTAGACGAGGAAAAGATTGGTTGTCAAAGCTTAATCAAAAAAGCTGATGATGGATTTAATTACATGTTATATTTACACTTTCTGAAGCCATACCGAAACCAGACAATTTGCATTATCGTCTTTTGAGTGATAGGATGACAGACACACACACACATGTTATATATATATATATATATATATTTTTATTTATTACAAATTTATATTTTCTTTTCTTTAGCTGAAATATACTTGCCAAGTTCAACTAGCAGCAGCCGTGAATGGTATGGGTTCCACGATGCATTTGAAAATTGACTTTGCCGTGGAGCTCCGGTACTTAACTCTCTAGCGACTGGGTCCGGTCTTAATTCTTGAAGCTCCGCCTAGAAGCTGTGCACTAGATTTGACAAAAATAAGTTATGAACAAGTCAACTGTAGTGCCACGTCACTTGTGATCTTGTAAAATAACCAAATCAATTGCGTTATCACTGTCAAACATCGTGGACCCAGTCAGCTCAACACGTACGTACATTTTATGCTTAATACTCTTGCTCCCTTCCCCAGTTCCCCTTGCAACAGTATGTGATTCCTCTTGAACAGTAACATCTTCAACGAAGGGTGCGCATGTCATGGTTGTCTCTGCTACGTTCACGAAGAAGTTCACCGCTTGCTAGGATTAGGATTGATTTGGTTAAAATTTTGATTTTGAGATAATATAGTAAAATTATTTAATTAATAAAAAATTATAATTATTAATAATTTTTTTTAAAAAAATAATAACTGATTTTATTTTATTAATTAAATAATATAATAAAATATTTAAATTTTATTATATTTTTTTATTTAAAATTTAATATATATATATATATTTAAAAAAAATAATTTAATTTTCTGTTTAAAAAAATCTGAAAAATTCTTTGGCGCCGCGTCAGCGGTGACCTCGACGTAAAGTTTTACATTTAATTTTTGTCTAAAAAAAAATAATGACACGTCAGTACTGACGTAAGGCGAGTAGACCTGTCACACCATACAGGCAGCAACGTGGATGCCTCTGTCCTAAGGGGGGATTTGCACGCGCCACGCACTTGCAAATGACAAATTAGGGGGGCTTGACTTTGGTAATTAATTGACCCTCTCAAAACGGAGATATACACCCCGTTTGGCGTGGTAGGACGTTGTAAACCGCGTTCGGAGAAGCTCAAATCAGACAGCATCTCATTCCTCCTCCGTCGTCTGCCCATCCTTCGTCTTCTTCCTCCGGTTGAAAATCTCCAGTTCTTCTAATGCGTATTCGTTTCCTTTCTCTTCATTTCGTTTACCGCCTCATTTCCTTTCGTTTCCTTTCTCTGTTCCCTTGATCGAATCATGATTATATGTCGCCGACATGCGTTGGCTTCAAAACCTCTCTTTCTCCTCTTCTCCTTCCTCCTCCACCTCCCCTGCCTCTGCTTATTCTTCTCGTAGTAAAAACGATCACCTTTTCAATCTGAGAAACAACAGAAGTAGCGATAATTCTAATAATGACAATAACAGTAATAATGACAGAAAGGTTTTGCGGGGACCGAAATTGACGAGGCAGAAGAAGCTACGGCATTTGAGCGATCAGGCGATTGTCGGGGCGGCCAAAATTGCTCATGCGGACTTGGCGGAGTTGGGATCACTCAGAGATAATGATCATTCCTCGGCTTCGATGTCCACGCCTGTTCCGTTACCACTTCCGTTACCGTTGCCTGTTCCAGAGGATAATGGAGGAAGAGGCGTCGAGGAGAGAGAGCGTGACGGGTTTAGAGACAGAGTAGATGGGGCTGGAGAGGGAGTTTCGCCCTCTAATTCACCAATATCGAGGTTCTTTTTCTTCCTGTTTTTACTTCTTCTCTTGCTTTTTTAATTCATTTTGCTTCCATATTGGTTCAATTGCATAATCAATTGAAAGTATTTGATTGTATTATGCAATATTTAACATTTTTTCTTGTTGTCGTGTTTAATATGCTTTAAGCTTGTTTGTTTGATTGTTTTAATGGTCTTTACTTTTTTGATTTTTTTCCCCATTAATGTCAATTATGGAACGGTTATTACTTCCAATGATTATGTGTATTATGATTTGCAAATTGTAGGGGAGAAGCATATGATTATTTCATTAGTTTTGCGTAATTGAAAAACTATGCCTTGATGTTTTCTTTGTCAAATTTCTTGACGAACTCTGTGTTTCTGTTTTATTTATTTATTTATTTTATATTGAATTCAGTAAGAGTTGGTAGCATGTGCCTTCAGTAAACACATTAATACAATCCTTGTTTGTTTAAGGAGGTTTCAAAGTGTATTGTTAACCAAAGGAAACCAGGGATAGTCATAACGAAAATTGATTAATTTGTGAACCCAGCATGCACTCATATTAATTTTAACAGGTTTATTTATTTTGTTACATTGTATTTGTAGCTCTGACGGAGCCACATATTTGGTTTAGCAGTTAGATTATTTGAATTTTCATTCATTGAGCTTACTTCTATAAATGGCTTTCTGGCATTATGTCAATCATATGGGTTTGTTACATTGTTGTCCTATTTCAGCGTGTTTTGTAGGCGTTTTGGGAGGAAGATGCCTGAGTACTTTGATACGAAGTCACCTAGAACAGTGCATCAAGATCTGAATAGTGTAGAAAGATCAAGAGAAATCTTCAGGCTCAATATTCCTGCTAAGAGTGCTCCTACTAGTCCATTCGCAAGTCCTGTACTCAGCCCTGAAAGAAGGAGTGCTGGTGAGATGTTTCAATATCAGGTTCCCAAAGGAAATCAACAAGGATGGTCTGCCCCTGAGATGCTGGCCTTAGATATTCCGGGGCTTCCTCCACCAGCATTCTTTGATTACAGTGCTTTTAGTACCGAAAGTTCTCCCTTTCACAGTCCTCGAAGTAGAAGTCCATGTCAAAACCCCAGAAGCCCTAGTAGACCTTCATCGCCAATAAATTCCCAGTTGTCCCGTGAAAATACTGGTCGTGTTGAAGTCCACCCTTTACCTCTTCCTCCGGGTGCAGGCGTGCTTTCACCATCAGCTTCTATTCCCCTGGTTCCGTCCAAACCTGAATCTTTCCGAATGAATAGTCAATGGACAAAGGGAAAGTGCATTGGGCGTGGTACATTTGGAAGTGTTTATGTTGCCAGCAACAGGTATATAAGTTGTGTGTTTCTTAATGCTAGTTTCTATTGCAGCAACAGACACTCAATTCATCCTTCCTCTTTAACAGAGAAACTGGAGCTTTGTGTGCGATGAAGGAGGTTGAGATGTTTCCTGATGACCCAAAATGTGCAGAGTGTATAAAGCAACTGGAGCAGGTTGTTTTCCAACATTATTGCATTTTAAATGAACTTAATTTACTAAGTGCATTAGTTTGATAGCTCTTTAATAGATTAATATTGGGCCTTTGAAATTTTTTTTTGGATTTTATTGTTGGATTTATTTGTGTTGATGTTGCACATCATTTCTGGGGCTTTATTGAGCTATGGACAATTCTCTTGGTCCGTGGTGAACATATTTGATTATAAGTTCGTAGGTTTTTCCTATAAACTTGCATCTAATCCATCCATTTCTTTCAGGAAATTAAAGTTCTCAGCCAACTGAAGCACCCAAACATTGTGCAGTATTATGGCAGTGAAATAGTGAGTAACATTCCACTTGCATGTTAGGTGTCTTAGCTTAATCGATTCTTGCTAGAGTTTCTTTAAGACCCATCTAAGGCAAATTAAACTTTATGCATATGCAGGTTGAAGACAAATTCTATATATATCTGGAGTATGTTCATCCTGGTTCGATTAGTAAATATGTCCGTGAACATTGTGGAGCCATTACAGAAGCTGTTGTTCGCAATTTTACTCGTCATATTCTTTGTGGGTTGGCATATTTACATGGTAAAAAGACTATCCACAGGTACAGAACATGCTTCAATCGATAAGTTGGTATTTGTCTTAGCTTGCATTTACTGTGGATAATTTAAGTTTTACACCTTCTTATGCTAGTTTCATTTAAAGGGTGGGAGGAATTGTAATCTTAGTGGCAGGACAATTGTATTTTATCATGTTTATTCAGATGCTTAGTGTTCTTTTTTTCCTGGAGTAAACAGGGACATCAAAGGAGCAAATCTGCTTGTTGATGCGTCAGGGGTTGTTAAGCTTGCTGACTTTGGAATGGCTAAGCATGTGAGTTTTTATGACTTTTTAAAAATGATTTTATGTGTCATACCCGGACACATGCTTGTTAATGTGTTCCAGTGAGATATTTTAAAGTGTTTTTATGGCATTTGCAGTGATTATTAAATGGGATTTTTAAATATGTTTTTATGTTATTGTTCACTTTTTTCTTAATAGGTATTTTCTTTTGTCTCATTGACAGTAAATGAAGTGTATGTATGAAAAGATGCTGATTTGTTACTTCTTTTTCTGTAGTAATACAATTTATGCTGTTACAAGGGGTAGAGGAAAAATATCTTTTTGTTGCATGTTCGAATTTTTCAGATAAAGCGTTTTGTCTTGGGCATTGTTGTTATGATTGAGCAAAAATGTGACAGTATGGTACTTGTTTAGTACAGGCCCAACTAAAGGGTTATGGTCTTGTGTAATGACATTTGTTTGGTGCTTCTTGTTGATTCATCTCCTATTATCTTCTGCATTGTTATATTACTAGTTTAATATTTGTGTTTGCATTGCTTTACATGTTATGAAGTGTATCTATTTGATGAACCCAGTACTTATTCTTTCTGGTTCCTGTACTGTAGCGAGCCAAAATAAGTCTGAGATGATTACTTTGGTGGGCTGGAAAAATGCCATGCTCATACACCTTATTGTTGCCATAATAATTAATAATATTTTTTTTTCCTGTTGAGCTCAAGTTCTGATTCTTATTTGTTTCTCAGCTTACTGGGCAAGCTGCCGATCTTTCTTTAAAGGGAAGTCCATACTGGATGGCTCCAGAGGTACCTACTTGTTGCTACAACAATATGTGCTGGCCTAGAGCTTGACTGTTCTGAAATAATTGTTTATCTTGCAGCTCATGATGACTGTCATGCAGAAAGATAACAAATCTGATCTTGCTTTTGCCGTTGACATCTGGAGTTTGGGTTGTACAATTATTGAAATGTTAACTGGGAAGCCTCCTTGGAGTGAGTATGAAGGGGTAAGCATCTGCTGTTTCTGAATGTTATTCATTCATCACTGCCTGCATATTTTGTAAATTTTACTGTGTCAAGTTGCTATCTATTTGCCAGCGCTATGAGAGAATAAGAGTTTTGGAAAAAACTGGGGTCTGCATCATTAAATTTCTTGCTCATTCATTCCTTTGCATTAGTGTTTTTTTTTCATCAGCCACATTAAACTTTTCAAGAATTGGAAGGTTGTAATAAATCTACTTTGCTTTTGCTGAAGCACTCTTTGCCTACTGGGAAGAGAATCTTTCTTTTCTTTTCTTTTTTTGTAATCTTTTTGATCATTAGTAAGTTCTTTTCGATTTCCTGGTCCATAATTTTGTACTAATACTGCATCAAAACCATTGATTATTTCAATTTCCTTTTTTACCCTCTAACCCCACCTGATGAGTTGTTTAAACGATCTTTTATTAATGCAGGCTGCAGCTATGTTCAAGGTTATGAAGGATACCCCAGCAATCCCTGAAAGTTTGTCAGCTGAGGGCAAAGACTTTCTACGATGCTGCTTTCAAAGAAATCCCGCAGAGAGGCCATTGGCTAGCATGTTACTAGAACACCGATTCCTGAAAAACTCACAACAGGCTGATGTCCCATCTCACTCCAAGTCTTTTGGTGGGATGAAATGGACTGTAAGTAATAACTGCTATTCCTTATTTTTCATTCTAATTTAATTGTGATTGTATATCATTCTATGCTGTCTTGCCAGGAGAAACCCCATAGTCCAAGAGAGAAGTCTGACATTAAGTTTGATCAGGTTCCAGTACTTCCGAGCTCAAAAAGTACCAAAAAGGCAACTTTGGACGGGTAGTAATTGCCTTCTTCTGTATAATTTCTTTTGCCTCTTTGGAAGTATAAATCATTGAATGATGAGCATTCTCAAATTAATTCTATTCTCTTGCATGAATGCCGCCTCCAGTTTCATAAGTAATTCTTTTTTCTTCAGTGAGAATGGCCAACGCCCCCGTCATGAAACTTCCGACTTAATAGCTAGCTCCCTCTGCTCTCCACGTTCTACCCTCGAGACTCTTCCTAGTTTATCTCCTCCACATTCAGGACACAGTTCACAACGGTCCAGAACTTCTGCATCTTTCCTTGGGCGTATTGGTCATGGTTCTGGTTCTTAAAGGAATGGCATTAACAGATGAAATGGAGGAGAGGAGTGGAAGTTTTGCTGCTTTGTTTTTCATGGGGATGGAGTTATCACTGACATGGAAACTTCATTTTAAAAACTCGTTTTGGGGACTCATCAGTGCTGTCCCAGTTAACTGGCCATGCTGTCTGCACCATCTTATTCATTCAAGGCTCTTGAAGCTTCTAACGCCTTTCGTCCTGGAAGTACATCTCGGTAGCCGGAATGTAGGAGAAGTTTTTGTACACTACTCACTAATTATGACTTATGCAAGCATGGAAGTTCTTTTATATGTATATTTTTCCAAGTTTCTTTCATATTCTTACCTCCATCTACATCTGATGGATTCAAAACAAATTTGTAGATTTTAGATTTTAATAACGATTGTAACGGGCACATGGGTTTTCCACAGTTTCCCCCAAGAGCATCGTCATCCGTCCATTAAGAGGACAAAAGCAGCTGAGCAATGACACCCTCAAAAGCCAAATACCAACAACGACCAAGAGAATAAACAAGAACTATTGTAAAACTGGTAGTACACCCTCTCTGCCAGGAAAAATCCATCCCAGCCGGCTCAGCTTAAGTCATTTATTGGCAACTTTTTCTGTATCATTGGATTGAGTTTGTGTTTGATGGCAGCATATGGCGGGGGAGGTCTCCTTCTAGACTTGGTTTCCTTTAAGGTGGTCGTGTCTTGAATAGATCTTGTTCCATGCAATGGCTTGTCTAGAATCATCAATCATGTATCAAGCGGTGTACAACGATGAAAACGTGAAGATCATTCGATGGCTTTTCTGGAATCATGTATCAAACGGTTTCAAAAGATGAAAAACACCAAGACTACTAGACCAGACGACGCCAACACAGTAGTAGGCCATTACATGACGGCATTGATTATGGTCAAATCAGTGTCTTTTAATGCAAATGTCTTTTTCCTGAATTAATCTATTATTGAAACGAAGAAAGAAGAATTGTGCTTTCACTTTCCTATCCTTTTCAGCCCATGTTAAGCTATATTCACGTGATTACAGACCCAGGTTGCGTTATCCTTGGCTCCATTTTTCCTTCTCTGCCCTCTTGCCAAAGCATAACCTCTTTGCAGAGCAATAACATAACCCCAACAATTCAATACACTTCCTGAAGAGAAAGAAAATGGAACCTCCGGCGACACAAAACATAAGCAAGAGCTTCCAAGTTGAAGAAGATGAACAAGAAAGAGCTATCAACGAATGGTATGTACACGCACACACACATATACGTAATCTGATTTCCTTGTACTTTTGCTTTGTTAATTAATATAGAAGAATCACTTGTATTTTATGTGGTCTTCATTTATTTTCTGAGATGCAGCTGTTCCTGCTGTTACGACTGCTCAGAGAACTGCTTTAATTATTTGTGCTGTTATAATCTCTGTTAGAAGACTGTATCGAAAGACCTCTTTCATGTCATTAATTACCATGCTGGGTTAGATTTGGACGCAGTGTAGAATCAGATTATTATGATAATGGGAGATTTGTGATAAAAATTTAACAGAGAGATATTGAACTCCTTGTTGATGAGGGTATTTAATTTTTGTTATCTGGTTAATTTTCTTGCTTTCGGGTGCGTTAACTATATTAACTCTCCGATGAGTTGCAGTATGTAATTAAGAGGAGAATCATGAAGAATTAAGGTGCCATCAACATTCAACCGGATGGTATTAGTAACGTTAATTGGTTCTGTGATTTGTATTTTGTATGGAAACGTCAAGAAGAGCATACGCTTTGTCTGCCGTCTGCTGACACATTAACCCACTCAGTAATCTGATGTAACACATTAACTGCAAGAAATCGTTTTAACAAGATGGATGAGTC
The DNA here is from genome assembly GCA_019650275.1 of Xylocarpus granatum. Lineage (NCBI taxonomy): Eukaryota > Viridiplantae > Streptophyta > Magnoliopsida > Sapindales > Meliaceae > Xylocarpus > Xylocarpus granatum. The sequence goes on from BNST01000758.1 coordinate 234,679, forward strand.
CCATGCTTGCATTGGATTAGCACTTAAGCGCCAACCCCTTATAATTAGCCTTAAAGGGTGTTTGTTTAGTCATATCATCCACAGATGGGAAAATTTTCCTTTACCTTCCTTTTGTTCTTACGTTGAAAATTAGGTTAAAATCTCCTCTGAAAGCTTTTGAAATTGGGATTAGTAAGGAACCCCCAATTTCCAGGGTGAGCCATAAATGCATTACAGAGTCAGAAACAACCAATCTCAAGTTCCCAACCATCCCCTGTTTTGTAAGCCAAGAGAGTTCCTCATCTCTGTGATCTCTGTGAAATAACAGTAACACAATAGCTATTAAACGATTAAAAATTTTGATCCAAACAAAGAAATTCATCAACAAAGAGGCAACAGGGCAAAGATCCTGTAGACGGCTGATCCAAAAGCAATTTTATGAAATTGCATGCTAGAGTGTAATATTGTTGCTGTTGCCATATTTTAATGGTGAAAAAGAAATTAGTAATGTGGGTAAAAGATTTTTTTTTAAGTAAACAAAAATCAAAGTTTCCTGCAAGTGGATCCTGAAAATAAGGCAGCATATTGCACGCATCAGGTTTTATGAATCTTGGCCAAATGTGCGTAAACGCAAGTATGCTCACTGAACCAAACAGTGTTTGTACAGAATGGAACCCAACTTAGGATGAGTCAACTTAATACCTTGGAATATAGAGATAGTTCCTAAAAACAAATAAACAAACAAAAACCGTTAAGCCTGTCGCCAATATTTAGTAATCCGTTCAATATATCAGCATACACTGAAGAAACCGAAGTAGATTCAATCTAAGCTCATTCACTATATGTTCAAGTGTTTAAAGACAAATCTTGTAAGTGTAACTGTTTATTCTTTATTTGATTAGTGAAATTGGCTGCTGTTTAGAGATTTCTTTTTTTACGTAAATTTAGTATTATTTTGTTTTCTTACTTGAATTTCATAACAATAACAATAAAAACATCCAAAGCAAACAATTTTCCTGTTCTGTACAAGAAGAATAAGGTTTACTTAAGTTTGAAGTTATTCAAGCACACATACAATTTGATTTCTGGCATATAGGGAATAGAGTTGTTCTTTGTAACGCAGACATATTTGATGAACAACAGGTGCACACACTATTGACTTTGCTCAATGCTTCAAATTCAAGCAAAGGCTATTCGACTTTGGCTGCTCCGGTAAGCCTGATCTAGCACTTGATGAATCACTACTACATAGTTTGCGAGGTGTGTGCCCAAATCAAGTTGATCCTGATGCCAAATTGGTTGCTTTGGATTGTGTCACACCCACACTTACACCAAAGCCAAGTCAACAATTCTGGGTTACTCCAGTCAGATCAAGCTCTTAACGGTTCAATTCTGTAGCAAGTGCCCTTACTATTCTCCAAAGATTTTGGTGTGTCAACGGCTAGGATGTTCGAGATTAAAGGTGGTATGATATACCAAGTAGTTATTAAAAAAAAGGGTATGTCCAATCCATAATTACCAAGTAAACAGAAAAACCAAACACAATCATGACACTTTGAACACGAGCAGTACCCGTTAATGTTTCTAATTCAGCAGCAGAACACAGATATGCATTATTCAACTAATAACAGGAGGCAAATTTACAGAAGACAGAGATGCTGTAACAATTTCTACCATTTGCACTTTATTGAAGAGATTCTCTGCAAGACTGCAACGCTGTGAAGAGAATTCTTTTCATTGAAGAGAGAGAGTGGTCTCTGCAATGCGGAGTTCCGAGCAAGAAATTCTTGGCCTTGTCGTGACTCTCTGTTGACGAGATATTAAATAATTAGGGACACATTTTAAAATGAGCCCTGAATAAATTGGGCCTTCTGGTAGTGCTCAATCTGTACATAACAGAACCCTTCCTTCTAAATATAGAACAAATAAACTACTCTGTTTTTGCCAAATCAAGGATGTACCGTTTTATTGAAAGCTGAAACTGGATTGCCCCTCTACGTTCATCCAAAGTCATCTAAACAATCTTGTGAACCTTCGGATTATGCAGCTTTTTATCTGATGAAAAATGGATGTTTTCTTTTTCTTTACCAATCTTTTATTGTTATAGCTCCTTGATCTTCTTATCTGTCGGTAGTTTCCCCTACTGGACTCGGCGAGAAGTTTGGCTCGGGCCTTTGGGAAAGCCACTCCTTTGCTTTCTTGGGCTTCTACCTTGATGTTGGAGTCGGCTTCTTCTGCAATCTCTCTTGCTGTTGTTTCACGACGTTGAAATGTATTTTCGTCCTTCATTCTTCTTCTTCTCTTTCTGTTGTCGGAGTATGATTCTTTCAATCTTGATAAAGCAAAGTTTCGGTTTGCCTCAGCTGCTTGCTTCTGTTCCATGGACACAGAAATCCGCCGATTTGCAAGTGATGTCTCTTCTATAGCTTTTCTTTTCAGCGCATGATATTCTTCATGAGTAAGTTGAATCGTGGTAGTGTCCATTTCTGAGATTTTGATGTGGCGAATTGCTTCGGCAGCAGATGCCCCAAAAGCCTCTGATTCTATCTTCGCAGCTCGAAGTGTTAGCTGCGATGCTTGAAGCATCTGTCTCTTAAGCCGTAGAACTTGTTTCAGTTTTGATCTTGCTTTCCGTTGTTCATCCGCAGCCAGATTCAGGATTTTCAACTCTTCCCTTGTTTCATCTAAAGCCCGACTTAGTTCATTGATCATCGCAATGGCATTGAGTTCTTCCGCCCTTTTGGACATGATGGTTTTGGCAGTTGTCTCGATTTCTGATTCAAGCTCTGAAACAACAACATTAGACATAGAATAGCGGTTCTTAGCAGTTGCTAAGTCTGATTTTAGCCCTTCAAGCTCGTCAATGAGAGGTTTGGAGTCTAACCACGACTGCATGGCAGAGTCTTTGGCTCTCTTCAGTTCTTCCTTTGTCTTCACCAATTCTTCTATCTTGGCCTCCAGTGAATTGCCTGGATTTTCTTCTATCGATCCTTTCGAGTTGTGTAGGTAGCTCTCTTTTCTTTCTTCATCGTCTGATTCCATTTGCTAGTTGCATGAAAACAGAACTTGGGATATTTCAGGGAAGCTTATAACCTTTTAGTCTAATATCTGAGCAGCATCTGCTTTTCCTAGTCCATTTTATTCCTGTATCAATGGGTTTGGTTAATACAAGTAATCAATTATTTAAGATAAACTTAGCTGTGCTTTGTGCATATATGGTTGAAAGATTCAACTCAAATCCAAAGCAAGCTTTGCTATCACCGGCTTGTATGCATAGAAATTGTCCTGTCTTTTGGTTTTGCATGCAAGGTTGTGCGGCAGGACCAAATGCCGACACAAAAATAATGAGCTGTTCCCTCGAGTTAGGCATATCCCCTCATTAATCCGTTGCTGTACTAGTCGGATTAGGGACATGTAAAATGGTAATTAATCGATTGCTCTGCTCTTATTGATGAACTCTAGCTGTAGAACAGTAATGTGTATCTTGTATTGTCTTAGTTGCATTTTTTGACTTTAACCCATATATATTCTGCATTATTGGTCGTTTATTGTGCAGGATTATTCTATTTCATATTGATTTGATGCGATTTCATGTTATAAGGTTCACATATATTCTACTTTATTCCAACTTTGGGATGATGCACGATCGGATTATGACAATTGTTCCAGTTTTACAGTTTTCTGAGACGCATATATTGATATGGACTGAAACTAGAATCTATCCTTTGATTGCAAAATGAAATATCAGGACCTAGAACTCTCTAAATTTCTGCCTGAATATTTTTGTCTGCGTTGACTTCGCAGATTACGTTCTTCTGAGAGCGATTTGGCGAAACGAGTTAGAGCTTCCTCGTTGCTATGTTCTCCGTCAATTTTTTCGAACCTGCCAGTCTCCAGATTCACCCTTGACACAGGCTGCTTTAACAACCTCGTTCCAATTTCCATAAGCCTCTGCATGTTCTCCTTGCTCGATACATCAACAGATGCAGCATCACCAGTCAACGTGTCGTCCTGAATTCGAAGATATTTGTCTTTGCTACCAAGGGATTGAAAGAGTGTGGAAACATGAAAGTCAACCATATCAGAGCTTGCATCAGAAAAAATATCGACCATTGGTGTTTTGCCGTTGTCATAGATCCAATCGAACAAACCCCATTTTGATGCTGTGGCTGCACTGTACTTAAGCTCTTGCTTGGCTGCACCAGTGCCTAGTGATAGCACCAGCATATTTCTGCTCTCCATTGGTTTCATGTCCTTAAATTGAGGATTTTTCTTCAGAATCTCCTTTGAAATGTGGCTTATAGCTATTAGTGTCTGCAGATTAATTGTGAATTAATTAGTAATTGGAACAACAGAGCTAACTAAGTTGATTAAAATTAAGCTACTACATACAGGATTACTTGCAGCAACTCCACCATCAATGAGATCGAAACTGCGGGTTTTGCCAGTGGCTTTATCCTTAATCTCGAAGTAGTTGGCTGGAAAGTAGGTGGGAGCTGCAGAAGTGCTCATGCATATATCCGCCAGCCGAGCATCCTTCAATGCATTTTCTTTTCCCTGTAATCAAATATGACAATCAATAGATGCACAGTATGCAACTTTTTTACTGCGATTGTTGCAGGTAATGACACAAGCATGCAATTAAATTATCACATTCAATGAGCGTCTGTCCCTACAATTTTCGATTTTTGAAACCTGGCATGCTTTTTAAATTCAGAATCTTAACGTAATCCATATACAAAGACGATAAAGGTGAATGTTTTGTTTGAAGTCATACCTCGTTAGTTGAGAATATAACTGGCTGAAGCAGCTTGATGTCAAAAGCTGGCATGAGCACATTTGTGAGGGTGTCCTTCACTGTCATGTTTCCAACCAGCTGGTTTACCAGCGTCCGGAGGTACTTCCCATCGTATTTTGGACCCATCATACTACCGATTAGGCTTCTAATCGGACCCAAGAAATTATTGCGACTGATGACACCCATAAACAAAAACCTTAGTAAAAACCAGGCAAGACCTTCACGAAAAGTCGTTCTTTGTTGTTAATTAATTTGGTTAATTACCTATTTTGAGGAAAAATTTTAGGACCATGCTCAAGATAAAAGTTGTTGATATCCTTTGCAAGCATAGGTCTGCCTTCCTTGACGGGAGCTGTAAGCATGGTTGCTATCAACCCACCTGTGCTTGTTCCTGCTACTACGTCAAAATAATCTGCGATTCTCGCATTTGGTCCATCCAAATTCTAGCAAAATACGTATAAACAGATATTAGATACACAATATATTTACGTACATAACTGTTATTTCAACACAAATAAAGAGAAGAACAAGACTATTTATTATCCGGGAATAACCTGGAGCTTGGATTCAAGAGAAGTTAAAATAGTGCTAGGAATAATGCCACGAATCCCACCTCCATCAATACTCAGAACTGTTACTTTACTAAAACTGATCGCCATTTTTGTTTCAGAATTTGCTGCCTTATATTTAGGCAAGAGGATTGAAGGGAGATATACCCGCAAGAAGCAGTGTCATGGGTACTTAAAAATAACAACAAGAGCTTAAAGAAAGACTTGTTATGGCAAAGTCTCCCAATACAATCAAAAAAGACTTTACATCCTGTTAATATACAACTTGCTAGTCTCTTTCGATTCCCGCGTCTCACGTTTGCACAATTCAGAACTTCTGAATTTGTCAAAGATTCTATCCACCTACACCGGTCATCTTAGCTGCAACTAAAGCCAAATTCATTAAACTCGATGTCTCTTCATCTTCAATAACATTATGAAACTCTTTTAATGGATGCAAAGGTTCGCAAAAAACGAATATTAACTTAAAAAATTACATGCTGTGTACGTCAGACTTTACTATTTAATTCAAAGCCTTGAGGAATATTTTATTAATTAGTGCAAATTGCATGATATCAACTTTCAATAACTATAAATTGATGTGATGGGATGAGATGACTGCACACCAACCAAGTTTTGTCATGCAAGTACAAAGTTAATTACACTTTTATTTTTTTTAATAGATAAAATTATATTTCGATGGATATCAAAGAAGAAGAAAGCCCAATTGCCTGTAAGAAGTAAAAGTTTTTGCATATTCTCCATGGTTGCAATATCAACAGACGCAGCATCGCCTCTCAAGGTGTCATCCAGTGCTTAGGCATATAGCAAGGAGCATTATCACACACACATGCATATATGTATGTGTAAACGGTACACATAGTAATAGTAAAATTTCTTGAAAAATTGGCCATTAATCTTGTCAGTGTAGGAGTAATAGTGCATGCGTGAGTTCGAAGGTAGTTGTCCTTACAACCGCAGGATTGAAAGAGAGTGGAAACATGAAAGTCAACAAGACCAGAACTTGCAGCAGAATAAACATAGATTATTGGTGTTTTTCCATCCTCAAAGATCCAATCAAACAAGCCGCATTTGGTGACTGTGTCTGCACTGCACTTTAAATCTTTCTTAGCAACCCCCGTCCCTACTGATAGAACCAGGATCTCTGCACCGTCCATTGGTTTTTTGTCAGAAAACTCTCGGTTGCGCTTCACCATCTCCTTTGAGATGTGGCTTATGGTCACTACGGTCTGCACATTTGCACATGCATAAATATATATCAATTAAATTGTTCATTTAGTTTGTGTACAGTTTTGCTGAACTGCCATTGATAACCACGTACATGAGACACATGCAAGGTACAGTAAAAAAATCTTGTATGATTTCTAAGTTGATTAATCTAGGTTATCTATACATGGCTATTTTCAGCAAATCCACTGTCAATTAGATCAAAGCTGCGGGTTCTGCCATTGGCAGTATCCATAGTCTCAAAGCAGTGAGCAGGGAAATAGCCAGCCGAGCATTCTTCGAAACATTTTCTTTTCCCTGTAAAAAATGGAATCAATGTACCAATGCATCCTGTGTAACTTCTAATCGTTTGTAGCGATAATAACAATGTATATACGATAAAGTTATACAGCTAACTGTAATATTATCAGACGTCGTGGGTTGAGAAGATGATTGGCTGTAGTAGCTTGATGTCAAAAGTTGGCATGACAACATTTCTCAGTCATGCCTCCTAGTAGCTGGTTTATGAGTGTCCGGAGGTACTTCCGGTCACATTTCGGTCCGATCACTCTCCCAATTATGCTTGTAATTGAATTCAAGAATTTGCTGCGGCCAAAAGAGAAAAAGAAACATATTACAAAAGGAGACAATCATGTGTTGAACTGCTGAAGTGTGTCCAACAATAACGTTGATAGCGTAGTCCTTCCCTTCTGTTTGAGGGGAAAATACATAAAAGGTGTTGATATCCTTTGCATCCATAGGCTCGCCTTCCTTGAAGGGAGCTGTAAGCATGGTGGTTATCAACCCACCTGTGCTTGTTCCTGCAACCACATCGAAATAGTCTGCAATTCTTGCATTTGGTGCATCCAACCCTACCAAAACATACACAAGCACAAGCTTATACATACACATATAAATTCCACACAAAGAAAACTAACGTAACATTGTTGGTGAAAGAACTACCTACCTGTGGCTTGGATTCAAGAGATGCTAAAATAGTGCCGGGAATAATGCCTCTTCTGCCCATTTTATTCCAATCAGAGGTTCCTGAGATTGAATGCTCTTAAATCTAACAAAAAAAGTCTCGGCCCACATTTTAGCCCAACTTTACAAACAAACTAACTTGGGCCTACATATCCGGCCCAAAAAAATAAATGACCTAATGTCTCGGCCCACATATCTGACCCGGCTCTATGAAATAACTGAACGGCTCGACGCACACCCGGCCCTACTCTACAAAGCAGTATAGTTTCAGTTACGGTTAAAACTTTTTCCCGGACATGAGCGTACTGCGCACTCGGTGCTCTGTAAAACTATCCGGTCGTTCTTCTGTTTCTCCACGTTCCCTGTCACAATCCGTTAGTATCCCTCTCTGCTTAAAGTCGCCTAAAACTAAAAACATTTTCGCGGGGAACGGTATCCAAAGCTTAATCTTGACTTGCCGCTCGATTTACGCAATTAACATGGCCGAGTCATCGGATTGTCCGCCACTCATGAACGGGTCCGATTCCAGGTTCGATACATCGATCCCCATTTTCCTTCCGAAACGTTGATCATGATTGTTCTTTGTGTCGAAACTAAAGAAACGTGATTGTAAATACAGCTTTGTCGGGTCTGATTATTGTGAGATCATCGTGGTGCGTCACGGCGAAACGGCGTGGAATGTCGACGGAAGAATTCAGGTTTATTTTTCCTTTTTTTAAAGTGATGGAAAATGGAATTACCTGAGTAAATTTGAACTGAAGTAATTCTTGCTTTATTTTTTGATTGTGTATTTATTAATCTGTTAATTGCTTTTAATAGGGGCACTTAGATGTTGAGTTGAATGAAGTTGGGAGACAGCAAGCAGTTTCGGTAAGTTTCAGCTTAATTGTATACTTATAGCCTGAGTGTGGTGGTGTTTGCCTGTTTAGTAATTTTTCCTGTAAGGTTGGTACTGCTAGGCTGAAATTCCAAAAATGCTTATTGAGATTAAAAAACACTGACTAAATGCTGTTCAGGAAGCACTTTCCGGAATAGAAAAAACACATGAAATGCTTTATGAAAAATCAGCTGACAGGTATTTTTTTCAGAAAGCAGTTTCAAGTGATTTGGCACAAAGCTTATTACTCCAAGTGTGCCCAAGCGCTTTCGTTGAAATGCTTTAGTTGAAAACTCTTTTACACAAACAATTCTAAACATACCCTTATTTGCTTATAATGTCTGACAATTATTTCATTCCATAAAGGTAGCTGAGCGGCTGGCTAAGGAGTATAAAATCTCTGTTATATATTCTTCTGATTTGAAGCGAGCACTTGAGACAGCACAGACAATTGCAAACAGATGTGGTGTGCTACGGGTATGGACTTAGACTTTGGAAGCAATTTTGTTGAAGTTTTGTTCTTGCGCAATTTAGATTATAGATGCTACAAGATAACGATGTTGAATGTCTTTGCAATGATTATTACTTATTCAGTGATTGCTTGTATGAGACCCATCTTTTTTTTTCATTTATTCTATTTATTCTGTCAACTGTCTACATTTTTACGTAGGAGTGACATGATTATGTATGGATGGACTAGTATACTTAATGTTTGAGTTAGTTTTGACTTTTGAGTCTCAAAGGTTGAGACCAATTGGTTAATAATGATCATGAGAGGCATTGGACCCTTTACCTTGCATCTTACATCATTGTACATGTTTTAACTATTGTGAGTTTTGTTTTGTTTGTGTGGTGGGATCGGAATATGTCGGGCCAGAAATCTGTATATCCATGAAATTAAAAACTTGACCTGAGGTGAGTTGTTTTGATGTTTGTTTTTATGCTAGTAACTAAGGATTTGTTCTAAAACATTATGGAAACTACACAACTTAAATTGGTTGTATTTTCGGCATTAGCTAAATGCCTAGTATGATATTGTTTTGGTAAATAACTCAACATAGTATCTATTGCTGACAATTTTGGGTTGGCTACTGAAATATCTTTGATGGTCCATTTTGTCTTCTCTTGCCTTCTGGATACGAGGAATGTTAAACTGACCAATATCACTCTTTTCTTTCTGCCAGTGTTTTTTGTCACATATGGTCAAACCATTTTATTTAACCTTTTATTGCTTGACCATAACTGTTGCTTATAATTAATTCTCAAGAGCAACAGCAGAAAAACCTTAATCAATGCAGTTTTAAGCTAGCACTTTTTATTTTCCGTTTCTCACATTTCTGAAAAATAACAAGAAATACAACACGGGAATATTTATATATTGACTACTGAAATTCTTTTTTTATTTTATTTTTCTTTGGCGTGCGTGTGTGGTTGGTTTTGAATTTTAGGTCATTGAAGATCCAGAACTACGGGAAAGACATCTTGGAGATCTTCAAGGTCTTGTTTTTCGTGAAGCGGCCACAGCGAATCCTGATGCGTATCAAGCATTTTTATCTCACAAGACAGATCAAGATATCCCAGTGAGTTAGTTTAACTTTGAATTTTGTTGTCTTATTAGGTGATTTTCACATGAGTACAACATTTGAATACATCATGGGAACAGTTGTCTGATTGGTTCATGTACCTCCACTCAGACCTGCCTAAAATTTGTGTGGATTGGGCCTTGTTCGCTCAGAGTAGTAGAAAATTGGTTGTTTCCAATTGATAGAATTTTAAGTCAGTAACATTGGTGTTACTTGAATGTTGTTGGTATTTGTGTCATTGTCATAATTTTATGGTTATTCTGAAAGAATTCTGTATTAGTAATAGCTTTCAAATCTAGAAGACTAAAGTCTTAATTTCTGGAAAAGTAATGTGAGCTTTTTGTTTCAATCTGCTATTTGGGTTGGCATAATCCCAGACGAAGGTTCACATTTACCATAAATCAGCCTTGACTGTTGGGCCTTAAGTAGGGGTTTTATTCTTCTAAGTTAGTTGACCCATCCTAGCTCACGCCTTTGTTTTTAGGAGAATATAAACCTTAGCTGATTTTAATGGCAAGTTTATGTGATCTTAATGGCAAGTTGATTTTCAGTTTTTACTTTTAATAAAGCATAGAGATTATGAGATTATAGCTTCAACACAAGCAGGGAGGGTTTGGATGCAGGTCTTCCCTCCCGTGTATGATTAATTATGGTGGAACCACGTGGACCTTCTAGAATGTCAAAAGAAGAACAATTCTCTATGTTAAAATTTCAGTTTCTTCCTTGACCCTTCCAGTTTGGTATGTCTCTCAGACTACCACTGAGTTTTGGATATATGTTTGGGCCTCACACTTGCCTTGTCAGAGGTTTCTTAAAGGCAATCCATTGGTCTGATTCCTTAGAAGACCTTTCATTTGTGAGAAAAGGTATCAACAATGGCCCTAACAATTCCCTGGTTGGTAGTGGCTACCATTTAATGTTTGGTCAACCTGTACTTTGAAACTTCTCTCAAACTGCCTAGCTACCCAATGTACTTTAAGAATAGATAAAGAGAGACTAATAAAAGCAGTACCAGTCCTAGAGCATGCCCTGCCGTGCCTTTGGATTTACTTTCTTACACATAATCCCCTGTGAAAGAAACAAGTATGGACACCGATGAATGGCCTATGCCATGCTTCAAGAAAAATGGAAAAGCACATTAAAACATTTCAGGAGAATTAATTGCTCTTTAAGCAGTTACCGTTGTTGGCCTAGCAATTTATGTTGATTGACCATGTGCAGGCTGGTGCAATGTATAAAGTTTAGCTAATACGGGTTTCTGTAATCTTACCGGCCAGTTCAGTTTAAGTTCCTACTTTTAACAAAGCATAAAGATTACTAGATTTATAGCTTCAATACTAGCAGGCAGTATGATTAAGTGTGGTGGAACCACATGGACCTTCTAGAATAGCAAAAGTAAATCAAGACTGTATGCTAAAATTTCAGTTTCTTCCTTGACAGCTTGACCCTTCCAGTTTGCTATGAATCAGTTCAGGAGTTAACTTCAGTTGGCACTGTTGACTACAGCTGAAGTTTGGTTATATATTTAGGCCTTGAACTTGCCCTTGATAAAGGTTTTCTTAAAGGTTATCCATTAGTTCTGATTCCTCGTAAGACCTTCCTTTTTCAAGAATACAGCATCAACAATGGCCCTAATAATTGCCTGGTTGGTAGTTGCCACTATTTACCAGCTCGTACTTCCAAAAAATTAACTCCCAAAATGACTTGCTACCCAATGTGCTTCTACCGGGGAAAATTGGGAATAGACAGAGAGAGAAGCTAATAAAATGAGTCATAGTCCTAGTACGTATGGTCTTTTAGAAGCCTGTATTGTGCCTTGGGTTTTACTTGATTACAGTGAATCCCCTTCTTTGAAGATGAAAATGTAATCAACATTGCGAAACAGACAAGTATGGATACTGTTGAATAGCATATGCCATGGTTCAACAAAAATGGGAAAGCACGTTAAAATATTTCAGGAGTGTTAATTGCTCTTTAGCGTCTATTGTTATTGGACTAGCAATTTATCTTGATTGACTCGATGTGCAGGGTGGCGGAGAAAGTGTTGATCGACTTTATAACCGCTGCACATCTGCACTGCAAAGGATTAGTAGGAAGCATATAGGTACAGTCTCGTTTATGATTTATGTTTTGTGACATGCATTTAATGATATTTGTTTCGTGACATTCATTGTTAACAAGATTGTTGTAAGTGCTGTTTCCAAGTAACCAGTAATAAAAGCTTTGAAACATATTGGTTAAAGTCATAGTCTCTTCAGTGATAACATTAGGATACTGTTACAATTGCAGGAGAGCGAGTGGTGGTGGTCACTCATGGGGGTGTCATCAGAACACTTTACAAGCGAGCTTGCCCTAACAAAAAGTCCGGGGGAAAGGTGTTGAATACATCGATCAGCATATTTCACTTGACTGACAAAAACAAGTGGATGATGAAAATCTGGGGTGATGTTAATCATCTCAACAAAACAGGATTTCTGAAATCTGGTTTTGGTGGGGACTCAACTTCTGGTTAGTTCTTGGTGACGCTTGCTTCTGTCATTCTGCTGCCACTTATTTCGGTTGATTAGTTAGGAATTTGACCTGTAGGTACACTTAAATTTCTGCAATGAGATATTGTAATGGTTTTATGTTGATGATTAAATTGGTTGCACTGAGAACTTATTCTTGATAATAAAAAATCTTATGGTTGTTCCGGAAGCAACCTTAGTTCGGTACCATGTTGATGAAATGGAAGGGCAACAATGTTAAGCACAAATGCGATCATAATTGTTTGAAGTTGATATGACATGTGCGCTTGACCTGCACCATGTGATATTAATGTATACAGTTGCGGCTTCTTTCAAGCGTAATATGTGGCCTATTACTGATACATCACATAATAAAGAGTGTGATGGGGAGAAGCTTGAGACTGTTAAGGGCCATGCCATGCCTTTTGAAATTTGACATGAAGTTTCACCCAGTGTACAATTCTTTTCACCTTCCATATGATCTGGCTTTCAGTCCGTAGTCGTAAATTTGATGTGATTCAATTCAACTGCCTTGCAGATCAATCTAATGCCTTGTCTCATTCACCAATTGGTGGATGGGTGAGCTGTGCCTTGCTGTAAATTTTTACTGAATTTAATTCATTTTAATTGCGTGATTAATTTAAATGCCTTTCCATGGGTTAATTCCACAAAAGAGATGGAATTGAACAGCACCTTTGGCCGGTTATTTATGAAAGAAATGGGCCACAATTTTCAAGGGGCAAGAGAAGGACAGCACGAGCAAGCATCAAGTGTGGGACTTGCGCATGTATAATAGGCATAGGCATAGGCATAGGCACAGGGAAAGGCAGAAGCAGAGGCAGGGGCAGACAGTTATTATCATCAATATGGACCGCTTTTCTTCTGTTGGTAGTGATTGTTCAGATTTTGTTAAGCTTTCCCTTTTTCTTTTTTCTTCTTTCTTCAGGAATTTTTTGACTTGTAGTCAATTATCCCTTTTGACTTGTTAATCGGGGCCTCTTTTGGTGGTCTAATTAGGTGTTCTTCAATAATTTTAGCACACGAAATTTACTTTACATGCTCTACTTACTAATCTTAATATTTCCATTAGAAGGAGCCATAGTTTTAGGATTATGATTAACTACATGTAATCATGCCCTTCAGTTTTGGCGCCAAATTTAGTAACAAGCAGGCATCATGAATCCATCATCATCATTAATATAATACTGCCTCTAAAAAGTCAAAGCTCCTCCAACTTGAGAGCTGCAAAACCTGTTAATCACACCGGACAAAATGTTACTAAAGGATAAGCTTATCAAGCACTTTGATATTGCCATATGGTTGTCGCAAGTATTGGAATCCATCCCGTTCAAATTTCAAACCTTGTCCCATGATATGCTTTGTTTGTAGAAGAAACAAAATTCAAATTCAAACCCATGACTAAAGCTGGAAGCCTGCTAGTCTTGGTTAAGTTTCTGGCCACAGGATATGCCAATTTTGAGGGGGAAGGTCAACGATGAGGCATAGTTTTATTTGATAAAATATAGGTGAAAAATGGTACGGCATATTTTAGTGGGGTGGGAAGGTCAATTATGTATTATATGATTATGGGATTTGAGTGGGCAACAAAATAATGAACATGGTTTTAGAAATTAATTATTCAATGAGGAAAAACTCCCACTGTAAATTTTAAATATGAAAATGGTGAAGAGTAATCAACCATGAACCCGTTTTTAATACTATACTACTAGGATTGCTTTTCTCCGTGGTTTCAATCAAGCCCCTTTTCTTTTTAATTTTATGAGTAATCAAGTAAGATTATGTGTAAATTTCATCAATAATTAGAGATATTATAATTAAATATATATATATATATATATATATATAAAAAGGTCAAAATCTACGTTTGCATTGGGATGTGTTTGGTTTTGCCAGCCAAAACAAAACCATGCCAAGTTCATTCAATGTTTCCATCTAAGCACGAATCTCATGGGAAATCTTCTTCTTGTTCTATTTTATTTTATTTTTAATAAATAAATATTAAAATTAATTATATATTATATTTAATGCTAAAAATTTCTTTTTTATTTTTTTTTAAAGTAACAAATATTTGACATTTAATTAGTGTATATAAAAATTATATCCATCAACTTTGACATGTGCGGGAAAGAAGGCGATAAACGTCGCAGTTTTGACTTTCGCATTGAGCCTTTTCTTTTTCTTTTGCCAAAATAACATTTTAAACCCTGAGAGAATGTCCGTTATACCCCTGAAATTCAGAGAAGAACAAAAACAAGATGCTCCACGCCCCAGTACTTCGCAACAGCATCGCTAGTTAGAAGCAACGGAAACCATACTAAATTAACGACAACCGCCCTAGATTCGCACCACGTGGCAAATCGTCACCCAACGCGTAACTTTTGTGTAACTGGCCCCACTAACCAAAACCCAATCCTTTTATACTAATTAAATCAGTACTGATTAATCATGTGTGGTTCTTCAATGACAAGAAAAGTGAACTCACCGTCGTTTCCTTTTTATCGCCTTGTGTCGATCCCTATCTCCATTCTTGATTCTGCTAAACACTCCAATCACCGGAGACAAATTTCATTTTCCAATTTAATTACTGTTTGATTTTCAGTTCCAAATTCGAGGTTATTTGAGTATCTCCACTCAGATGATTTAGCCGTAGGATTTAAGTTCAATTTGCTCTCTTTGTCTGGGGAGGAACTTGCCTTCAAATGGGTCTCTGCAGCTCTAAACCCTCCTCGAATTTGAGCTCGGGCAAATCTGATTCTGTTCCGGCCACGAACAGCTTAATCGTGGCCAATAACAAATGTATTCCTGCTCAGGATAAGACTGTTCCGACTCCTGGTTCTGCTAAGGGTGAAACTAACAACCCAAGCAATGAGGAGGACCAGAACAAGGTTAACTCCGTTAACGAGGGGAAAAGGTCGCCGTTTTTTCCGTTCTACAGTCCGAGTCCAGCTCACTACTTCTTCTCCAAAAAGTCGTCTCCAGCGAGATCTTCGGCGAACTCCACGCCAAAGCGGTTCTTTAAGAGGCCGTTCCCACCACCGTCTCCTGCCAAGCACATAAAGGCTGTCTTGGCGCGGCGACATGGTTCGGTTAAGCCTAACGAAACCGCCATTCCCGCGGGAGGTGAAGCTGAGCCGGCCACGGGGCTCGACAAGACCTTCGGATTCTCGAAGCATTTTGGAAACAAGTACGAACTCGGCGAGGAGGTTGGGCGCGGACATTTCGGGTACACTTGTTCCGCTAAGTTTAAGAAAGGCGAGCTTAAAGGACAGCAGGTTGCTGCGAAAGTTATACCCAAAGCCAAGGTGTGTATATTACTGTAATTATGTTAATTTGTTTACAAGTTTAGATCTGTAGGTAGATATATGTTAAGGCTTGTAACAGTGAAATGTTATATTGTTATTCTGGTGTTGGTACTGTATCTGCGTTTTCATTTCTTATTAAACAGTGAAATGTTATATTGTTTCAGTTAATGTGATAATTGTTTGGAATGTATAAATGCCGTGGCGAGTACTCTGCGAAGTGTGGATTTTTATGTTTTGTTTACTATTCTTGTTGTTAGATGACTACAGCAATTGCAATTGAAGATGTGAGAAGGGAGGTGAAGATATTGAGAGCTTTGACCGGGCATATCAATCTAGTAAAATTCTATGATGCTTATGAAGATGATGACAATGTCTATATTGTGATGGAGTAAGTTCTGTTTGCTGCATTTTCTGAGTATGACGTGTTCTATTGTGTATTCTTACTGATGGAATGTTTCCTTTGGATTTGTGTTGATAGCTATTATCTCTTATCTTAGTAAAGTAACTTTTATCTTTCAGGTTATGTGAAGGTGGGGAGCTCTTAGATAGAATACTTTCGAGGTACTTTTTTTAGCACTACCTTCGTCCTAATTCAGTATTCTTTCTACTTTCATTATTTTGGATGCTATTTATGGTGGGCCATGTGAAGATTTTAGTTGGTCAGAAGTTTATTGCTTATGAACAACATTTCTTTTTCTACAGGGGTGGAAAATACACAGAGGATGATGCAAAGGCTGTCATGATACAGATATTGAATGTTGTTGCTTTCTGCCACCTTCAGGGTGTGGTGCACCGGGATCTTAAACCTGAGGTGATTATAGTCTCAATTTTTCATAACTCTTTTTTTTCCTTTTTCCTCTTTCTTCTCTCTTTAAGAAGGTTGGTGGGGAATGGAATCTGCTAATTTGGTTACTGAGTATTTGAGTAATTTGATTTACATTTGTTGTTAGTGATATTGGTGAGAGTGACTGCAACGTGTTTGCTATATATATATATATATATATTTTCATTTACATACTCTTACTTGTTGGAACAGAATTTTATTTTCATTTACATACTCTTACTTGTTGGAACAGAATTTCTTGTTTACAACAAAGGATGAAAATTCAGTATTGAAGGCCATAGATTTTGGCCTGTCAGATTTTGTTAAACCAGGTTTGTCAACTCTCATTTACTTAGGCCTTAATGTTGGTCGTTTCACTCACTCCATGAATTGTTAACAGTGTGTTTTAATTGGTTTGCAGATGAAAGACTTAATGACATTGTTGGTAGTGCATACTATGTAGCACCTGAAGTTTTGCATAGGTCTTACAGTACAGAAGCTGATGTCTGGAGTATAGGTGTGATTGCATATATTTTGTTGTGTGGCAGCCGTCCTTTCTGGGCTCGAACTGAGTCTGGGATCTTTCGGGCTGTTCTAAAAGCTGATCCAAGTTTTGATGAATCACCTTGGCCTTCTTTGTCTTTTGAGGCAAGAGACTTTGTCAGACGTCTGCTAAATAAAGATCCACGGAAAAGATTGACTGCTGCTCAAGCTTTAAGTGAGTACCCCATCTGCTATAGAGTATTCAGTTCTTATATTCCTGAAGTACTGCTGTTAACAATTGTTATTGCAGGTCATCCCTGGATTAAAAACTCCAATGACGTGATAGTGCCTCTGGATGTACTAATATTTAAACTCATGAAGGCTTACATGCGCTCATCATATCTTCGAAAAGCTGCTTTAAGGGTATGTATATGTTACTATTATGTTATTGTTTTCTCTATTGATGTAGGCCTTTGGCGTTTTGGAGTCTGCAAACCTTTTTGCTTTTTAATGAGATAGTTCATCCCATGGCAATATAATAACTGATAATAACGGGGGAAGATTCAACATTAATGCTAATTTCTCAGTATACTTGTGATTGAAACGAAAAATAAAATAGTCGAAAGATGCAAACAACATTAATGCTAATTTCTCAGTATATGTTACTATTATGTTATTGTTTTCTATATTGATGTAGGCCTTTGGCGTTTTGGAGTCTGCAAACCTTTTTGCTTTTTAATGAGATAGTTCATCCCATGGCAATATAATAACTGATAATAACGGGGGAAGATGCAACATTAATGCTAATTTCTCAGTATACTTGTGATTGAAACGAAAAATAAAATAGTCGAAAGATTTTTAAAAGGTTCATGAAAGAGGGGTCTACATCTCCTAATTAAACTTCCCATCTCTTCTCCCTCCCCACCACCGAGAAAAGATAAAGGGAAAAATGACTGTACATTTACCTATTTTCTCCAGCGGTAGCTATGGCTATAAGTACCCAGTTATGAGTGCTATATGTTGCCTTCGTTTGAGAAAGCTTTAGGCTGGAGTGTAATAGGTTGAATTTGGAAGCATATTGTGTAGATGGGTTGTACTGATCATTAAAGTTCACTTGTAATTCATTGCTAACTATGCAATCAGTTGCCATACAATTTGCTGGTAAACAACTGCCAACCTCATTCTGGAAAGTGGGGCACATGTACACTGAAGGTTGCATGAATTACATCTTAAAAAACTGTGGGGTAGCATTACCTTATTTCAGAGAGTTACAATGCGCTGTGGTTAAAGATATAGAGTACTTCAGAAAAACGTATCCCTAACCACTGGTGATCTTTATTCTGGGAATATTCCTCCAGCACACCTGTCTTCTCAATCTTTAGAGTGTAGTTACTGTCTCAAACTCTCAATTCTTTGAATAACTTATTTCTCCTTGTTCATTGGTGCTGTTGCAGGCTTTGTCTAAAACGTTGACTGTAGATGATTTATTTTACTTGAGGGAGCAGTTTGCATTATTGGAACCAAACAAAAATGGCACTATAAGCTTGGAAAATATCAAAGTGGTCAGTTTCTTTCAGAATGCCTAAATTCTTTAAATCAAAATTACTGTGAATAACTCTCTTACATGATTGGCATTGATCAGGCCTTGATGAAATATTCAACAGATGCTATGAAGGAGTCGTGCATTCCGGATTTTATTTCATCAGTAGGTCCTTTGATTTTCATGGTGGAGTTGCAATATGAAGATTGTATTCTGTTCTAAATTTTTCTTTTACGAACTTCATTTTCTTTTGTTTGTGGTAGCTTAATGCCCTTCAATACAGAAGAATGGATTTTGAGGAATTCTGTGCAGCTGCTCTAAGTGTTCACCAGCTAGAGGCTCTTGATCGATGGGAACAACATGCTCGTTGTGCCTATGAACTTTTTGAAAAGGATGGAAACAGAGCAATTGTGATTGAGGAACTAGCTTCGGTGTGTCAGTTTTCTTCGCTTCTGCCATATAAATAAATTTTCTGGATGCATGTTTGTGTGGATATTGTCTGGTTAATTTGATTTAGTTGTAGTTTTAGCAGTCCTTGTGAAACATGCTCGTGTCCGTGATGGATTAAGTTTTTGGCTGGCATCTTAATTCTTTCTGCATTCCTGTCAAGGCACTTAAATTTTTTCTTTTCTCAAGATTTACATAAATGATAGTGAATATTTTAATAGTACTATCTTTTCAAGCAATAAAGTGAACTGAGTTTATTACCTGATGTTCTATCATTCATCTGTATCCAGAAATGGTTCTCTAGTCTTACTTCATATGACTTAATTGTTAGTAACAGTTTTTTGCAACTGTAATCAACATTCTTAGTTTGCTTGCCCTTGTAAAGAAAACACCAATTTAGGATCTGATCTAATGGCATTTGTGAATGATGTTTCAGGAACTTGGCGTTGGCCCATCAGTTCCCGTTCATGCTGTTCTCCATGATTGGATTAGGCACACTGATGGAAAGCTAAGCTTCCTAGGGTTCGTCAAATTGCTGCATGGTGTGTCAAACAGAGCCCTTGCAAAAGCTCAATAGAAAAGTTTTTTAGCCAAAATAGAAGCGACAAGAAATACTCTTCGCCTTAAAACTGCTTTGGCCAATAAAGAATGGTTGGGTGGACGGCTCTTATCAGGCCTGAACTTAAAGGGATCTTAGCTTGGGGGAGGGACTAGTTCCATCTTCATAGCACAAGCTTGTAGATTTCCAGGACTAGAGTGGTCATATAAGAGTCCAGTTCAATTGACTCTGCCAAGCTTAGGCAATTCCATTTTCCACTGTAAATCTGTTAAGTGTTCGATTGCAGGTGAGGATATTTCTCAACTGGATTATCAGACCTTTGATGTTCTGACATATTGTACAACGAATCCAAGATTTCATTGTACTTGCCTGTGATTCTTTACTCCGTAATCGAAAGTCATTCCTCCTGGATCCAGAAACCCGGGTTGCCTGAACTTTGGATGAACCATCCGAATCTTGGTTTGTCCCATCAAAATTTGGGAATCACTTTGGGACCAGGTGATCCTGTCCAGTTCTTGTGGATGTCACGAGCTCCTGACGCTGATGCATGAGTTGTGATGTGATAGATGCATGTAATCACTTCTGATAGACAGACCGTTGTCTTGCATTTATCGTGTGGAAGGTAAGGATATGGTGTGGTAACGTACAATCTGCGCTGGTTATACGGATTTTGTGCAACGTTGACAGGAACCAGCTAATGAAGTGGCAATATTTTTCGACGAATAAATTAAAATAATAATATAGAATTTAAAATATAAGATATTTAAAAAATCAAAAATTATCTAATAAAAATATTTAAAATATAAATAAAAAATTTAAAATAAGGAATATAAAATTTAAAAATTAAATACAACAATATTTTTTAAAAATGAAAATTAATTATACAGCAGTGTTAAAATTTAAATTATAAAGTGCATCAGAGTCTTGGTGACTTAAGCTTAACCACTCTTACGTGTTAAACTGCGATTGGTTAAGGGGTATAATTCCACGTACTTGTTCTCATAATAGGAAAGAGAGTACGCTTAACGTGTCGAGATTCGGTTTGGTTTCTGCAAATGAACAGATCAGAAATAGTTTTCCATAAATGGAGTGGGAAAGTGA
Source organism: Xylocarpus granatum (assembly GCA_019650275.1). Taxonomy (NCBI): domain Eukaryota; kingdom Viridiplantae; phylum Streptophyta; class Magnoliopsida; order Sapindales; family Meliaceae; genus Xylocarpus; species Xylocarpus granatum. The sequence goes on from BNST01000758.1 coordinate 255,458, forward strand.
AAGATGACCAAAGAAACGCAAAATTTATCCGCTTTTGTAACATTCCTTCCCCTATTTGCTGGACGAAATGTGGGAGGGAAATAAGAACAAACGCACTTTGATTTGTCTCTCTTCAGAAGAAGATGTCGACTCCGAAGAAGAAGAAGAAGAAGACGGTGATGAGGAGGACGAGGAAAGCAATGATTATATTTTTAGGTATTCGGTTTTTTATATTTTAATTTTAACGATCGCGATCAATTTCCGTTTTGTGCCAATAACTTTGGTTGTTGTTTGTTTGGTCAGTGAGGATGGGATTGATGACGTGGAGGACGAGGAGAGCCAATCAGATGATGGTGACGCGGAGGACTCTCTCTGCAGCAGAGTCATTTTCCTTCTTGAAGGTTTCTTCAATTACTATATCAGTTGCACTTATCGAATTAATTTATTAATTTCCTGAATCATGCGTGTATGGTTTTGTAATGTTTGTTGTTAGGTAGAACCTAAAATGCAACAAATTATGTGAACTGTGAATCATTCACTAGTTTCCTTGTATCTTCAATGGAGAATTAACCTGATACAAGGATCTTATCATTAAAAAAAGTTATGAGAGAATCAAGACTTGTGAAGCATTTTTATTTGTACCGGAGCTCTTGTGAATTTATATTGCTGAAAACAATTAACTTAATTTTATTACTCTTTTTGGTAACAATTTGGTAAAAGTTTATTTTGCTAGTGGTAAACGTGCCTCACTACTAAATTTTAGATTTATACACAGCTGCAAGTACCACCCAGAATTCAGACACTAACACTTAGGGTATCGATATAATAGTTTGTTTTGGAATGTTTTTGATACTGCCAAAAGTGTTTTTGCATTTATTTTTATAGTCTTTGATTCAAATAAACAAAACTGTCTTTTGAGATTAGAGTATTTTTAGAGAAGCATGTTATGGGAATTGTTTCAGAGAGTGCTTTTTTGGGTAAGGAAAGCACTTGAAGTGCTTTTGTGTTAAACACTTAGTAGGGGCTTTCTAAAAAGTCCTTCAAGTGCTTTTGTAAGAAAATTGTTTTCCTTGAAAATGCCTTTTGTAAAAGTGCTCCAAACACAATATGTGTGTCTATCACTTCATTTTATGGACCATGGCGACTGAAACTTTGGAGGTCATGGATCTAATGTTTCTTGTAGACTGGTAAATTTTGAATCTTGTGTTGGATCTTGTGTTTTGTAGAAGGAGGTGATCTGGGAGCACAAAATCTCAAAGGTTGCAAAGCATATTTACACAAGCATGGCCTGAGAGTATTAGGTACTAAGACAGTCTGTATACAGAGAATTAAAGAACACAGGAGGTAAGTGGCTCTAGGCTACATAAACTGTTATAGTCTTCACACTTTTTCTGCTGGTTAATACCATTATTTCTTGTTTGATGATAAAAATTATGTATTGATTGTTGATATTTTGTCATTCAGTAAATACAAATGGACTTATATCATTCTATCATAATTATATATTTACTGTTTGGGCTATAAAATTGGTAAATTCTATAGCACATGGTTTTCAATTGATTTCTCTGGTTAGATTTGGTATCTGGCATGAATGCTGGACTTGATTGAAGTTTTTTCAGACTTCCAACATGATTAAACCTAATGAAGAGTCTTGTAGTTTGAGTTTTTAGATCATGTAAGAATATTGGAATGGTAGATTTCTGTTTTCAAACTTTATTCACTTAAATTTAACATGTGAGGTTTATATATAGCCTGCAAAGAACATCTGTTGCTCCAGATTCCAACTCCTAACAAGCTGAATGTCATAGCAAGTAATCCTTCTTAACAGTCTGAAGCCTGAAATCAAGGTGTTAACGGCAAGTTGACTTTTAGAAATTGTCATAATTTAGTATATGGTGTGAAATGGATGTTGAAACGTGGTTCAGATGTCAAGTTGTCAAGTTATTATACACTTGCATATGGAAGAAAGACCTTGAAGTTTTCATTCTTGTGGTTAAGAAAGACCTTGAAGTTTACATTCTTGTGGTTAAGAAAGACCTTGAAGTTTACATGGTTGTGGTTATGTACTGCTTTCTGATTCATATTTAATTGTGATTATGATCCATTTGGTTGTTTTACCACTTGACTCAAAAGTTTAAGCTGATACGTAGAAGACTGGGAATATTATTTAAGCTCTAACAAGCTGAATGTCATAGTTAGTGATTCTTTATGAATCTGGAGTCTGAAACCAAGGTGCTAATGGCAATTCTGACTTTTAAAAATCATCTAACTTGGCATGTAGTGTGAGATGAACTCCAAAATATGGCGCATTTGGCAAGTTATTGTACACTTGAATATGGAGGAAAAAGACCATGAAGTTTACATGTTTCTTTATAGAGTTGAAGAATGGTGTTAGGGTGTGGGGTGTAGGGAAAGGTAAAGTTAGATGTTTCTTTTCAGCGATCTGCTGCAATTTAGTGACTTAGTAACTGGGAATCTTGTTTTTACTTATCAGAATTAAGGATGGAAATGGTGAAACTCTCTATACGGAATCATCCTTTGTCATCACTTGCACAGGAAGGCATGCTCTATAGTCATCTGTTAATTTATTTCACTTTTGAGGCATTTTGGGGGCAATTAAAAATTTCATCACCAATGCAGGTGATGTCTGCCAGGGTGATGTTGTTCTTTTTACACAGAAAGTTTACAAGAAGTATGCCATTTCTTCTTTAATATTTTTGTGCTTATTCTGCTCTTATCTTTCAGGTCCTGAATATTTTTGTCTATGTTAATCCATTATTTGATGTTAAACAGGTTTGACAAAGTGACAAGGCACGGGAGGTTTCTACGGAAGAGAACCATTGCTGGGAGGGTTGTCAGTGACAGCTATGGTGCAGCCAAACAACAACACACCTTTACAGTAGGGCTAAGTAATGTTATCTTTGTGGAAATTTTATGTTATGGTCTACTAGGTGGTGCATATGCTGCATGCTGCAAATTTTTAAACTTACATGGACTGGAATGTCTGACCTTAACCCTCTGAGCAATAGTTTTGAATAGATGATAATTTGCCTCTTTACCACATTTATTGGCTATTATTTGTTTGGTGTGAAGTTTAGCTGTTTAATGCTTCGTCTACTGGATACTTGTTTTTGGTGTGCAAGATTGAAATACTGTGGAGCAAGGGAATCAACAAATTGCCTCCACTTTTTCCACTGCTTGTGAAGGGCCATAACCTCTATAAATTAAAAACATATAGACAGGCAAGTGCTAGACTTATCAATTCTCTAGCAGCATCTTGTTAAGGTGTTGGATTATTGTACTTTCTTTTTCACATTTTAGCAATGGATGGATGAAGCAGAAAGGCTAAAAGTGCTTGCAGAGAAGCACGAACGAGGTAGAGAAGCAAGATTTATTAGAGCAACAAGGAAGAGACAAAGAAGTTGTAGACTGCAAATGGAGGTATAGAGAGGTTATTGTGCCTGCTTTTATATGTTTCATTCTTATTTGTTGGAAGAACCTAGGTTACTTATGTTTCTAGTGATTATTAGGTATGAAATGTGAAAGGCATTTCCGTTACACAGGAGGAGAAAGATAACTGAGCCAGAAAAGGGGAAGTGTGTTGGACTTGGGGAAACTCGAGCATCAACGACTTGTAAAATTTAATGACCAAGAGGTGCATCCATCAACAAATCTGAACTCCAAGCAAATGTAAGGTCAGGTGGTTCTCAATTTTCTCGGGAAGAATTTCCATCACCTTAATGACAATAAAGTTCCAACTTTTGAGTCATGCACAGATCACCGAGTCCTTAACCCATCTCAAATAGAGTTTCACCAAAGAGGGAATGCCACATGCAATTTCTCTGGTCATGACATTAGCCGCACTTCAACTAGTAAAAGCTTGCCACATTTCAACCATGAGTCAGGGGCATTTGTGGTGCCTAATTCACAATATCCGGGGTTCCCTCATTGCAATTACAGTCACCATGCCGACTCAAACCCCAACTATGGCTTCGAACTTGGGACTTCAAGCCACTTTCCTGAGTTGATGACTGTTGATGGGTCCTCACATCAATTTCATTTCAAAACAGAGGCAAGTAGACGGAGAAAGAATGATATTCTATCTGTTTTTCGTAAAAGTTTGCCACATGTCAACCATGAGTCAGGCATTTGTGGTGCCTAATTCACAATATCAGGGGTTCCATCACTGCAGTCTCAGTCACCATGCCTACTCAAACCCCAACTATGGCTTTGAACTCGAGACTTCAAGCCACTTTCCTGAGTTGATGACTGTTGATAGGTCCTCACATCAATTTCATTTCAAAACAGAGGCAAGTAGACGGAGGAAGAATGATATTCGATCTGTTCTTCCATAGGACGTCTTGCTTTGGATCTAAATGCGGCTTCTGTTGTGAATGCTCCAGTCGGTCAGGGAAGAGAGGCCTCCTGCACCAGTTTCACTCCCAGATTTTCTGGTATCAGTTCAATATTTCAGGTGGCGTATGCCTTTCATTTGATGATATTGTGACGGTCACCAACTAACAGTAAAACTACAATGACATAAACAATTTCTGGAAGGAATGCATATAGCAGCAGCCTGCCAAATTTAAGGTTCTTGTTCTATAAAGATACGGGAGACTGACAAAGTAGGTTTTAGATGACAGCTAGTGTAAAACAAACAACTCAAGTTGTCATTTCAGCTATTAGACATAGGTAATTGCATGGTCTCGTTCAAGAATATGATACCGTTGCTTCCGCTTACACCATGTAGCCATTTGGTATCTGGCGTTAGCTTTGCTTTATCTCCTACGCAACCAGATGTTTTCGTTTAACCAGTTTTCCGTATTCCTGGAGCTGTTAAATTACCATGTAACCCATTAACAAGAGCCAAGATGGGATGCATTTGCCATGTTATGAACTTTCGTGATTAGACAACTGCGTGCGTCAGCCTAGGGTTGTGAGCGGGAACTGAAAAGCACTTGGAAGAAGCTAGGGTTGTGCGTCCTAAATTAGGACACGAAGTCGTTCTGTTATCCATGAAAACTTTGTCCCAATCCTTGTTGTCTGCTTTCACCAGTGGCATAACTTGCCCTTCTTTTTAGCCCTTGTACCCCACTTTGGCTCTTAACTTCATAACACAAACACCCTCGAATTTAAGCAAGCCAAATGCACTACCCCACCAAGTCCCCTCCCATTTCCATAATTACAGAATCACACGTTATTGATATTATTAATTTAAATTAAAAACCAAGTTTCAACCCTACCTCTGAAAAAGAAAATATAATATAAAAAATAAAAAGCTTTGGACAAAGTTACCAGTCATACATGCTGAAACAGAGAAATGATGATAATGATAATAGTAGTAGCAAGTTCGGAAGATGAAAATGGAAGGAAGCTAGTAGAAAAATCCGGGGTTTTAAGGACGGAGGTCGATCTCCTGGGTCCAAGCGGTACGGTCTTGAACATGCAGGTGCCAGTAGGTCTGAGCCACGGAGTCTGGGTTCATCATCATCATGGACCGATCACCACTGCTTCCTCCTCCTCCGCCGCCGCCGCATCTCTGTTGATGTTGTTTGTGTTCCCCAACCAATGTTGTCTGCGATGTCGATGGTCCCCTGCATTTGATTTAATCGCTTTTTCCATTTAACAAAGAAACCCCATTTCTTCAACTGCTTAACGTGAATTCTTGTTTGGCGGATGAAATGAAAAAATATAAATATATATATATATATATATATATATATATATCATAAAAAAAAGACGAGAATGGGGAAAAGGATATTGGAATCATGCAAATACCCAGTATAGTACGCAGGAACGAGTGAATATTGTGCTGCGGATGGAATGGATAGATTCATTCTGGGAAAATATAATAAAAAGAGGAGAGAAAAGGAAGTAATTACTTACCTAGATGAGCCAATAACGCCATCAATGACAACATGGGCGACGTGCACACCAAGGGGTTGGAACTCTCTTGCCAGGCATTGCGACAGAGCTCTCAACGCGAATTTTCCACAGCCTGTCCGAAATAAAAGCACAAGTGAGTCTTTTCGGCAGAATCGAATCAATGTATGTGTGCGTGCGTGGAGAGATTGATTTACATAATTCAGGGAAACCCGCGATGCCATTGAGAGAAGCTGAACAACCAGTGAAAAGAATGGTTCCCTTTCCTCTTTCCGTCATGCCAGGAAGCACCTTGCACATAGAATCAATCAAACTAAACAGAAAATTTCAAGTTTACCAACCGTCTATTTAAGCCGAAATTGCACTTTATGCTAGTATCCACTTGGTATTTCATCAACAAAAGAAATCGGTGACACCCATTGTAGATGTGCAAACATTGATAGAAAAACTATAAGAAAATTCTGGTAGTGTTCGTTCCCATTGATATCAATTCAATTCCTTCCTTCCTTAGTTGCAAGTTATAACCTACTATACTGCTCAAGATCCTAAAAACAAGTGAATGGAAAAGCAAAGGGAAGTCAACTAGAATGATATTACTTATCTGGTTTTAAAAGTTGCTATATTCTAATTTCTGGATTGAAACCGAAGGATACAAAACAGAAACAGCAGCAGTACAACTGGAAGGCTGGCTTGGCCACTTGAAAAATGAAAGGGTATACCTGTTGAGCACAAAGAAAAGCACCGACCGAGGAGATAGCGACAGATTTCTCAAAGGATTCGACGCGAATTTCAGTGAAGTTTGTGGGGTGCCATGAAATTGTCTGGTAAGCATTGTAAACTAGCACTTCGACAAATCCCAGAGAAAGAACTCCTTCAAACGCCTCTCTCACACTTCTTGAGTCCGAGCAGTCGATTCTGATTGCAAATACTTGAGCTTTCTCTTCCCTCGCTATCTCGTCCGCAAATCTTGATAATCTCCCTGGAAGTAAATATTTCATGCGCTGATCATTAACCACCACAGGAAGATTGAGAAATAAATAGACAATTAATACAAATAAATTGTTTCACCTCAATACTGGCCAAGTTCTCGTGTTATAAAACAGACAGAAAGAAGAAAAAATTCATATAAATAGAAATACTGAAAGAGAGGAATATTCAGGTCATGGGCTAGAATGTTTATCTTTTGATATTCCTCCGAACCAAACAGACTGGATTCAGATAGAGATAGAGAAGGAAACAGATTACCTACCTAGGTCTCGGGCGAGGATGGCGACGGTGTAACCTTCATGGGAAAACTTGCGAGCTATGGATCGACCCAGTTTGGGGCCGACACCAACAATGGCAGCAACGCTTCTGCAAGAGGCAGTACTTGACATGCTGCGCATCTTTGCTTGCTACCTGTGATCTGGGTGTACAAAGATTGATGTGATGAACAGAGAGCACCGAACAGCACACTCTCTTAAAGTTGTTCTTCTTCAAATATTTTTCTACTTGATGAGAATATATCTAACAGAGAGAGATTTTTTGTTGAGGAATGAGAGAAGAGAGATGGTGGATGGGACTGTGGCTACTGGCTTTCTTTACTCTCCTCCGTCGCTGTCTGAGTGATTGCCTCCTCCGCAAGAAGCATTTCTCTTTCAAAATGTTTCTTAGCTAGCTACCTTTGAGTCTTAATTTGCCTGCCACTTGATGTAATCCCATGTCTTACCATCCTCTTTCTTCCCTATTACTCCCACTATTAATGAACTTCATAATTAATTGATAAATCTCTTAATTTTAATGGTTAATAGTTTTTATTCATTTTCCAAAACTTAGGTAAGTTTGTGTTTATTTATGATCTTAAATTGGGATGTACTCTACTTAAATTTGGTGGGTGTTAAATACAAATATATGTACTCATGTATGCAATTTTATCCATTATTACTTATATTTTTTGTTCAAAATTTTTTTTTAATAAAATGAAAACGAGAAAATAATAAATTTATATAATTGAATTTATTCATATAAAATGATGTATGTAGTACTAGGATTAGACAAACTAATCGAATTGAATCAACCGAATCGATCCGAATAGACCTAAGACTCATAAAAACTAGAGATGGTAGTAACTTCAATTTTAATCAATTTGCAGTTTGATTCAATTAAACCCAAATTCTCAATTCACATAATAAAACCTTTTTTTTTGGTCAAATATTGTAGCTTATCTCTAGGATCTAAGTGACATATAATTAAACTTATATGTCAAATGTGTAGGTTTAACGCTTACATAAAATTCAAATGTTCATGTGTCAAATAATCAAACTAATCCATCAAGTATTACATGTTACTAAATTTTCAAGTGTCCTGTAATAAAATTTTTCCATCAAATAATGTGGATAGTGCTTACCTGTGATCCAAATGTCCTTGTGTCATATTATTAAACTTATCTATCAGTTGCCATGCATAATCAGGCGGACATGGTGTTCTATTTAATTATATTTATTCTTGGAATGACATGTAATAAGACTTTCCTATAATACATATACATGTTACACTTGATCTTGAGTGCCTAATGGTGTAAGATTCATGGTGAGTTGTACATAACGATTGTTATCACATCATATGGTGCTTGTAAGGCTCTAGTCTTGAGCGTCAAATGGTATGCAGGATGGTGAGTTGTGTGTAGCGCCTGTTATTGTAAGTAATAGTTACACTTGTTATCGTACTCAATGGTGCATGTAGCATCCGAGTTTTTAGATGCGTTTGATGGTGCGAATGACACTTGGTATCACGTTTGATGTTGTGTGCATGTAACGCCCAAACCTTCCATAACATCTATCAAATCATGTGTAACGCTTGACATTGTTTTTATAGCTAATAACTTTTCGATAACCTTTGTTCTTCTGTTCTTTGTTTTTGATAGTGTCTTCTAGTGAGTGCTTTTGGTTAAAAGAAATTTTTACCAAGGCATATGGTTTCAATGGAGCAAGTAAACGAGAAGGGATCAATGACTTTTGGAAATCAGTGTAGTTTAGAGGAAGCTGAAGCATCATTTTCTACTTGAGGTAGGATTGCTTTGCAGCTTTGCATTATCAGATGGAATAGCTAAACTCAGGCCAAAGAACAGGATGTGTCTACACGCTACACAGCATACGCAGAAATGCTGCTATCTGAGAGAGAAAAGCAGACACAGATGTACATGTAATTCCCCAGCACTTTAAATAGCACTACTGTTGAACTCGCTCGTCTCATTTGCATTTCTTATTTCTTTTCATTCTCATATACATGGGATGGATGGCAGGTAAAACTAAAATTAACTTGCCAGTTGCAGAATGTTAATTTGTAAGCGTGAAGAGGAGAGTACTGGCAGAAATTAGGAAGAATAAGAACAAGGGTGAGTTAGGTTCTGCCTCATATCGATGGATTCCCCTGGTGAATATTTGGTGTGTACAAAAGCTAGCTAAGACGGTCCTACAGCATATTTTCAGGGCTTTGCTCCACCGTCCCAGTGTAGAAGGTCCAACACTTCAAAGCAAGTTGCTCTACCCTGCTCACCATCATTTTTTTTTCCTTTTAGGCCCCCGGTTATTTTAAGGAATCTCTTTGTTCATGTAAAACTTCGAAGACTAAACTCACTGGAATTTCTCACGTTAAATAAAAATTTTCTTATAATTACTACCAAATCTTAGTTTTGAAGTAAGATCTTCTGTTAGTTTGGTAAAGGAATGAATTTCCCACTAACCCAGAAAAAAAAATCAAAGGAATCATTGGATTCGAGATGGGAATCGTGTCATCCAATCATTTATTGGGATATGAAAGAGAACTCAAAGCTTGCTGCCAAACATGTTTAAATATGATTGATGATGTTTAGAAGTAGGCTTTTGGGAAGTGAATTTTCCTTCTCCCCCATAGCTTTTATGTATTTCTATTTTAGTCTCTTAGCAATTGCACAACTTGCATCCAAATTTTGTCAATAGATTCAACATGAAATCGTGCATGGGAACTGTTTTCTTCTCGCGATTTAGGTCTAACCGCTACCTTTGTGTTGGCCCTCTGTGTCTTTTTGCACATGGAGAGTCCAATTTGTGGGGAAGAGTTTTGAGTGTGCCTCCTTTAATTATATAAATACCATTTGCATAAATCCACATTTCATGCTTTATTTCACATTTTCATATTCAAGAACAACTTGAGTTTTTGAAGAGTTTCTTAAATACAATTCTTTAAAGGATTAATATTAAGTCAAAAAATTAATAATAATAATAATAATATATAATTTATTTAAAATATAAATATTTTAATTTTAAATTAAATTTTTAAAATTCACTAACTGTTATATTAACTGTCGCAGAATCATTATTGTTAATATTTATTATCAATTCATTAACTAAGAATACTTGTTAAGTTACACCTTCTAGGGACTGGATATATTTGCACCTTTGCATAAAATAAGGAATCTCTTCATCTTTTGATCAAGGTGGTTGAGAAATCTTCTTCCAAAGTTTTGGTTCATATTTTATGTCTTTTTTGGGCAGAATTAAGTAGATGGTAGGTATCCCAAAACTTGAATCTTCATCCTCTTTGGTTCATGTGGGCATCCTCAAAAGATAAGAGTAGCGGCATTATGCCTTCGGATTTACCAGCCATATGTCATCTACCGCCAGCGCCGACATACAGTATGAACCATGAGTAGTTCTTCGTCTATGCAAGCCATAAAGTTTGAATGAGGAAGCAGATAAGGATTATTTCAATCATTAATTATGGGACCAGAAACAGAAGAGCTTGCTAGTTCTTTGTACAACGCCTGGCCCATTTCCTATTATTACAGCAACCGTAGTTTATGTAATGCAGTACTGCTGTTCATTGGATTCTTCTCTTCATTCTATTTCGAACAATCCATCTCCCAACATCATTCGGACAGCAAACATGCATGAATGACACAGATTGAAACTGGAACAAAGGATGAGGTGGGTAATTTTACTCTTTATATTTATAAGAAGTTAAAAGAATATAAAGTGGGTATAGTCATTTTCACTTCATACTTCCAAATATTCTCCTTCAAAGTTTAAATGGTTACATTCCTTTCCATCACCCAACAAAACCCAGTTGAATAAAAAACGGATGAGAGCGGGCGGAGCTTTTATCGTAGCTATTCAAGTTACATGGCCCTCTACTTGTAATCCTTGCGGCTGAATTTGTGTTTGCGCCAGTGAAAATGGCTGCCTGCTTGCCTACAACCTTTACTCATTGCACAAAACAGGCTACATCAATTGCAATTAGTTCCATTTCCCAATCACATAATTATGATAGACATTAACTCCACGTTACGATATGCAAATGATTGGAATCCAACTACCCCATATCAACTTTCCCTACATTAACGTTTCAGTTCACCTCCTAGGGTGGTTGCCAGATAAAGAAGTGTTTAAATGGAAAAAATCTTAGTTTCAATGATAAATCCTTTCAATTAACAGACTAATAAAGATAAAAAAAATTATTTAAAACTTTGGACGAATTACTAAAACGGGATTTTATTAAATTTAATATTAAATTAAAAAATAGATTAAATTCAGTATCTCAAATAATTGTATTGCTTGTCCCGAAACCACTCCAAACGAAAGAAATGTAGATGCGAAACCTTTGTCTATGTATTTACAAGAATGCTGCAGATTACGGATTGAAGGTGTAGCAGAGAAAGCAATGAAGAATTTGGGGCTACCTAATCCAAACTGGCCTCATAAAGATCCAATCTCATTAATGTAGTTGATTTGATTTCAGGTTGTGAATTTGACATCCCTCTCCAAGGACCACTTTGACGAGATTCCAATTATGCAATGGCAATTGCATAATTTGGAAGGCTTACAGATATCTATACAAACAATCATAGCTGTCTAAGATTTTTTCAATTCTCTTCTGTCTGTATTATTTATTATCAATAGCTTACCTCTTCTTTGAAAGCTACGTTGATCAATTCGATGAGGGTGAGGATGACATTCGTGGGCTTTATTCTATTCAGAGAGTCCATTGATTACGGCCCATACAGAGCCCGGAATCAACTTAACCGGGCTGGAAGGGGCCCGATTTGACAACCCAAATACGAGAAAGTTCGGGTCTTAGTTACTGTCGAACTCGAGCGCGGTCTTTCCTTCGCCACTTCTCAGTCGTGCTCGTGAATCGGGATCTCTCCGTTTCTCGTATTATTTTGCCTTCTCTTTGAAAATTCAATGAGCTCTGATTTAACATAGTTCAACTCAGGTAGCAGGAACTAGAAGAGAAGTTTAATATTTTCAAATTAGATCAGATCCATTTGTCGATTTTGCTTTGATCTGAATTGGCTCTTAAGTTCATTTTTTTTAAAAATTTTTTATTTTGAATGATGATGGTGATGTTGTAGTTTGAAGCGCAAGAGATCGAAAAATGGAGTGGGCCACGGTACAGCATCTGGATCTACGCCACGTCGGTCGTGGCGACCACAAACCATTGCAGCCGCATGCGGCGGCTTTTCATCCCAATCAGGCTCTCATCGCCGTGGCAATTGGAACCTACGTAATCGGTAATCTATGTTTTCCATCGATTCGTAGTCTCGTATGCATTCCGGAACTTATGGTTTGTATGCATTCAGCAACTTATAGTTTTTGAGTTCTCTGCATGGGTTCAATTTATATAATGTTTAATGTTTTTGTTATGCAGAATTTGATACTTTAACAGGAAGCAGGATCGCTTCTATTGACATTAATTCACCTGTCGTTCGCATGGCTTATAGTCCTACCAGTAGTCATGCTATTGTGGCTATTCTTGAGGTTGGTTCTAATCATGCCAAGTTTGTCAATGCTGAAATTTTTTAGTTATTTGTTACTTTTCCTCTTTGCAGTTTCAGAGTGAATATTTCATATGGCTCAAATATTTACGCTAGCTATGGTTGGTAACTGTGTATTTGCTATTATAGTCTAGATGTAGGTTAGGTATGAAATTTATTATTGACTTATAAATTCTTGCTGTAGTGTGATAATATGCAGTTTTATTAGTTGGAGCTATTTTACATTGGATCAACTCGTTGCCAATGTTTATGTTTGCTCTAAATGTTTTGCTTGATGCTTTTTGTTTGGGAACGGTACAAATTTTTATTTAGTTAGAAGGAATTGCTAAGAAAAGTTTGCTGGTAGTTTTGTCAAGCGCTGTAATGACTTGTTTTAGTGCCTTGCTGATTGCTACAACATGTTTGTGTTTGTGTGTCTCTTGTGGCTTCTATGGATTTCTTCTTTACTTGTTCTTTTTAGTTTTGTTGGTCCTTTGGACATAGTCATATTCTAAGTGCAAAGACTAAACAAATTTGGGACTTTATTACTTTTCTCTTCCTTTGGGATGCTCTGGGGAGTGGTGTCAATGAAATGCTTTTGTGCTTATGTTGATATTTGTGTTCTAAAATTCTCGTTGCAGGATTGCACAATTCGCTCTTGTGATTTCAACACCGAACAAAGTTTTGTTTTGCATTCACCTGAAAAGAAGATGGAACAAATTTCTGTTGATACAGAAGTGCATCTTGCATTGACACCTCTTCAACCTGTTGTATTTTTTGGTTTTCACCGGAGGATGAGTGTGACAGGTAAGCTTTCTTTAAATTCTTTGCTTGCACTTTTTATTATAATGGTTTTGATGCAGTACTTGTTTGGTTTTTTGATTGAACACTAATTTTCATCATTCATATGTTTTAAAGGTGTTAACATCGAAAACTTGCTAGGTACATCTTAAAAATCAAGTCTGAGTTTTTTTGCTCAACACTTATGAATAAGTTTATCTAATTGCCAATCTAAAAGTACCCCTATTAATCTTGTTTAGTCTCAGCTATATATGGTTTATTTGTTTATCTGTAAGTGGATGCAAACCAAACATGTCATTCAGATCAATTCAAATTTTAGATAAAAAAAATTAAAAATACTACTTATGGTCCATTTGGTATTGAGTCATTGTGGCGTTTAAGTTGTAATTATTGTGGAATGGAGGCACTAAATATCTTAAAAAGTGGGTGCTTTCCACTAGAAGTAGGTGTTACTAAACAACTTTTTAACTTTGCTTTCAAAGTTAAGTGGATTAACCTCCCACCACCTCAATACCAAACGGACCCTTAGTCTTTATGGTTTAGGTTCTGTTGCTTGTCTTGCATTGCTGCATAACGCATCAGTCCTATAGCTGTTTCTAATTCATGAACCATTATGCATGAAGTTGTTGGAACTGTTGAAGGCGGAAGGTCTCCTACAAAAATTAAGACAGACTTGAAGAAACCAATTGTAAATCTTGCTTGTCATCCCCGCCTTCCTGTTTTGGTAAGATTTTAATTGCTCATGATTCTTTTCTTGACTTATGTTAATCAGTGTAAGGGCTAGAAATCAATGTAAATGATGCAGATCCTAGGCATTAATAAGTTTTTCTAATTTGATAAGTCTAATCAATAAAGAGGCCAACCAAATTTAAATTACGTATTGATTCTATAATCTAATAATCCAAATTTCATTTTGTAATAAAATTGGTGTTTATCCTGAATTTCTTCTTAGTGTAAGTTTATTAATCAATTGATGTAAGTTTAGTAATCAATTGAAGAAAGGTCCTAGATCTTCCAAGCTCCAAATAGAAGACAAAGATCAGGTTCTTGTTCAAGCTAGGCAATATGCAATCTTTACATATCACGAATGAGCAAAATCAAGATATTTCTGAAAATCTATGATTGACACTTGCGATTTTCTTTTATAGTTGAGACCTAATGTTTGTTTGTAACCTCCTGTTGTATTTTGTGAGAAAGAGGCTAAAAGTATAGATCATCTTTTTCTCCATTGTTCATTTGCTTAGCAATTGTGGTGCAATCTTCTTAGGGAAGCGAGGCTATGTTGGTTATCTTTTGGGTTGTTTTGAAGAAAAGGAGTAGAATGATTTTTGAGGATTCTTGTGAGGAGGAGGACAATTGTAACACTCAATGTTGGATGCCTTTAGGGGATTAGGTTGTAAATTAATTTCGAGACGCACCATTCTTTTCCTTTAAATTCATTAGGATGCTATTGCTCTATGAATTGATTGTTTGTTTTTGAGTAGTTAGTCAGTTCTTTTGGTTTCCTTGGTTTTTGGATCGCTTATTCAGTATTCACCTTCTATGTAATTTTTCTTATTTTATTATTAGATCTTTTTTTTTAGGAGGCAAACTGTTGAACTTAATTAGGCATTGAATTTTAACATAGTTCATCAAGGAAAAACCTTTTGTATAATTTTATAGCTTCTGTTTTGGAAAAAGAGAGAAATGTATGCAATGTTTTAGAGGATTATAAACTTTTGCAACTGAAAAAACAAAATTATATTTAGAGTAACTTAAGTTTTACGCTATGTTTGTAAAATCTCTTATTATGATTGATGAATTTTGTTTGAAATTGATATGAATATCAAGCAATTTTTTTATTATTAAAACTTCTGCAGAAAAATAATTTTGTTAAAAATTTATGATTTAACAAATTATGGATGTATTTGTTACCACCATGGATCCAAGTTAACTCTATATCAACTTAATAAATATAGAAAATTATTTAAGTTATGATAGAATGCCAACAGTTAGAGTCAACTTCACATTGTTAAACATTTTTGTGTATTTTACTTTATGAATATTTTAGTACATTTCTGTCTGATAGGATCATTATTCGGTTGTCAGTAATAATTTGTGTAGTTGACTGGATCTTTTTGGGTGTTATAAGAGTCTAGAGTACAAATTCCACACCTATCAAGATTTTGATTTATATTTGTGTGCTTCTTAAAATGGGAAAACAAATTCTGAGAAAAGATTGTTTTGTCATTTGCATTGTAACATATTTATATACAATTTGTTACTTCTCGAAGCAACTAGATTAACGTTGTCAACAGATTAACACTCGCCCAAGTGTTTAGATAGAGTAAATAGATAAGTATGTTGAAACTTGATTTCAGTTATTGGATCAAATTGGATCAGGACTGCACCAAAATCCCATGCATTGCAGTCCTAGTCAGTAACCATGTATGATTGCTTAATTACTTATTTAATATTTTGATATTATCCTAAAGTATACTTTTGAAAAATGTTTTTTAATTTCTGTTTTTGTTTCCAGTATGTAGCGTATGCAGATGGTTTGATTCGAGCTTACAACATTCATACATATGCTGTTCATTACACACTACAACGTGAGATGAGGACAACACTTTTTTCTTTGAATAGGATTCGACGTATATTGGCACTTTGTTGGACAATATATTCTTTTTTCTTCTTTTGTTTTTATTTCAGTTGATAATACCATTAAGCTTCTTGGTGCTGGTGCATTTGCTTTTCACCCAACATTGGAGTGGATTTTCATTGGTGATAGACGGGGTACTCTTCTGGCATGGGATGTGTCAACCGAAAGACCTAGTATGATTGGAATGTAAGTTATTTCTGCTTATGCTATTTTCTCTTGGTGTTGTCTTGTGGGACTAACCTAATAACTCAATGAGCTTGAATTTTTGCCACCTTCTTTTTCCTCTTTTCTTCTGTTGCATGTTTCATGTTTTGCATATCAGTAGAAAGAATGATAAGAGGCTGGAGGTGGCTCTCATGTGAGAGATGTGTAAAGTGTCAATAGAGGAAGGAAAGACAAAAAAATCAAAATCAAAAAACTTATTGAACAAACGGAGTTTGTATGGAATCTTTTCAGTAGACTAAAATATGTGACTTTTTATCTTTTCTTGTTTTCTCTCATCTTTTTGGGTCAGAGGTGGTTGTTTTATATGTTTATTCTTGAACTCAGGTCCCTTTGTATTCTTCTGGTGACTTATCATTGATTCAGAAAGTAAGAATGGAAGAAAATACAATGCCTTAAACACTATTGGAGTTTTTCTGGTGACCTTCTAGAATTTCATCCATTTGGAGTTCTTATTTTGTTTTTAAAGATCTCATTTTGAATTTTGGTTCAATTTTTTTTGGCTAAAGGGTTCATCTAATTGAAAAGGAAATTTACAATTTTGAGTCTCGTATAGTTGATTTAATCACCAATTGATCTGAGCAATGAATTGGAAAATATGCAAAGCTATGGTACATACTGTTTATGCTAATTTGGCAACTTAAAGCAGTGAGTGAAGTTGCCAATTTCTGAAGCTATCATTTATGTTTTTTCCTTACCTTTTGTGTGTTTAAACGCCTATATCTGAGAGGCTTGACATGCGTGCTAACACTGTTCACTTTCTCCAACATTTTACAAGTTGCAATAGACATTTTTAGGTGCTATTTTGTTGGGCATGCGATCTGAGGCCTACTAATTACTACACTGATGGATAGATCTTGGCATCTTTAGTAAGCATAGTTGAATGGATAGTGGCAAGTCTAGTTTTTATTTTTAAAATTTATTTTTTGTTCTATGCATTACAACAAACTGTAACCTTAAAAAATACTGTAGTTGCAAAACATGTGTTCTGATATATGATTTAACCTGTGCCAAGTCAGTTTTTGTGCTATTCTCTCACAATCTGTCTGTATTGCTGTTGCTGGTGTTACTGTGAACTTAGCTCATAGTGGTTTGCTTTTTGTTGCTGTTGTAGTATGCAAGTGTGTTCTCAACCAATCACCTCAATTGCCTGGCTTCCAATGTTGCGGTTACTCGTCACTCTCTCCAAGGATGGAACAATTCAAGTGTGGAAGACAAGGGTGATACTTAATCCTAATAGACCTCCAATGCAAGCAAACTTTTTTGAGTCTGCTTGTAAGCTAGTTTCTATTTATTTTTTATTTTGCTCAAAACAACTTTGTTTCCTTCTCTGTCCAAAGTATGGTGGCTCTGATATGGGATGCCTTGTCTTTTCTTTCCTTTGTTATTTTCCTTTTATGATAACAGTCTTTGTACTAAGGGAAAAGTACAGTGTATGATATGTTATGTTTGGCATTGCATGGTTTCACTGGAACTTGGTTGATCTACCAGTCAGGTCATCTCCTCAATTTGCACTGATGCTGTGATAAGCATGCACAAGCATGTAGATGTATACATGAATGTTTTAAAATTTTTATATGATATGTTTTCCAAAGTTTCATCCATTTTATGCATGTATCTGGTCATAAAATGGTAACAAAAAATTACACTGATTGATTTTTTTTCTTATTTTGCTTTATAGCTATTGAATCAATAGACATTCCTCGGATTCTATCTCAGCAGGGTGGTGAAGCAGTTTACCCTTTACCACGTGTTAGAGCTTTGGAAGTTCATCCAAAATTGAACTTAGCAGCCCTGTTGTTTGCAGTTAAGAGCACTTTCCATTTCCATATTTTCTGAATTATTTGTTAATGTCTGAAGTGTGACTGTAGTTCTTCTGTGACAGAATTTTACAGGCGGTGACAATATAAAGAATAGGGCTGCATACACAAGGGAAGGAAGGAAACAGCTCTTTGCAGTTTTGCAAAGTGCTAGGGGATCTTCAGGTGAATGTTATCGAGTCTGGATTTAAATCTGAATTGTATGTTTTACAAGGGATCAGCCCACAGACAGCTTGCCCAATTGCTTATAAATCTGCGGGAGACCTGACTGCTTATATTGATCTTATTCACTGCTTGCACTGGATACTTTGTATTGCAAATGCTTTGAAAGTATTTCTCACATTGATATGATGGTCTTATTTGTTCACTAATAGCTTGTTGTATCTTCTGTCTGGGCATTCTGAATGGAAAAGGGGGCTAATTCCTTAGATTTTTCCTGATGATTTGCCTCTGTTTTGTTATTTTGGTTGACATCTTTTACTGTACTACATGCTCTGGTAGATGACTAGGTATCCTGATAGTTGGGGTCATTTGCAGCATCTGTTTTGAAGGAAAAACTCTCATCTATGGGCTCATCTGGTATTTTAGCAGACCATCAACTTCAAGCCCAATTGCAAGAGCATCATTTGAAAGGGTAAATTCAATATTATTATTTTAAAGACTATTGGTCTGACCAAATAAATTGACATGGTTCCTTCATGTTGATTTCTGCATGATCCTAATTAGTTTGAAGATTGAAACTGTTACGATTTCGTTGGAGCTAATGTTAAAGGGATCCACTAATATACATCAATATAACATTACAGCCATCTAGACAAAACTTGAATCCTCTGACACTGAATTTGAAAACTTCAACACTAAAGTTGAATCTCACCTTAAAATTATAACTGAAAAGTTGAAACCGTAACTTGAAAATTCTAACACAAAACCTTGAAACATCTAACACAAATTTGAAAGTTTAGCTGTATAGAGTGATCCCAATGGTAAATGTCTCTCACTAATTGATATGTTTTAGTACTTGTAAAACCTTGAGAATTCTACATTACCCTATTTGATTTTGATTGTTTGTCATTTGATCCTTGCAGCCACAGTCACTTGACGATCTCAGATATTGCAAGGAAGGCATTTCTCTACAGTGTATGTTGCATTCATAGTTTGACTGTTTACTTTTCTGATAGGCTCTGTTTCTAAAGATCTTTATTGGTAAAATAAGAGAAAGCTTGGACCTGGCCAAGCTATAAATTGCAAGGTACAACTGGGGATACCAATTTGCTTGATTTTTTTTTCTTTTTTTAGCTTTCTTCAGACTCTCCAATTCACATTTCAATTAAGCAGATATTTGATAGATTTGTAATAACAGACTCTTATTAAATTTCCCTAACTCATGGTCTCTCCAATATGTAGATACATTATATTTTGTGTACAATAGTTTTGGGTGTGATTTTGGTATTCTGCTTAGTTGCGGTAATCCTAGTGAAGTTCTATTGTTGATGTATTTAAAGAAAATTGCATTGGAAAGAAACTTTACAGATTTTAACTTGATGGCTGGGCTGATCACTAACTCATAAGCATAAATTTGCATTTACAGTGTATTTTCTCGGCATTTCAGTCTGCGCCTTAGAATTACCAAATATATGCTAGGATATATCTCTTCAGTTCTTTTTATCTGTTTACTCAAGTAATTCAGACATCAAGAATGCACTTCAAACATTCACCTCAAGTCTTAATATTTTCATTTATCTTTCAAGTTTGATGTGTTGACTTGTTAATTTTGTATGATTGTTGTAGCATTTCATGGAAGGTCATGCCAAAAGTGCTCCAATATTTCGCTTGCCTCTCATCACTATGTTAGACACTAAACATCGGCTGAAGGACATTCCTGTTTGTCAGGTAGCTTGGTTGATGATTTACATTGACTGTGATATCAATTCATACGAAAGCATTAAGCTAGCATCTAAGACTTCTGAGTTTGTTGGCAGCCATTTCATTTGGAGCTCAATTTCTTCAATAGAGAGAACCGAGTTCTTCATTATCCTGTCAGAGCTTTTTATGTAGATGGCATAAATCTTATGGCACATAATCTCTGTACAGGAGGGGATAGTATCTACAAGAAACTTTACACTTCGGTAATATTGGAGATTTTTTCCCCTGTTTATTCGACCAAGGCCCTCTCCCTTACAGTTAATTTTGCTTTCAGATTCCTGGCAATGTAGAATATTACCCAAAGCGCATGGTTTACAGTAAAAAACAGCAACTATTTCTTGTTGTTTATGAGTTCAGTGGCTCTACGAATGAGGTGGTCCTTTATTGGGAAAATGTTGATACAGAATTAGCTAAAAGTAAAAGTAGTACTGTGAAAGGTACTTTGATATGTTACATCTTCTTTTATTGATGTTTACCCATTAGCTTGAGCATGTGTTTTTATCAGAACGAATTACGTATTATTTATAATTGAGTTTTGTAGGTCGAGATGCAGCATTTGTTGGCCCCAGTGAGGATAAATTTGCAATTCTCGATGATGACAAGACTGGACTGGCTCTATACATTCTACAGGGAGTGGCTTCACAAGAAGCTGATGAAAGGAATGAAACAGTTGAACATAACCAATCCATGGATACAAATGTTGGTTCTGTTCAGGGTCCAATGCGGTTTATGTTTGAAACTGAAGTCGATCATATTTTTTCCACTCCAATAGGTGCTTGAGTTAATAAATCCTCTGTTGAAATGTCATGGCTATGTTAATGCATCATGCTAATCAGTGGTTCCTGTTATTGTAGAGTCAACTTTGATGTTTGCATGTGATGGTAGCCAGATTGGGTTTGCAAAGTTGGTCCAAGGATACCGGCTATCGACTACGGATGGTCACTATATACCGACAAAAACTGAAGGAAAAAAATCAATCCAGTTGAAAGTAAATGAAATTGTGCTTCAGGTATAACTAGTTTAATTTCTCCTTTTATATGTGTTTCTTTGTTTCCTATCCATAAAAAAGATGGGTTAAATTCATCAAGCAGACTTGGGGTTCATTCTGGCTGAAGGCATCGAATCTCTTTATTGCACAACCTCCCTCTTGTATTTCATAACCCTCCTTGTGGTGTCAGAAGGATTTGATCTTTGAGCACTTCTGTGGACAAGTGACTTCTGTCAACTAAACTAACTAGTAGCCGCTTGTTAGTGTTCTTGCATATATGGAAATGTATTAATTCTCCATGTTGTTAGAATACTCTTGATAGCGTTGGTAAAATTTAAGTCCTACAATAGTGAGACGTGTTTGCTTAGTGAATTTGGGGTTTCTAGGTTACTTTGAAGAAAGGAAAAAGTTTGAAGAGCCCAGGATTGTGCTTGGTAATATTTCTAAAATGTCTTTTGAAAATAAGATAACGTTTTGAAAATGTTGTATTTAGTAATGGATAATGCATTTGACAGTGTTTGGTAGTAATGGTCTTCTAAGACTGAAAACAGTTAGAAGTGCATTGGCCTCATTACGCCATGAGGCCTGGTGCAATGTGATCTAATTGGACAAACATAAATTTTGAACTTTTTGGCTGATCTCATCATTCAATACTAATAATGTAATTGTTAGACCTGATCAGTAATAGCTTGTGCATTTACAGAAAATTGCTATATGCAAATGTGATGAAGCGCATTACATTTATGCGTATTTTGCCATTTTCTATTCATATCAAATAAGATTGTGGATGGTCAAAGTTCAAAGAAAAACCCTTGCTCAGGTTTTGATTAGTGTTTTCATAAAAAATAAAAGGATTGATTTGATGTTTTTCAGAGTTCAAGAATGTGCTCAGTAACATTTTCTAAAAACAGTATTATAAAAATGAGAACAGTTAAAGTGGATTAAAAAAATAAATTAAAATGCTTTGGTAGAAATATTTTGAAGAATTCGAATTTGAATAATTCCATTTGCTGGATATCATGTAATAGTTAATATTTTGAGTATATTACCCAGCAAGAATGGTTTTTGGAAGGTCAAGGATTCAAGGTACATATTGCAGCTTGGTTAATTGCAAATGGCAATATTTGTAAATTAATAGAAAGAAAGAGAATACAAATGCAGACCAAGTTCTTCAAAATGAAGAGAAAAAGATCATTGAATTTCAGCTTGTTTCTGTTTTGCTAATATATAAAATGTACATATCAAAAGAAAAAAAAAGTGTATGTCAAGCTTAATACTTGTAATATTGTTCGAAAAAGAACAATAAATATTTACTTATCTCCTTATTGGTGTGTGATGTGTTAAGAGGGATGTGGAAAATATTGAGCATCTGTACTTACATTGCCAATTGTGATCAAAGATGTAATATGGTTTATTTTGAGCTTCTAGGATCTCGTGGGTAGCTCCAGCCGCTTCTGTTTCCTGCTTGTGAAATATCTTTCTGCTTTTGGAGAAGTAAAGAAAGCTAGGGTCTTGTGGAATTGTTGTGTGCTTGCAGTTTTTTTAAGGTAATTTGGTTAAAGAACAACAGAATAACTTCAAAGAAATTGGAGAGAATGAATTTGATTTCTTACCAGATGAAGTGTTTTTTTCTGGATGGGTTTCTAATGAGCTTAAGGTCATCCCTTTCTTTTTTATTCGGGTAAATAGGGTGGCTATTAGGTGACTTGGTGCTCTATCATTTCTTATGCTAGAGAGTATAATGCCTTGCATTTTTGACATTTTATTCAATTCATTCTTGACATAATTATTTTATTGTACCATTTACTGGGTCTGGTTTGAGACAATTGAAATTTGTGCTCCCACAGATAATGTGCAGATGTTTTAAATTTGACTAATATAAAATCCTGGAATTGTTCAATCTTGTCAGGTAGATTGGCAGGAGACCCAGAGAGGCTATGTTGCTGGAATATTGACTACTCAAAGAGTGCTTGTGGTTTCGGCTGATCTTGACATTTTGGCAAGCAGTTCTACAAAATTTGATAAAGGACTTCCTTCAATATCCTGATATAGTCTAAAATTGCATGAAACTTATTCTCTTCCTTTCATTCTTTCCTTGCCCTTTTCCTTATCTCAATATGTAAATTAGCATAATCAAGATTAAGACATTTTGTTAAGCACTTAACCTATGATTACTTTAGATCCCTTTTGTGGGTTGGGCCAGCTCTTTTGTTTCTCTACTGCCACTGCTGTTAGTGTGCTTGGCTGGGACGGAAAAGTCAGGACCATTCTCTCGATTAGTATGCCATATGCTGGTAATTTCTGTTTCATGCTTGGTTAGTCGGGCAATTATATGTATATTTCATCATCTGTAATTTTACATTGTATTAGTGTGCTGAGGTACTTTGATTAACTTCCTGCTTGCAGTTCTGGTTGGTGCTTTGAATGATCGTTTATTGCTAGCTAATCCCAACAGATATCAATCCCAGACAAAAGAAAGCCGTAGAGATCAAGAGTTGCCTTGTTGGGCTTCTTGAACCTCTTCTTATTGGGTTTGCCACGATGCAACAATATTTTGATCAGAAGCTTGACCTGTCAGAAATATTGTACCAAATAACATCAAGGTTTTTTGTTCTAGCTGCTACATGCTTTTGTTGTTATAAAAATCACAATCGTCACTGCCAATTTTTATTGAAGTTAGGATTATTGTTTATAATGATCTTTGTATTTGCCATGCCAAATGGATCTTTGCATAAGTGCTAGTAACATCTGACATCTCTAGTGTTTTATGTTGAAGATTTGACAGCTTGCGCATTACTCCTCGATCTCTTGATATTCTTACCAAAGGCCCTCCTGTCTGTGGGGACCTTGCAGTATCATTATCCCAAGCAGGGCCACAATTCACTCAGGTGAGCAATGATGATTTGTTATGTTTCATATTTACAGATCTAGTTTTGTTTCTAACACATTGGGAAACCAAACTTAGGTGTTGCGGGGCATATATGCAATTAAAGCTCTCCAGTTTTCTGCTGCTTTATCTGTTCTGAAAGATGAATTCCTGCGTTCTAGAGACTATCCAAAATGTCCTCCAACCTCTCAATTGTTCCATCGCTTCCGCCAATTAGGATATGCCTGTATAAAGTAAGTAGATTGTTTTCAATGCTTCAGATATTTGACCATATTGAGAAAGTTAGATATCCTTTCTCTGAGTTAAGAACTTGAATTACGTACAATTTGTTAAAACTTGAGGTCTCAGTCATTCTTTATCTCGTAATGTGAGCCAATTTTTCATTTTATGAAGAAGCAATTAGTGATTATTTTTTTTCTTTTGCTCCGCCTCTCCTGCTTATTCTCTTTGTGCTGTACGTTCAATGGAGAGTTTCGATGTTCAATTAAAAGCATAATTTATTGTCTTTGTGAATATTGGGATGTGGCTGGCAAAATCTTTCATTGTAAATGGCTTAATTTGAATATGTCTATTCTCTATGCAGAATCAATACCAATAGCATATATACATAGATTATATGCATATATGTCAACATATAATTGTTTATGTTGTGTGTGTTTGATGTAGATTTGTTGTTCACAATATTATATATAATGATGTAATAACAATAGAACACTTTTAGGAGCATATTTTGTTCTATTAATAGTTTTTTTTTGTATCTTTAACTCCTGGGATTTTGAATTTCAAGGCTCTTTCAACCCATTGTAAATTCTTTTATTTCTGATTTCTGTGTTCATTTAAATTATCATTTTCCTTGTAGCTGAGAATTTCAAAACTGCAGGCATGGTCAGTTTGATGGCGCAAAAGAAACTTTTGAAGTCATTGCGGACTATGAAAGCCTGCTTAATTTGTTTATATGCCACCTCAACCCCTAGTGCACTGAGGCGTCTTGCGCAGAGATTGGAAGAAGAAGGTGCTGATCCAGAACTGAGGCGATACTGTGAAAGGATTTTAAGAGTCCGCTCTACTGGATGGACACAAGGGCATTTTTGCTAACTTTGCTGCTGAGAGCATGGTCCCAAAAGGACCTGAATGGGGTGGTGGGAACTGGGAAATCAAGACTCCAACTAACCTAAAGAGTATGCCTCAGTGGGCACTGGCTGCAGAAGTGGTGCCTTACATGAGGACTGATGATGGTCCTATCCCATCTATTATAACTGATCATATTGGTGTTTATCTTGGTTCAATCAAGGGAAGAGGTAATATTGTTGAAGTAACGGAGAAGAGTTTGGTCAAATCTTTTATACCTGCAGGAGCTGACAATAAACCAAATGAACTTCATACTTCTTTAGTTAAATCTATGTCTAACAAATCTAAGGGAGCATCTAATGAAAGTTTGAAGGGCAGTTCATTGATGGGTTTGGAAACTCTTACCATCCAGAATGCTAGTTCCACTGCTGCTGATGAACAGGCTAAAGCTGAAGAAGAATTTAAGAAAACAATGTATGGTGCTACTGCTGACGGTAGCAGCAGTGATGAGGAGGGAACATCAAAATCTAAAAAATTACAAATTAGAATACGAGATAAGCCTATTTCTTCTGCCACGGTTGATGTCAATAAGATTAAGGAGGCTACAAGGCAACTTAAACTTGGTGAGGGCTTGGGCCCACCTATGAGGACCAAATCACTAACTGCAGGATCCCAGGACTTTGGTCTGCTTTCATCCCAACCCTCTGCTGCTACTAGTGCAATTGTGACTGCTCCTGCAGTTTCTGCCCCTGTTGACCCATTTGGTACAGAATCATGGGCACAAACTGCATCAGTGTCACAGCCAGCTCAGATGGTTGCCAGTGGAGGAGCTGTAAGTAGACCTATACCAGAGGACTTTTTCCAGAATACAATTCCATCCCTCCAAGTTGCGGCCTCCCTGCCTCCTCATGGAAATTATCTATCAAAGTATGCTCAGGCTTCTCAAGGGTTTGAAAGCAACAAGATAACACCCAACCAGGTGAATGCATCTGCAGCTGATGTTGGTCTTCCAGATGGCGGTGTTCCACCTGTTGCTGCTCAGCAACCTGCCACTCCTATTGAGTCCGTTGGATTTCCTGATGGTGGTGTTCCACCACGACCTGCTGGTCAGACTCCTTTTCCATCTCAATCTCAGGTTTTGCCAGCCCAGCTCCCACCTTCTACACAACCTCTTGATCTCAGTGCCCTTGGAATTCCAAATTCTGGTGATTCTGGAAAATCCCCTGCCCATCCTGCTTCTCCACCTTCAGCAGTTCGCCCAGGACAGGTGAATATATTTATTTTGAATTTTTATGTGTTTAGTTCTTTTCCTTTGTTACGTTTCCTCGGATGTTTTACTTTTTTTTCCTATCCTGGGTGGGGGGTGTCATTTTTGGGGTAACTGCCCAAATAAAGAATTGATGATGTGAAAGAGTTGAGAGAAATTTGTTTTTTTTAACCACAATTACCTTTTAGAAACAATGTGTAGTCTATTGGCTGCTTTCAGTACCTGATGCCCAGTAAACATTTTCTCTTTGATAGGAAACTGGAACAGGATGTACATTTAGTTGTTAGTAGACATATTTAGTATTTTCCTGGTTCCGGCATTTTTTAACGGGCTTGTACTCAAACATCCTCATAACAGGTTCCCCGTGGAGCAGCTGCTTCAGTTTGTTTCAAGACTGGGCTTGCTCACCTTGACCAGAATCAACTTCCAGATGCACTGTCGTGTTTTGATGAAGCTTTTCTTGCTCTAGCTAAGGATCAGTCTCGTGGGGCTGACATTAAAGCTCAAGCAACCATCTGTGCTCAGTACAAGATAGCAGTTACTCTTCTTCAGGTACTCTTTTATCCAAATTTCAAACGAATTTGTCAGGATAAATTTTTATTAATCGATGCCTAACAGTTTACTGCTGCAAAGACTGCCATTTATTCATTTGGGATCCATCATTTTACTGACTGTTAGTATGATATGGTAACATAGCTGCAGAGAAGTATAAATAAAAGTATTATGTGAGGTTATGATGAATTGAAATTACCCTAGTTTAGGGTTGTGTTTTGTGCCAAATTGAGGTTATGATGTCGGATATGTTAATGCATAATACCCCTTCTCCATTTCACCTTTTGAAATTAACAGTGCTACCTTTCTTAACACTAATCTCCAAGGTTCTTAAACTTCATTTGAGAAACACTTACTTTCAGATTTTGCACTGTATTTTGGATTACTATAGATCCTTTTTCCTAATTTGCAGTGAACATGAAGCAGTGTTATGACCATATTTCATTGGGTTGCTCTGTAGGAAATTGCACGGCTTCAGAAAGTCCATGCCCCAAGTGCAGCAATCAGTGCAAAAGATGAAATGGCTAGACTCTCTCGGCATTTGGGTTCTTTGCCTCTTCAGACAAAGCACCGTATAAATTGCATTAGAACTGCCATTAAACGGAACATGGAGGTTCAGAACTATACTTACACTAAGCGGATGCTTGAGCTCCTTCTGTCAAAAGCACCTGCAAGTAAACAAGACGAGTTGAGGAGCTTGATCGACATGTGTGTTCAGAGAGGTTTGTCCAACAAGTCCATTGATCCATTGGAAGATCCCTCCCAATTTTGTGCTGCCACACTTAGCCGTCTGTCTACTATTGGATATGATGTCTGTGATCTCTGTGGCGCCAAATTTTCAGCTGTCTCAACACCCGGGTGCATTATCTGCGGTATGGGAGCCATTAAAAGATCAGATGCGCTTTCAGGGCCTGTGCCTACGCCATTTGGCTGATATTGGACGTGCAATTTTGGTTCACTAATCTGTTGAATTCTCCAGTAAGATGGCCATTGACGTTTAATATTGTAGAGTCTTTCCCTCCGGAATTACGCCTCTGTTATAGAAATCATCATTTGGAACATATTCAAGCGATTTACGGTAGAGAGGAAAATAGCAGGGCACGATTTGGTACATAGTGTAATTTTGATTTGTTTGCATATGATTATTTTCTTTCTCCACGTCGTCTGTTGTAGTTTTGTGTTGCCCGGCGTTGTAATCGCGGTTGTTAAACACTTTTTCTGGATTATAAAAACTTTGCAGCTTGGCCATTGGAAGCATTAAGCAAAGTTGTCGATTGGCTTCTAGAGACCAAATTTTAATGCTGGATGTTAAAGCTCCATGTTATCAGAAATAACAAAGCAATTACCTATTGGAAAGCCAAATGCGTGGATGTGTTGTTGCCCTGATTCTGTAAATGAATTGGTAATTTTGAAGAATAACTAGTGTGGTCACTAAAATGGCCATGGCAAGAACAGGCTGATAGGATAGAAAGCTGGGATCAAAGCTCAGAAATGAATATTTCATGCTATTGGCTAGTGCAAAAGATTCATTGAATTTCTTCCTAGCTTCGGGTAACCATGCCAAGTTGTTGTCTTGTCAAGAAAAGCGTAACTATTGTTGGCACTGGTAGGGTATCTCGGACAGTGGAGGTGAGCGATTGAAGGAAGAATCTTCCGGTGAAGCTCTTTACTTTTTTACGAGATATAACAAAATTATTTAATTATTAAAAAAAAATTACTCAAATTGATAAAAATTTAAAAATATTAAAATTAATTTTTATTTTTTAATTCATTTAATAAAATATATTTTAATTTTTAAAAATATTTATAACAAAAAATATATTTAATTTTTATTAATTAAATCTCACTACATCTTTACGTCTAATGTCAAGAGAGAGTCTCGCCTAAAACTCTCTTGCCTTTGAAATTTAGCTACTAAGATGGATTGTTTTCTGCATAATCTTTCTGCAGATCTTAAGAGTTCAAAGATAACTTCATTGTTGGTATTGGATTTATTGAAAGTTCAGTCTGTGTCTGTCCCCGGTTTTCAAGCCACAGGACAATTTCACATTCCAACGAGTATCCACTCGGACCCAAAAGAATTCGGCTTCTTCTTTCACTTCTTCATTATAATCGTAACTGACATTAACTGCCACTGGTATAATTCCCAAGGCATGGGTTGGGATAGGGGTACAAACGTGCTTGAACAGATGATCAGGGAAATTTAGAACTAAAATTAGAGGAGCAGCAGCGACAGATGTGATAAAAATTTACTCTGTGTCCTATAACCAATTTATTATACCTACGTTACTGCTAAGTTAAAGTTCGCAGTCCATCTAGTGCCTTCTAATTGTAAAAATTCTTCTGCAGCCTACGCCCACCTAACAATAACCACTTGTGAAATCAGAGATTTGGAAGTATGCATGCTCATCATAAGAAACACTGTTTCAATCAAATTGAGTGTCACAAACAGGATGTGAAAAGAGAGCACTGTCTAGTGTCTGGTCTAATGTTTTTCGTCGTTTTCTTATCATTTTTCAGCATGCCATTGCTAGGTCGAGGGCGATGTCATAGACACAACAAGTGTTTTATGGATGCTTAAACCAATGGATGGATGTTTCTACTATACGGTATGCCCATGTTCGTAAATTTGAGGAAACACATTTTGATTTTTAGTCTCTACTTCTTTGACAATGAACTTTGCATTCTGAGGCACAAACACCTCTATGGATTTCTCAGAAACTACAAAAGCTTTTATTCCATTATTTCATTGTTAATAGGACCAGAAGCATAGCGGCTGAAGGTTAATTCCCTTCCAAACTTGATATTGATCAAAATTTTGACAGTAGAGACAATTTGTTTACAAGGGCTAAACTACTTATGTATATGTGACAATCCCACTGCACCGGGATATAAACAGAAGTTGTGGAATTATAAAGAAACAAAATCCATCATTGGTGTAAAAGCAACCTGAAACTGAAATCATATGGCACTACTTGCACTAACTGAGAAATAGGCTCTCCTTCCTTTCTCTCAAGGCAGTTAACTGCTAAATTCCTGAGTTCAGCTGGTAGTTGCAGGCAAACCCAATCAAGCAATGACTCCAAGTCTTTTGCAAAGTCAAGAAGATACCAATCCAGTAGCTTGGGAAGAATTAACTTGTTTGTTCTTGAAATGCCAACAGCTGCCTGTAGATAGTCCTTCTTTGCTGTTTCCAACTCCTCTTCAACTTGAGATGCAGTGTACACCTTCACCTTCATTTGACAACACACGTGTACAAGTACTTGTCAAACCATGGTGCAATCACCTTTCGTAATAATAGACAACAATGATAGCAGAATTTAGAATAATTATGACATGAAATGGTCCACGTGGACTGATCGGTGATGAAGCATTGATTGACTGTTTTAGTAAAAAAGGATTCTCAAAAAGATTCTTGTAAGTCGCAACAATCCAATAATCACACTTGCAAACAATTTTTAATGAATATAACCTTTTAAATGGTCTCAAAACGTCAAGTATGATTAAAATTTTCCACTCATAAAAATTGACAGGCATGCAATGGCATTCCCATGGTACAAATTGACAAAAAATTAAGTCATCTGCCTTCAAAAGCAAGGGATAGTGACTCTGCCTACGTAAAAAAAGAACGAAAACTGAATTCAAAGCAAACTTACAGCAGGGGAGGACCAGCTTCCGCAGCACAGAGCAAAAGTGACCAAGGGTTCAGACCATTCCAAGCCAAATATAGTGCGGGCTTTCATCTCATCATTTTTAGCAGCTTTTGGACATGTCTTTCAGAGAGAAGGAAAAAAAAAGGGAGGATTTAGTTTGTTTTGCTGTAACAAGAAAAGTTTCAAGACCTTGATCCATCCTGTCAAAAAGTATTATCAAGTTAAGATGAATGCACTTACAAATTTTAAGTGATATGGAAGCCTCAAGATGAAGTGCTCAATTGTAATTGCATTGAGCAAGTGTCCCCCAACAACTATTGTTGCCTGGAGCAAGCGCAGAAAAAGTTCTATCAAATGCATAATTAGTTTCCAAGAGCTGATTTTAGCAGCACATCATATATGGATCCTTGTCATTAATACACTGCTTATATGCATATACAGGCTTAGAAAAAAATATATTTTATTAGCATTTATATAGAAGCTTCAGCAACTTCACTAAGAATTTCTCAGGAGCACACTGTAAAGTCACAACCATAATAAAATCTTTTGCAGCTCAATATTTAATCTGTCTATTGTAATGTGCTTGGCATTAAGAGGAAAAACCAGGTTTAATGTCTGAAAGAGAGTACATCATCTTCAAGCTCCAGATAATGTCCAATTTATTCATATATAATCCATTTTGATGAATTTGGTGTTGGGTGGAAAAGAAAATAACAGACATAATAATTTAGAGTCCTGTATTACTGTGAAAACAATAGTAACCAACGGATCTCACCTTCTGCATAAGTGCAACAACCATTTCAGGAGTCTCTGGAATCCCGTGCTCTAAAAATGCCTAAAAGATAAATAATACAACTGCATAAGTATGTTTCCCCTGCTCTCTCACGTTAGGTTAAGAGCAAAAAGATTAACCCATACAATGTCCCCAAGTGACATGAATATGTTATTAAATTCAAATTTCCAAATTCTAGCATTGCCATGTTTTCCACTTTTATTTTCAAATGTATGCACAAACAAGAGAAATTTACATTCATAATGCAGGAATTGTAAGTGTTTATCCAAAATGCAAGCTTCTGTTGATGGTTGAGACCCTCTAAATTGACAGAGGCAATCTTCCCAAGCAGGAACCTGAAATGATCGTAAAGACAGGGTGAAGACAAGTAATATCAGTAGTAATGAACATGTGGGTGAAAACAATCAAAGAACTTACTTTAGCCTGTGGATCAGAAACAAAGCATTTTTTGTTCGGTTGAGATCAACTGAACTAGCTTCAATTGCACAGAGTTGCTTATACGGACCAATATCAGTACTTCTGAATTCTGAACAAATTCCATAGGGATCCCAAAATTGACTTTCTCTGCGGCTTCCATCAGAATCCACTACTCTGTCCTTCAAGGTGCTAATCCTTACAAAAATGCTTGACAAGCATCTGACAATATCCTCAGATAATTTGTTGGGTGTGCAGTTAGCTTGCAGAAACCTATCATTTGAAGAATCAGAACAGCTCTCTTCTGCTTTCTCCTGGTCCTCTAATCTGTACTCTAGCTGGACAATAGAAACCAGAATTAACATGAATGTAGCCCTAAACTTAATATAATTTCTCATGCAGAGCCCGTAATAATTGTATACCTGCAACTTCAAAGTATCCAAACACTTGTCTGGTGATTCATCCTTGATTGGAAGTCTCTTAACTGGGGTAACAACTTTGGGAATTTTCATTTCTGGAGATTGCTTGTCCTTCACTGCATTAGTGCATGATCCATTCTCTTTTACTCGCCCATCTTCCAAATGAAAAGAAGTGGAATTCAATCTCATTGAGCCTTGTCTCCCATTCATTGTTCTAATAAAGCATGGTGTGTTTATTCGATCAGTAATGGCATCTGATGAAATAAGCTTTCTGCTTGAGGTACATCTGCCAAGAGAAGGTTGAGGCCTGGCAGTTGATGCTGAATTGATCTCGTTAAGGGACAAAGATTTTGATCGCCGGTGTTTATAACTTCTAACTGACAACTGGTCAGAATCGTTAGAATTGTCGACATTCCTCTTTGAGGAAATGTAGACAGCTTCCTGATATAGACCCTGCCTAAAATTCACAACTTGCTCTTCAAGCCTAACAACCTCCTCTTCCAAAACAGCAACCTCAGCAAGCAGCGCTAATGTCTACAACAAAGAAAATCACAGCCAACATTATCATTTATATCACACCCTAAATGAAGCGGGCAAAATACCGAACAATTAAGAATTCTTTTCATCTGGGTTTCTACCATTTGTTTTCGGCAAAAATTGGTTCATTATAATTTTCCTTATTGACTTGCGATCCAAAGTATCCATCAGAACGAAGAATCTAATATTAAAGAGCGAAGTGAATATACTAACATATGGAGGGAGATAAGGAGGAAGTCGAGGAAGAGACCCCAATGGCCTAGTAAATGCCCTCTCTAAAGCTCTATGAACATTCTCTTCATGTCTAAGCTTCCTCTTTAGCTTATCAACCTGCAAATTGAATTTGAAACCATAACAATCAAATCAAAAGAACATCAACACAAAGAACCTAATTGTATAGCTTAATACAGAGAATTTTGCATACATCTTCTAATAAGGCCTTCTTCTTTTCCCCGTTGGATCGTCGTTTATTGGTCAAGGCTTTACCAGCACCGAGTCCTTTGCTTCCCTGACTCTCC
The DNA here is from genome assembly GCA_019650275.1 of Xylocarpus granatum. Lineage (NCBI taxonomy): Eukaryota > Viridiplantae > Streptophyta > Magnoliopsida > Sapindales > Meliaceae > Xylocarpus > Xylocarpus granatum. The sequence goes on from BNST01000758.1 coordinate 288,595, forward strand.
ATTTTCTCCTTCTTTGTATATTCGATAGCAAAAATTATAAATAAACAAAAACAATCACGTTTATGAAAGAAGAAAAGTGATTTAAAGGAGAGAAATCATTCGTTTCTTGAGACAAGTGAGAGGACCCAAGTCAAGTCAGATATGTGTCAAAAGTGAAAAATCCTTCCTTTAGTACACAAGCAGATTTCACAATCTGCAAGCATAAACAAAAGAGCAACAAACTCAAGAATTCTCACAGGAAAAAAAAATCATACCAAAAACAGACTGTGGAGCCAATTCTGCTCAAAGTAAAATTGAAAACCAACCGAAGATTCCCATTAAAAGCTATCAAATTTCTCTAATTTTCAGGTAAAAGAAAAATCCATCTAGATATTCTTGCAGACGAGGAAGAAAACAGATTAAAATGGGCAAAAGAAAAGAAGAAAAAAGAGAGAGAAGTTACTTTATCTTGCTTTAAAGGAGGTTTCATAGACCGAAGAGCAGTCCTGACTCTTGTATTCATCTTTATTTGCTTTTCGATGGAAAACGAGAGAACATGCACCCCTCAAAAAGACAAAACAAATAGTTAAGCAAATAACCATTAATTATCTTACTAATTAAGAAACACTGAAAAGCAATACTGATCAAAGGACTGAGACTTACCCGCTACCACACTTTTGCTCCTTTAGAGAGAGAAACAGAGAGAGTGTGTTAATTTGGGAGAGAGATTTGAGGAACTTTTTTTAAGTTACAGAGCGGGAAAGTTGAAAGTAAAGAGAGCTAGAAACAGAAGCGCCTGCATGCGTTTCCCATGTACAATTGATCTTGAGACCGAAGATATATATATATTATTAGTCACTGGTACTCTCGAACAGAGTGAAACCCAAAAGCACAGCAGCCGTAGATGAAGAAAACGACGAGAATTGTAGCTTAAAAGCGTCATCCAAGAATATCGTAACAGATGGACAAGAACAAAACTGTGTTATACATAATAAACATGCAAGTTTAATAATTAAATAATATTAGTAAAACTGTGTTCAACGAATAGAGACAAGCAGTAAACATTATCAGTTGAATTGATTTTCATGCAAGTGAGTGCTGGAGATATGAAGAGACGGGGGAGTGTGAAGTGTGAACTGGCAAAGAGAAAGAAGTTCTGCGATTGTCTGCCTGAGTGCGCTTTCAGATTGTGTTTTGACAGCCAGCACTGGCCATCAACTAATTAACGTGCGACTCTTTTGTTCGCGCCATTTTATTATTATCGTTAGAACACAGATGGGCATTCAATTGTCTTTGAAGGACGATTTTATTTAAATCATTCGTTAACTCACCATAGCAATGATGCTTTCTTATAAAATGGCATTTAATTACAATGATAAGCAGATGATTAATGTCGCAAACTGACAGGAACAAGTTGTTGAGAATGTACATAACCTGTCTCACAATCATATGATTGCTTGTTTAAAGGGTCCTTAACTAATAGCCTTTCCAAGCAAGCAAAAACTAACGTGCTAGTCAATGCTGAGTACAACGATGCTAATAACTGTTCCCTACAAAGATCCTTCTTCATTACTGCAAGTTTATGTCTTTGGTGTTTTGATGTTCCAACTATTTGATTTTCCTTCTTCAAGTGTATAGGCAAATTCTTTTCACACTTCATCTAACATAGGATCATGCATAGGTATAGTGAGTAGTGTCAAATGTAAATTGTTGAATCATACAAAATATGGAGACACGAGATAGGACAACCATGAGATCAAAGAAAGCTTACTGAACTAGTCCACTTGTTGCATTCTTTCAATAATGGGTAACTTCAAGAACAAATACGGATCAACCCGGCATGTTTAATACAGTAATTAAACTGGATTAATGGTTGTTCAATTGTTGGGTCTGATTGTGACATGCAAGCAATTATGGATGTAGATGATAAAAACCTTAAACGTCCAAATAGTCATTTAATGATTGACAAAGGAAATCCAAAGCCCACGATACCGTTCTTTAAGAAATAGATGCATTAGACGGCCAAAAGGGAGTAGCAACAGGCCAATACTTTTGATTAATTACTGTAGATTTACGTTGGAAAAGAAAGAAAACCCACAGCGAAAAGCTATTATACATCTAACACGACACTACTGGAGTTAATTATTTACAGGGAAAATAGGTGAAAGGGAACTTTTGAGTGTCGATTCCCGAGGCGTATACAAGAAGGTAATATATGAATGGAAATCAACATTCGATGAAGAAACAAGATTAGGTGTGTGGTGTACTCTGCACATTCTATTAGCAAAAGCACGTGAGCTTGCATTATTTAATACGTAACATGTGGTTCAAAGACAGCCAAATGAACACATCCCGCTTTAACTTTAGTCAAATGCTTCTCTCTCTCTCTCTCTCTCTCAGACATATGTTGAGGTTCTCGTCATAAAACATCAGTCATCATATGGCTTTTTTGTCGGGGCAAAAAATCAAGTGCTTTTCTTGGCACTAAGCAAATCATGGTTTTATTAATCAAACCCTGATCCTAGATATAAAACATCATTTAGTGATTAAAGTTAAATGTGTTACGTGGGAAAATGAGAGACGGGGGAGTTGAAATCCTTGTTAGCAAGTGGAGTTATTCTGTAATGAAGATGGTGACTATCTACATCACAAACGTGCCACTGTTTCGCAGTCTTTAGCTAGCTTGATTTTGATTGAAGTTTGTTCATATATATGACCGAGAGAATTGACAGGTATGTCAATGTGTTAGTGGGATACAACTACATATCTTCTTCGTCTTCATGATTTTATAGAGGCTGTAGCATTTGCTTGTATTGCTGCGTTGTGATAATGAAATGTAAGCCATGCGTCATGCCACCGAAATCATTATGTTCTCTCTCTCTGTCTCTCTCTCGCCAAGTGTAATACCCTGATCATAACATTTAATTGTCAATGTCTATCGATATACGTGACTAATACTAGCCGGCTACACATTTAATTAAAAACAATTAGCAAAGAAAAAGAAACAGTATCTGCAATTTGCATGCACGATTAATGAAAGGAACCAATGGTGATGGGTTAGGATTACACACTTTTTTAAATAATACAAAAATAAATAAATAAAAGGAGAAAGAAGACAAGAAATTCCAGTTAATAATTAACAAAATGGTCCAAGAGCCAACACGTTTTTATTGCTATTATATTACTGTTGTTTTAAACTGGTCCCAACTCCCAAGCATGAAGAAGATTCAAAGAAGGAGCGATGACCCACTGGGGAATTTTGGACACACTGCATGCGATCGCGGTGTGAGAAGAGCTGGGTAACGCCAAAAGCAAAAAGTTGAAACAACTACTGAAATTTGAGGCAATCGTAAAGCAAATCCACATGCAAAAGAATCCCTTGCTATAATCCCACACCCAACTTATTGTTTGATTCTCTCTTGAAAGTAGTCGATGCTCAATTTGCGAGGCTTGATTTGCTGAAGTTGGCTCTTCAACTATCTGAAACTTGCATATATATTTTGATGTATATATGTGAGATGCATAGGCATGGCTTAGAGTTAAACAGTACCACCAAAAATGTTAAAAGTAAGACAAAGCGAGCAAGCTGAAGAACCTTTCAGAAGAACCATTAGAGTTTCACTTGCTGAGAAGCAACTGATCAATCAGCACCTCACATGAAATTGCTTACTACAACACAGTATTGGAAATTTAAGCTTTAACGTGCATACGCTTTCCCTTTTATTTGGGTTTTAGCGCATTTGTTCTTTTCCTACTGTTGGCTTTTCTAGATTTTGTTGGCAGAAATTGTATATCTTGTGTAAGTTACAAATTATGAATTTATAATAATTAAATTTATTAAAAAATAATTTA